>CM073769.1:114979201-115403877 GCA_037158775.1 Hetaerina titia
GAAACAGTGGATCGCTATTTTTCAAACCAAGTTTTTATTTTCTGAAAAATTACGCGTTGAAGGACGACTGTGCCGTTAACTTGCGATTGCTAGATAATTTGTGTTCAGGATATCGTTTTTACTCGATAGTATTCACGTATTTGATCATACTTACATAATGCAGGAGAGTGTGAGGCTACCAACGGTTCCTTGTCATTTCTGAAATCTGCAGTCATTAATCATTAAACCATGGTCAATATATTCCCAACAATAAACTTATTTGGGGATGCGGAACGTTCTGAAAAGCTGAAAATATTACATGGCTCACATATAAAACATTGGACATTTTTTGATAGAAAGCTGGGAATCCAAAGTCAGATTTCTCAAAAATTGATTTTGTAAATTTTGGTCTCGTCTTGGGAAAGTTCCTGGTGTACCGTTAAAAAAAATAATGTGCGTTAGAATGAAAAATGACATCAATGAGGGGTTTCAACGCTGTACAAAACCTCCTTCGGTATGGTGGAAGATGAATGGAAATTTTATCGCTTACATATCTCACTAATGCAAAGTAATTGAATTATTTCAGCCTATCATTTCGGCATCAAATGCACACTTTTTCCTTTAAGCGTAGTAGCGCTTCAATTTTATTGATTTATCTTTTGGCAATAATCATGCATTAAGTGTTTTTCTATTCACATTACATCAATCATAATTTACGTTCAACAAGGGCATCTGGATGTGATCTTGCGCATTTGGTGTCATGACTAGAAATAAGGGAATTCTTGGCAATAGTAAATTGTTGGCCGGTTTTGTAGTTCAGTTCCCCTGATTGGTCCACATAAAAATCTACGTCCCTGCATTTTCGCTCTGGGTAATTCATTCTACTGCTTAATTATCTTTCCACCATTGAGCCGTTCGTTATTCGCGTAACGAGGTCATTTCTTAAAAAAAACGAAGAGAGAATCTTTAATTGCTGCTTTGACTCGGGCAGCTAAATACATTCTGAAATTGACGAATGACACTTTTTATCAGGATAAAATAATTTCCGATTACTGGACATAATAGGTAACTTCGTGTCAAGGACGCCGAGTTAGTTTTTAATCCCCTCGGGCATTTATCAACTTGGGTTACCGTGTCATTTTATTGCCGCATTCAGTGAGACGAAAAACATTTGAAACCCGAATAAAATGTGGCGTAATTTGGTTGCATTCTCCATTTCCACGATGGAAAATTCGGACAAAACACTGTTCGTTTAAGCATGAAATTCAGTGAATTTACTTAGTAAAACACATTCCGTAAAACATTTTGAATTCTCACGATGGATCCGTCAGAAACTGTTTTACACGGAATTGTTATTGAAAAGCTTTGATTTTTTGCATGCACTGTTTCATGAATTATTGGGGAGATTTTTTGTTTTTCTCTTTCCATTTGGCACAAATTTTCATGTATTACTTTGAATGACGGTTGTATAGCTTGCTGATTGTAATGAATTATTTCTATCGTAATTTTTAATGTTTTGTGGGGTGTCATATTGTATCTTCTTAGTTCAGTGTTCAACAAAAACCTACCTTAAACGCTAGACTACCTATACCAATTATTATTATTATTGCTAAGATTATTAAGTTATGGCTATTATTGTAATTATTATCAATGTTATTGCTACTACCATACGCTCTCACAGGCTACGTGGATGATTCATCGTTCCTTTCTTCTTCTTTCTGCTTCTCATCTTCTTGAAGCTATTGCTTATGGGAAACCATGAAGTTTGAATACCTTCCGGTTTCCATTTAATTAGACCTTGGAAATTTATTTATGTGTAAAACTATTCCAAATTCAGTGTTGAGATGGGAAACTGATTACCTTAGAAGCACTTTAAAGTGCGGCGTTCATCCAATGTAATTTATAAATATTACCTACTGTACACTGTTCCATACTACAAGGTAGCATGCTTACGTATCTGAGGGAGCCTTCAAGACGTGATTTTGCTTACCTAATGGCAGACGTATTAGCGCGTTCTAACTTCACCTATGAAAACCTCTTCGACTTTTAGTCGTAATTGACAAGTTGTGAGATCATATTTAATTTTTGAGGGTGTGGCATCTCCATGGAAAGTGACATACTCTCGCTTTGAAAAAGGTCCCAAGAATGGAATTTCGGTATTTATTAGTAAGGTATATTTGAACAAATACTTCAACCGACACGTTTTGAAAATCGAATTGGCTACCTTTCGGAAGAAAGGGGCGTTTAGCGATTGTTTGAGTCTTGAAGGGGGCTAAGCGTGAGGGAATAGACCTCTAGTTTTGTGGGAAAAATGTCAAAAACTGTGAAATATAAGTGAGAAAGCAGAAGGGACCAACACTGATAACTGAGTACGTGATTGGAATAAATAACCAGAGTAGCTACTCAAATTCTTTCCTTGCAAGTTTTAACATTGCAATGTTTAATAAAAGTAAGTTTTTACGTATTCATGGCCTTATTTAATGACACACGGATCCATAGTGCTATTTGATACAGGGTTTGTCCGAAAAAAAATAGAATAAGTTCGGGAATAAACTTTAACTTTTAATAAAATGAAGGTGAAAATAAACTAGAATTCTTCAAAATAGCACCTTTGTACATCACACACCGATGCCAGCGCCCCTGCCAGTGTCGGCAGGCTTCCTAGAAGGTGTCGGCAGGAATCTCGTTATAGTTGGTTTGACGTTATCCAGTGTTCCAAAGCGTTTGCCTTTCAAGCTTTTTTTTGTTCTTAGGAATAAACGTTACCAGTAACCACGTTATATTACAATTCGAATCACTTTCACAGCGGTCCGCGAAATCACGCGAGATTGTCACACGAGCAGCCTTCTGATCTTCCGACAGCACCTTGGTGGCCATCACAGACACACACCTTTCTCATGGTTATCTTGGGGAAGAATGCGTGCTATTTCTGGAATATTGCCCGCTTCTGTTAACATTATGACACTCGGGCATCGATCGGAATCGAGCATGTCCCTCAGTTTTTGCACATTTTCGTCTCCCTGAGTCGTTGAACGTTCAGGGCGTTGACGTCGTCGTCGTCGACTTCCTCTCTACCCTCACGGAACATCTTGTGCCGGTCCTAAACCATGCCTTTGGATATTGCTTCATCCTTGTACGCGTTCTTAACCATGGTCATGGTCTCTGAACTCGGTTTTTCGAGCTGAACACCACATTCTATTCATTCTATAGTATATTGCTGCTCCACGGAATGTGGCATCGTGAATTCTCGATTGGAACTTTGAACAGGGTTCTAGTGTAACAGCTATTTGCAGACTGTAACGGTTCGCTGACAACTAACGTGGGTCGCGTTTCTTTCCTATGACCTTCCACCACCTTTCATGGCACAAGTCGCTCCACTCCAGGCGTCTGCGATGGTGGGCAAAAATGATTCTACTTATTTTTGGTGTAGACCCTGTGGTTTTCCACAAGGTGCTTTACCTGATTGCAATATGCTGATAAAGAAATAAGAATTGTTTACGTAATGCATTAACGACATAACTAACTGACAGCACCGAGGTCTCGAAAATTATTCGCTCTCCAACATATATAGGTTGCTTGGATCATGTGTACAAAATTCGGGAAATAGATGCCAGGACTAGCAGACTCAAGGACTCCTTCTTCCCACGGACAATACGGGATAACAACTCTAGGGTTACACTCGGAGATAACAAAAATGCCACTTGCCACCCTCCGCGTCTAGGTAACAATTAGTTGAACTCAATTGCATGCACTTTCACTAGCCTCCTGTGTGTTGTGCCAGAACCCTTCCCGCATGCCCGAGCGTCTTTACGAACTTCATGCTCCACCCTTCCATCCCTAGTCTCTCTCCGCGGGTGTGCCCTCCTCCCACCTGCAGCGTTGGGCCAGATTCCTCACCTTGGGTGGGAGAGAGTTTTGTGTGGAACGCTCTTGTGGTGGTGGTGTTTCGCCTGGCTACTTGCTATAAACTAGCTGGCACGTTCGTGATAGGTTTCTTGCTGCATCCTAGGGTGGAATTATTTGCTGTAGGTAAGCGTATGTACTTGCATGCTTTTGGAGTGAGGATAGGTAGATGTGTGGTTGCATGCGCGTCGAATGATGGGGTGTTGCAATGAATGTGTGCACTGTTGTGGATTGGGGTTTGCATGTGTGTGTTGGTTTTGAATGCGGTGTTTCTTTTTTCCTTTTTCTTTTTTCCTTTTTTTTGGGTGGTGGCCTAACACCCCCCGCCACACGCCCTTGCGGCGGCTTGCGGGGTATTATGTAGATGTAGATGATTATTTCATTGATCACTGCAAGATTGGGGAGTTTATGGATCTTTTTTGAGCTTGTTCGTCGTTGATCTTGCTATCCATGACGAGGTTTTCCTCCTCTCCACCGTTATTGATCACAGACCTTGCGACCTAGCGAATCGTGGTAGTCCTGAATGATCGATATTGTGTCGCGAAATTCGAAGGAAAACAAAAATATTTATTCCATACATCACGTAAATGATTAGTATGCCCTCGTTCCATGCAGACCTATGACGATCACACCCCAGATCCTTAAGTTCGTGTATTTTCGAAATGACTAGCCAACTTAGGCAGATAAGGGAGAGAGAAAAGAAGGAACTGAATACTTGAAGTGAAAAACAAAATTTATTGTATCGACCGCGGTTTGGGCGCTCTTATGTCAAAATCAAGGTACTGATTGTCTTGATAATGGCCGCAGTCGGCTTAATAAATCTTACTTGTGTTTTATATACCAAGTTTTTCATTTCAAGTATGCTTAAGTTCCTCAAAGTTGAGTCTACGACTGTTAGCAATTACTTGACTTAATTATACTGGAAATAGAAGATGTTGGGGGATTAATCCGGGGCAGGTATCTGCCCACCCTTGCGGATAAATCATAGAACGCGGGTCTAAAATGTTTCTTTCGGGCCGATATTTCTGAAACTGGCACCAAGGTTCGAGCACCCACGAAAGGAATCGAACATAGTCAGAATTAGAACCTTGAAAATCTCATCACCAATTGTTAAGCGAACGTATTTGGAAGAAGGCGTCACTTTCCTCCTTTATGACGTTACATTGGAAAGCACTCGCACCTATAACATTTATGACTCCCGACGTGACTCGGAAACGCAAGTATTTTTGCAAATACGAATATATTATAAAAACCTATTAAGTAATATAATGAAAAGAGAAACTTTATAATTCCATATAGATTTATTAGACGGACGACCTAGGTTTCGACGTGGCACGTCATCTTCTCTTTTCATTATGTTAAGTCGATTCCATGAAGTCACGCCCGAGACAACGAATTATATTAAGTAATAGTTATTGGAAAAACTGCGGTATTCTGCCATTCTTTTAGCTCTGTTTATTTGTTACCTGAGATAACAACATCGTCTGTAAGAGGTCATGGTATACATATATATTTGTACGACCAATTCCGGAAAACGGTCCTCGGAAGGCGGCTAGTACAACTTCACATGAATAATGCAATAATAATGATTCCGCGGAGTCGGCCTAAGAAAATGCCTCATTCACAACTTTTATCTCCCCTTCCTTTCTCGCCCGATGACCTGATATCCCCTGCCACATGGGTGATTGGCTGCCTTGGTGGGTGATTGGCTGGGTGACTTTAAAGTACTGCACCAATTGGATCGTTGCCGAGTTTTACCATTGCGTAAATTCTCTCTCGCACCCTCGATCCCTCGATACACTCGGAACACCCTAGTCCTTCCAGTTCCGTCCTTCGGAGGATGACTTCAAGGCCCAGTCGCCATCTCTCGTTCACCGTTTCCCATTCCTAACCTCCTAATCCCTTCCTCACCCGCATGTCCCCTGCTCAAGGCTCCCCACTTTCCGGTGGCGCACCCTTCTCCGCCGAATCCCCCTCCGACATTCTTTGCCCGCTATTCACTCACTTTCCTCAGTCTCCCTAGGTTGGGGGAGGGGCGCACGTTCCTATGCACGCCGATGCGGTGAATTAATTCCCCGTCGCCGACCGATTTAATGACGTGCGCCCGATTGGTGGATGGAAAAGTGAGATTTCCTAATTAAACGAAATGCGCTGGAAGCGGAAAACGATACGACTCTACCCGCTCTCCAGCCTCTTCTTCCCTCCCTCCCATCCCTGATCGGACGTTATTAGTGAAGGGTTTCTGCCATCGTGGACTGGATTGGATATTATTAATTCCGTGTGCATTTTTCTCGTTAGCTAGCCTGTCTCATTTTTCTTCTTTTCCAAAAAATGTTATACAGTGACTTCGGCCGTATATATGGTCCCTTTCACTTCATTTTTGCTTGTTAACAGAGGTCAATATTTTTTGCGAATCAGTTGCCTTTCCTTTTGAATTCTGTTTCATTCGTAAATCAAATATGTCTACGCTGGCTATCAAATGAAGAAGGCGTATTCAGGATGTATAATTATTGTTAAAATTACACCTTTCCTTGATAATTCTTTCGCACATTGCTCCACTATTTGTTTGATATGCCACGTTTTCCAAATGGAGGTTCGCAGTTATTTCGAACGTGTTGCATATGCCTTACATTATTTACCAAATTATTTCCTTTGATTTTAACTCGATCTTGTAAAAAAGGAAGTCTCTAAATCTACTATTACGTGAATACTGATCTAATTCCATGTTCGTGGATCCGTTTCCCACCTGCTCTATTGTGAAAATATATTGATACCATCAATATAGCGATAGATGTTATTTTCACCAATGATATTTCCAGACCAGAAAGCATCTTATGTCAGTTAACGCCTTATCACATCCAGTTGAAATAGAATCCACATATTCCCTTCTTTTCGACGCATCCAATTACAACAGCTATAAACGCCCACACGTCGAACAACACTGTTAACCTCAAGGCATTTTTTTTAACTTCAATTTGAAAGTCTTCACTCTTCTGCACCCCGGCTGCTGGAATACAGGTTAATTCATGTATATATATCTAAGTCGGAAACTTTGATCTAGATATTCTGTCATGTATGTTAAAATCCTTAATACGAAGGATGGTAAACGTATTTTTTATATAACTCAGGAGTTCGACCTAATTTATGTTTTCCCTTCTCTGCTCAGCAGGAAATATTTTTATTAATTTCTCAAAAATTAAGATATTAGAGCTTTTCACGTGCCACGTTTGCACTTTGATGCTATTCTGATGAATTAATGAATGATCTCTTGCTGTGTCTGCAAAGGAAGACTTCATGATTCAAGAATAAGAAAACGTATCTATAGGTATAATCCGTATAAGTACATATCCATATGTATAAATGCTCAGCATTTACTATTAATTAACTTTATATATCTATTCATTGATGTAAAACATATGAAATTTTATGCCGAATAATTTGTTTATGATGTTGTTGGAAATCATATTTCTCTGTCTATGATTCGATGGTGACAAAATTGGATCAGTTTTGTTTCCTTCCATGTTCCACGAGAATTGATTATTTTCTATAAAGCAATAGAAATAATTCATTATTGCATAATTGTCTGTGTAATGTGCTTGACTATTTCATATTCTTGTGTAATGGTCGGCATGATATCCGATATCTCCCACACCCTAAAATTGAGTGTCTGTGAATAACGTTTACACAACTTAATATTAGCTACAAACAAAATTTTCAAGAAATACATTTAATTTCAAATGTATTTATTTTTATCTGGTCTTCTAACCTAACCTAAACGTCGCCAAGGCAGAGTTTGCATTACGTGGAGAATTAGTGTTTAAGAATTGACGTTTTTCTAACGTTTTAACCTCGGATGCTATAATGGCGCACTGGGAGGTTCCCCAATCAAAAAATTGAAATTATTCTCCCAGAATGAGAAGCACCGGAAATGGAGGACAGAAAAGAAAGCAGTGAAAATCACTTTGCTCTCTAAAATTTTCATTCAGTCTCCGATTGCTCCCCAGCGATTCCTGATATTTTTTGCCATCAATCTCCCTTGCTTAATAGTCGCCTCAAATCACTTCCCTTACCACACTTCCGCATTAAACTTTCGCCCTCTTTCTCTCCACAAGAGTACACTGAGGGAGCTTTGAGCGCAGACGGCAAAGGACGAAACATTTCCGTCGCCTGCGTATTTCATCTGCCACTCGCCTGACGACATTTCCATGTCTTCGCGAAAGCTGGCTTTACGGCCAGCGCACTCTGCGGTGAAATTTTGAAACTTTCAGGCCCACTTAATGGACTGGGAGGCCCGTCCGGTGATGCGCAATTTTGCCCATCGGACCGTGTCGGGTGAAATGTCGCCCTCCCCCGCGCAATATATAAATTTTCCCGAGATGCACGCTGGACGGCCGAGCTCATGAAGGAAGTCCCCTTCCTGGCTTGAGAGCGTAGCCCCTCCACACACACACACTCTCTCTCTGTCTCCCTGTCTCCCCATCTTCGTCCTACATCTTGGCACCAAGGGCCCCTTTTCTTCCCCCGACCCATGACGCCCAACCACCCCCTCCCACACCCCCATCCCCAACAGTTCCCCCTCTGGCGCATCTCTTGACGGGATAGGGGCACTTTTGTTCCTTCCTCCTCGCTGTTCCTTTCTACCCACCATTATTTCACCTGTCCAACGGAGCCAGCTCCGCTTTAATCATTCCTGCCGCGTTGTGTGCCATCGTGTCACGTGTAAGGCTCCCGCCCCCCTCCTCTACTCACCCCTCCCCCCATACCGAGAGCACTCGACTTAAGATTTCCCTCCCTTCTTCCTGAATTCACTTCTCCGTTTACCCCATCGCTCCCACTCGTCTCTCTCCTACCCCCACCCCTCGACTCCTCCCTCCAGGCCGTCTCCTCATCTTGTTCTCCCCCATCGCTCTCATTCATTCTATATCCGCAAAAGCCGTCACATCAGCCATCGGAGGTTTCACAAACAGTAAATGATCCATTATGAAATGTGCTAAACATCTGTACATGGTATGAGGCGTAGTTCGGTGGAACTCCTTAATGAAAAAGAAAGCAAAAAAAATTGTGTTGCATAAAATATTTTTTGGAAGAACAAAGCTTTATTTCCTTCTTTGGCACTTGATAAATGTGGACAAGGAGATGAAAGGACATTTGCAGAAATGTGTTATTTGTTCCTGAACAGAATCTTTCGACGTTGGACAGAAATATTAGAAATTAATGCAACACTTAATTGGTTGCTAGTCTCCTGTAATCATCAAGTTTGGTTTTTTCGGCGGCAGTATAGAGTTCGCATCGTATTAAACTTTAAGGCTGGATTTTTGTGATACTCGCACGAATAGAACATAATTAACAGATGGAAAACGTATGAATAAAATTTAAAAAATCTCTGAGTCAATTTAATTTTTTTTGGAATGCTAAATATTTGACTTTCTGGCGCCGAAGCAGTTCTGTTTATGTGCCTGCATAATAATGATTAGTAGTATTCATCCATCCATAAACCTATGGCTTGTTTACCATCAACATCAACATCCCCAAGGCTTTTGGGGTTATAGAGCCCACATTGAACTAAACCTGAAAGCGTGTGGTAAAAAGTGGGCCAGTTCCTATCAGTGTGCCACCATTTGGTTCCACACGAAGTTGCAACAGCCCGATAATCCCATCACTTCACTATATATGGCGTTGTCCTTTAGTCATCTACTGAGATACGAACCTGGGACTCTTCCTGTCGTCAGCCGAATGATCTAGCCATGGAAATACCGCGCGTGTGCGTAACAAGACTAATAAAATTCCAATTGGTACTCGTTAGCGGTGGGACAGAGTGAAAGGTGAGATTTCATTTAATCCTCAGTACCCCTAAGAAAGGCACTTTTAATTGCTCCCGGCGCTTCATCAAAATCGTTTCCCCACGGTTCCGAATGTGCCATTCCGAAATTTTCGTTCCCCGGGTTTCGGGAAAACGAGGAAGAAAACAATCCGACGAAATTTCCGTTTCCATGATTCCCTCCATCTTCCCTCCGCCCTTTTAATCTCCTTCCGGCTTCTCTCCGCCCCCACCCCGAGTCATCCCCTCCACACCCTTCCGACCCTCCTTCCACACTTTGCCTTCGCGCGCCCCCTCCTCGGCCAGCCAGACCGTCCTTAATTTCCTACGGCACTGCGCTTCACGTCCCGTTGCCCCGCCATCTTTCCACTCTTCCCGCATTATTTCATTGCCTTTGCGATTCCCGAATTAACCGCCCTCCTCACAGATCCCCGTTCCTTCTCCCTCCTCCCCCTCCTCCCACCACATTGGACGCTCACTTATTTCTCTCCCCTTCGCTTTTCTTCCGATATCCCGCCGTCGCGAACGAGCGTTCGCTCTCTCGCTTCTTCTCGGCGGCTCCCACCGTGCACTCTCCTCCGCCCCTCGTTATGTTTAGCCGTGTGTGATCCCTTTTAAACTTTGCGTTGGGTATTCGTACTTTTTCTTTCTCGCCACGGCGTGCATTTTCATTGCATTATTCCTAAATGTGGCTCGTTCCCTTTGGAAAGTTTGAGGCAATTGTCGAGGAACGCGTTCCTGCGCGGGAAATGGTATCACGAGCGGAGTTACCCTTTTCAAGCTTGAGGGAAGTTGGAGCGTGTTGACTCATGAAAGTAATAACTAGAGCTTGTTTTGAATTGAAATGTGTATTGCAGAGTTAAAACCTCCGTCATCTTTTTTTTACTAATTCCTGGGAATTCTGGAGCTGGGTGCTCCTATTTCTTTGATTCATTCTGAATCAGATTAACTGTTTCGGACTTGAATGTGTGGGAATTTCTCTGTAAGTAGTAAAATGAAATACCCTTTTCCTCAAGCTTTGTAAATTTCGCTTTTAAAAAATATTATTGCATGTTCAAAGCTCCAATAATTAAGTCAATTTTCAGGCCCCGGAGACTTTTTTCCCAACTATCTTTAAAACAAAAATTCTTTTTACTACCGTAACTTTTTACCATTGATACAAGTCAGCATTATCTAAAATTTTGCTAAAATTCTGATTGCCGTCATTACCGCTGACATAAAATGTGCCATTACCATACTGACGAATGTGTACTAACTACAGCGGTCAGCCAAAACAACGTTAATCGATCGGTTGTTCGACGGATAACTCATCTTTTAAACCGTTTAACCTAATAATGCGTCGTTCTCATCCAGTTCACAGGTATGCCTAGGTTGCATTCGGTTATCCTTAAAACCTATTACCGTGAAACCGTCAACGCCCTTTGCCTATTGCCATGTTTGAGGGCACGCTGAAGTGTAATGAGGGATGCGCTTTTGGTTTTCTGTTGTAGGCTATTAGAAGCACCAAATTACCTATAAACGTTGGAGTACCGTAACTCCAATGATACCCGTACCCGGTTTCCATGCATTCTATTAGAATCAATTACTCTGACAAAAACTTCGTATTTATATTCTAGAATTCGGCACTTGACGCCCAGGATAGTACTTGGAATGAAGCTATCTTTAAAGTTTCGATGTTTACAAAGTACCACCCCCTCAGGGATGATTTGCGTCATCATATTGCTTGCGTGTGGCGTTGTAGGTGTGGGGGCGTGCGAGAGAGGAGTGGAGGGAACACCCCGGCATTTTGGTCCAGCCATGGCTCGGGAAGGCCCACGCAGCACCGTGGCTACGCGATGAAAGGTGTTGATGACGCACGGCGCAATCCCGATTAGGAAAAGGGTTAAGAGCTTCGATATTTAGCCATCTATAACTCGTAGTTAAGGATGCGGTTTGCAGCCCAAAAAAAAGAAAACCGCTTTCATTATTTTAATCCGTTAACATCCATAACATCGTCTGTTTTAGTTTAGGAAAACGTTCTCCATTTCATCTTCCCCACCTCGCCATCTGTCTTTCGCAAGGGCCACCTACATGTCTGTTTAAGTATTTCCCTGTATGTTGCCACAGGGGAATATGGCACGCAAATATACTTCCATAAACTGTTATAAAAAGAGATTTCAATAAAACCGTAGAGCTTAGGAGACGGGATGGGAATATTTTATTTTAGAAATTCCTGAATGGTTTTGGCTACTGTTTTCCATTGTTTTGAATGGTGAATTTTCATGGGAAAAAGGATTCCTAACTGCCAATCTCCATCTCTCTTGCGTGTACCTGTTACCCTTTAACCACCGCACCATGTGCGTGTGTGTGTGATCGGTGGTGAACCCTTTTTTTATATTGTAATCTCGCCCACCTGTGAAATGTGGGGTTAGTGCGATTCCCTCGGCGTCGGCGTCAAACTCGTTGGATTTGTATTTTTCCGGCTGGCGTACTATGGCGATGTTAAAGGGCTCCACACAACTCTGCCCACCCCTCGACACTCCCTACCGCGCTCGCCTCCACCTCGGCGGCAAACCCGCTCTCTCTCTCTCTTTCCACGTCTCTCGCCCCAGCCCCCACCCTATTCCCCAACCCCTCCACTTCTCTTCTAGGATGGCCTCCTTCCTTCCTTATACCCCACCCTGTTCTTCCACCCGCGCCTCTCTCTCTTCCTCTCTACTCCTCTTCCCCCGCACACTCGACCTTACCCCGCTTTCCCTTCCTGCCGTCCTACGCACGCCGTTTCCCGTGATCGATCCACCCTGCCGTGTGATTTCGCCTCTCTCTTTCTCTCTCCTCCACCTCATGTCTCTCCCCCTCCTTCCCCCTCACCCCTTCCATCCCTCCCTTACGATCTCTCCCCCCTCGTTTCTTCATCTCTTCTCTCATCCCTCGTCGATCCCACCTCATCTTCCTCGTCTCCTAGCCTTCTCTCTCTCTCTCCCACTCTCACTTCCTCCTCTGCTCCTGAACCCTACCTTCCGCTCTGCATGCCACCGAACGATGTACGGCAGAGATGGAAAGATAGATAATTTTACTTTATCCAAGGCTTCTGAGTACCATGAAATAATGCATCCATAATTTTTTCAATCGTCACAAGTTAAAAATGCATAAACAAAGAACGAACGACATGAGTGTAAATATAGAGTGCATAATCAACTCTCTAATGGTGATTTTTTCAGTCTCCAAGTTTGGCCTCACGTCTGGTGTAATGTATGTCACAAAAGTGTCCTTTCATCACAGTTATAAATTTACAAAAATAAAGAAAATGAACACAATCCATTCTATACTACCTGTTGTACATTTTCTCATTACGGGACTAATGTAAACTGTAAAAAAATGAAGAAAATAAATTACATAATCTAAACTGTAATATTATTCGTTTCAGTGACAATATGTTTTTCGGATATTTGCTAATGCAAACGAATATCTGGCAAGCTTGTATTGCAGGCGACTGTGACATAGAATGAGAAATGGGAAAAGGGGTTGGATTAGTAAGGGTGACCTTTGAGTAACACGTATTGTTTGTGGGGAAAAAAAGGATTCCCATAAACCTGTTGGTCCTGGTATTGATTGATTTAATATATGTTCGTGACAAGTTCGGCAAATATATTTTGGGTCATGGATAAATGATCGCACTGGTTCCATTTATTCCTTCTCTATTTTTTGATACTAATCCGCGTCAAATCTTTTTTTCTTGCGAATTCCGTCCCTGTAGTATTTTCCTCGAAGTTGCCAGTCTTACTACAAGTTCTTCTTGGTTGATCATGCAGGAATTTCCACGGACGTGAAATCCCGTTCGAAGTTAATTAGTTTTACGTATTTCAATTTTTTCAAATTGTGTATTTTAGTGAGGGGTACTGGCGGCTTTAAGGTGCTGCTGTGTCGTCATTAGGGCTGTTTTCGCCTGAGAGCTTTCGCGTCAAACGCAGGCCGCATCCTAAGGAACAATAAATCGTCACCGTGGCTACCATCTATTTATTTATGTGAGCGGTTCCATTCCTCTCCCTGTGTCTTTGGGTGGTCGTCACCCTCTCTTCCCCCAGCCCCCCGCCGACGTTTGAATTGTTTAAGCTTTTTCTGTCAATGCATTAACGTTGAGCGACCGAGTTACTCATACTCAAATACCGTCGGTACGGTAAGAGGGTACTAAATACCGTCATCTCCGTTGAAGGTCTCTTCTCAAATTTCAAGAAACTGTAGCAGTAACTTTAACGGAGTCACCCGCTATGTGTGCATTATAATGCAACCATTTTAGAGAGTAAAAATCATTCGCCTTGACCGGATCGAATACGAACCCGGATCCCTCGATATCCGGCCGAGTGCTTTAACCAATTAAGCTACCGAGACGTCCTCTTACACTCGGAAATTTTGGGGGCTTTAAAGGAACAAGATGTTATGACGAAATACCGTACATACAATGTCACAGGCATTCGTAGTCGTGCGCCACGCGCCGCAGTCCACGTTGTTAATAAAGCCAATTTCAAACACTTAGGCTGTTCATACCTTAGACAAATTTCAAGAAACTGTAACAGTCTCTTCTCAATTTCTCTTACCTCGCGTATCATGTGTGGGAAGTAAACACTCGACTTTGCTGTCATCTGTGTCTTTCCGATTGAACTGCTATGGTCCCCGCCTAATCCGGCGTGCTCTGCGCCAGGCGATTCATTAGCTTTTTTTTCCTTGGGGGATTACCCCTCGATGCTCCTTTTCTCTGCGGCTCACGGAGTGGGGTTCATAACATTTTCCGAATGAGCAATAAGCCTCATACGTTCACTCCGCGCTCAGTGAGTGAAGACGGTACGGTCACGGGCGGTGTCTTGTCCTTTTACCTTGGCCAGATATTGCTTTCCTCTTATATTCCTTTTATACGTTAACGACATTAAGGCCGTGTTTAATGGTAAGGTGTGACTATTAGGTGACGGCGTAATGTTTTACCGAGATATCGGTACTCATGAAGGTAAAGTAGTATTATCAGATGACCTCAAGGCAGTACGTCTTTTGTGCGACACATGGCAATTAGAATTAAAATGAAAAAAGTATGTAGTGACGGACTTTAGGAATACGAGTAATTCTCCCAAAATGCCTACTTCATCAGAAATACTGAAGTACAAGACGCATTCTCAATCGAATACTTCGGCATTACCCTTTCGCACGACTTCTTTTGGGTTAAAAATTTACACGAAATATGTAGACAAGCTATCGAAAAATTAGTTTATTAAAAGAATATTGAGTATATGTGACAAGAATGTTGTGGACCCATATTATCTTTCGCTAGTAAGGCATAATTTAAAATATGCTTTTTACTATATGTGATCCCTGTAGTTGGATTCTTTGCCAAATAAAATCTCGTGGAGCGCAGAGGAGCTAGATTTTGTAAGACATTTTTAAGGTGAACTGAGTAGCGTATCTACGTACATAGAGAAAATATGCTAAAGGAATTACTCACAAAGTGAAGATTGATTACAGATTAAATCTCTTGCATAAATTGGAAGCAGTTGTCTTCAGCGACGATTCTGAAAATGTATTATTAGCCCCATCGTTCTACGGTATGAGAGATAATGCCAATGAGATTAGATAGATAAAAGTGTAGAACCGACAGTTTTAAAATGTCATTTTTCCCACAAGGGACCGCAAATAGAAGTAACTGTAAGCGACCGCCTTAGTCGAGAAATTTTTGTTTCATTCTTAGTAGCCTAATGTGTAGTCGTTATTCCCTTAGTTTATTGTTCTAATGCTACTAGTAGCTTGTGTCGTTTGCGGAGGGAAGTGTTACACTCTTAGATTCTCTATTGCACGTTCCTGTAGTTTTGATTGCCTAAATTATTTGAATTTTTTTTTTTAGGTAATCTACCGGTTAAGGTAGGTTTTTGGATGGACCCAACTATCAAATAAACATTTTGTGACTCCCCACCTAGCAAACTAATCTATATCAGGTCCCTCTTCATCTCGGTGTACTTCATTCCTCCCTTCATCTCGTCCAACATCCCTATCCTGTTCCTACCCTTACCTCGCTTGCCCAACATTCTTCCCTCTATTACCCTCTTCAACATTCCACTACCGCTCAATACGCCCTTCATCCATTTTTCCTGCCTCCATAGGATTTCTCTCAACAAACCCCTCTCCTCCCCCACCATTTCTAGTACTTCCTCATTTGTTTTCCTTTCGGTCCATTTCACCTTTTCCATTCTTCTCCACACCCACATTTCAAAAGCCTCCAATCTACGTCTATCCTCCTGCTTCAGCGACCACGTTTCCGCGCCGTACATAGCTACGCTCCATATCAGAGTTTTTACGAGTCTTGTCTTAACATCCCTACTCAACGTCCCCGTCATCAACTCCCTCCTCCTTGAGAAAGCCTCCTTGCTGAATTACTTTACATATTTATTGTAACTAACGATGAAGAAAAACTTAATGGTTGACAGTGCATATGTGCTGTTGAATCATCCCTTGCCACACACCCTAGCGGTTGATTGTAGAATAGCAGGTAGATGTCTTGCAGCGAGTGGGTAATTCTGAACAGCCACGGTACCCTGCGTGGAACCATCTCAGGATCACGGATGAAACATTTCGCGACCGGATCCTAAATTATAGGTTGCCATTATCGGAGTGTTAGCCAATCCGAAGGTTGGTATTGATCAGCGCCGGGCAGTGATGACTCCTGACGGAGCCTTAAGATGCATGAAATTCACGTGAGGGAAAGGGACCGCTTCCTTCGTATGCCACCGTTCGGTTTACCTCCACGTTCTTTCTTTTAGCCGTACATTTTCACCGCTTTGATATTTAAATGGAGTTTTTCCAAGGTCATCACCTGTGACTTGAACCCGGGACCGTCAAGTCAATAGGGTTAAACTAAATCGATAAGACTAACGTGGCGCCACAAAAATGCGTAAAGAACTGAATTGTATGACCAGCATACCCGCAGACGTTACGAATATGACCCCAAAGTCCCAAGGGGTCACTCGCACTTCTCTTCCATTCTGTTCCTTTCTCTCCCTTTCTTTCGGTGCAGTATTGCCTTTATTATTTCAGTCAAGTAAGGGAAATTGGTAAATTGGAGAATTTGTAATCGAGGGAGGAATTCTGCACCAGCGTTTCGATCAAATTTTGTTTTCCTGCAATAGAAATCGCAAATTTGCTCTCATCTCTAGTTCCAATTCGACTTTTGTAAGCATACGCCGAAATGTTAATCGTTACTTCGTGGTGGTATTGAGAATTATCGTATGGATTCTCAAGTAGTAATTTTTAGGGAAGGCGACCGACAACCTAGGTCATTTGTGCCATTAGGGATGGACAGGAAAGGCTGAATGGTGGAGAGACCTCGACGTCGGCATTAGCCAACTCATAACGAAAGGCACCAAGGGGTTCGTTCGCAGCTTAACGTACCATTTGACGGACGTCGTACATAGTTAAAATGCTCTCCACAAAGCACCTCAAATAGGGATCCGGGTACCAGTGAAGAAAATATATGTCGACTCAGCGATTCGAACCCTGGGCCTCTGGGTGGGAAGCCCCTGCACTATCCCAATCCATGGATTCTCAAGCTAAAGCCTCTGGTTATCAGGGTTTTGGGTAGGAGGAGTGGTATGTTGTTTTCCTTTGGATTCTGACCTTCTTGTAGATGCCGTGAGCACATGTTTACTACGTTCGAAGAAAAGTGCATTCAACGTAAGTCTCCTTGGTGACGGCGGCAGACTTCGGGTTTCATATCACTCATCTCCCTCTTTTGCCAATGTTCATCCCTTACTCATTACATTTCCCCAATCTTAATGTAACTAAAATGATCCCAGACTTGCGCCTTAAATCGTACAGCCATTGTCCTGAACCCATAGGTCCTCCCTTGATAGATGATGTTGGAGGTCACTAAATACTTAACTCTGTTGTGCCCGAAAGGCGTGGCACAGTTCAAATGTTGTCCTGGATCCTCTTGATGTATGTTGGGTGGTGATAGTTGGACCTCAAAGAAGTTTTGAATGTTGAAGTACCTGAGTGTGGTGCGCCATGAGTGGGTCTTTTGGAAGAGGGGAGAACGGGCATGGGGAGATTCTGACACTGAGAGACAGAGTGGTGCGGGAGAGGGGATACACCCACGGAAGTTAAAGGCTTTATATTTAGAGTCAGCTTCTGCTGGGAAGGACCTCTAGAGCTGACCCCGAGCCTCTCCGCCCCGGGCTTTTTATACAAGTCTTTGAGTGGTCTGAAGGAGCAACCTCTGACCTTCCACTCAGTATGTTTTTCACATCGAGTGGAAGATGACCTGAAAATAGATATTACCTTGATAAATAATTTGCAAAATAGATGTCACTGTCAGTAGCGCTGGCAGGAGATTTCTCATGTGTCTTTCCCTCTCCCTCTTCCACCTAATGCCTAGTTTAAAACAGCTCTACGGTGTAAGAAATCCATATTTTTTCCCTGTGCAATTTTCGATGATTCGCAATGATGTCATACCCAGGTAATCACAGTCTGGGCTTAGTTATAGGTTTTTCCGAAAGCATATAACTTATATAAACCTGGGACCTTCGGACTCATGACTTAACACTTTGACTGCACTGATTATATTCTCATACACGACCGGTCACTGCGAGATGAGAGATACTCGTCGGTTGGGGCTAGTTGTATTTATTTTCATATTGAACTTTTTTTAAAGGTTAATTCAGTCTTAATCTTTGTAGTTATGGAGCGATAAATGTTATCGTGAACCATACCTTACTTTGCGATTACTTTGGGAAATGTTGAATAGAAATTAGAAAAGCTGGCGTGGAAAAAGTTTACGGCGTTACATCTGGAGCAGCATGTCTGCCTTACATCTTAATACTCTTCGCTCTCCTTTTCTCATTTCTCTCCGCCGTCTTTCCGCTCCTCATATTTTTTCCTTACCCCGATATTTTCTTTTTTATTTCTTTTCCTCTCTGAAAGCCACCCTCCTACCGTCTCCCGCATAGTTCGTCCATTTTCCTTTGCCCTTTCGCTCCTGCTTCACCCCCGACTTTCTCAAACTCTCAAATCCATTCGTGCCTTCCGCCCACCCTCCCGTGTACGTATGTCTCCTCCTTTGTCCAAATCAGTCGACTGGTAAGTTTTCCCGCGCCCACTTAACCTTTCTCCTACTTGTGTTTTCCTTATTTTAATTATTTAACGTTCCTCCTATCCGCCGGACAAAGCTCTCAGGAGATTGAATTTTCCTAGCTCCCTCGACCACACAAAGCTGAAATACCAGCCTTCCGACGTTCACCTGCCCTCTCCGTCTGCTTCAGCATCGTAGTATCGGCTTTCGGAAAGATGGATTCCTTTTCACGAAAAGGCACTGGTTTACATGGACCCGGGGTATTTGTGCTGCTCCTGTGGGAGATTCATTACGCGAAGTGCACTCTGTAGCACTGCGTCCGAGGGGTGGGTGGACAAGGTTCCTTAGCTTCGCCCGTTGAGGGGTTGTCCCAAAGGCGTCTTTCTCCCTGGGCTTGCGGAGGATGGCGAGTTGGTACACAAATCTGGAATGATTTGGATGTTCCCGGAAACCAAGCGAGTTGAGATTGACTGTTTATTCACTTTGTTACTCTATGCGATAATGGGGACAAGTGAGTCATTATCTCGTGTTGAATATGAAATTTGAACTATTGAAAAATAATTATTTGCCCGTACAAGTTGTAGCTAATCTGTGTTTGAACTAAAACCGACTATTGATTCCTTGAAATTATTTACGCATTTTGTGGATTTCAATGCATTTGAAAAGGGACATCTTACTCAGGAGACGCCTGGTTTTCCATCTCATCACTTCAATTATGCTTATTAATGTACAATGGATCCATTATTTGAGCCTAATCGTAGTATGATTTATTCACCCTATATATTATGCGCTGTTGCAAAATCTGATAATTCAACATTCAATAAAACTTAGTAATGGGCAATGGCCCAAGTAGCTACGTTTATGACCAGCTGTTGACAAGCATAGTTATAATACTAACGGACTGATTGTTTTATGTGAAATCTGGTATGCACCTTTAGTAGGAGGTCATTGAAGGTGGATGTAATCAATTTAATATTAATATTACCTAGTTTCGTCATGCAAACGACACAATTTGGTTTACTAGTGACACGATCTTGACCTTTGAAATTTCCCATTCTTAGGATATGATTGTTAGCTTCTTTATTCTCCGCCTTTCAGAACTTTAATCAGGGCTAATTCTCTGCGTTATTGGCTATTATCCACCGACCCCTTTATCTTTATCTAAGTTTTGTACCGACCGAAACTCTTTCGTTCCACTAATGGCTTCGCAACTCTTTGTGTGTAACCCACCCTTCCCTACCCAAGGTCTCCTTCTCTCTTCCCTGAACCCTTCTTTCCCTTTCACTTCCCCCTTTATCCTCCGCCCCTCTTTCATTTTCACCCATCGATTTATCCCTTCTCATCTCCTTCGCAATTCAATCTCCCATCCACGCAACGTATTCTGCATGTTGCACTCCCAAATGTCATGATTGCCTTGTCTGTCACCGTTTTGAAAAAATTCACAGTTTACAGAAAAACTTTAGAAAATTATTGAGTATGACCCTTCGGTGATTTTTCCGTTTATTCTTTCCCTCCCGAGTTTCTGTCGGACGGACAAAAAGTATCATGCCCCTCCGATTGTGTTGAATAGTGGAAAATATTTTCTGCTCCGCGAAAGTTGACTGGTTGGGGCAGACGGGGTAGTGTTTAACTCGTTTTAATTCCCCCAGCATATTGAGTTACGTGCTCATGGTAGGGTCCACCTACGGTTTTCCAATTTAGCTATTCACCCAGAGCATCTCACCGCCTGGACGTGGTCTAGAGCGTCCCGAGGCGTAAATGGGTCACTTCGGTCTGTGGTAAGAATGAGACGTACTCGTAGGCGGAATTCACGAGATGAATCAAGGAGGGGGTGAAAAATTAATGATATTATTTTTGTTAAATGCACTGCATTGCGTATGCACGTTTTGTTCAAACCCTTCCATTTTAATTTAGGAATAGTAAGAAGAAATTTGAGTTTAGGTTTTTTCAACAGACTTCCAATCCGTATCCTTCAATGCTGTTTTGTCTCTGTCACATTCATCCACTGTTTTGTAAATTATCTTCTGTTTCTGAAATTTGCAATATATCTTGCCATGAGAGTTTCCCTAATGTTATAAAATATGGCCAATTACCCTAATGAACTCTTTCGTTCTTAACCTAACACACCCTACCGCACGCTTTCGCGGGGACCTTCAGCTCAAGATGTGTAGATGAATAATTTCAGTAAGATTTTTGTGGGTTATTATTTATCTTGAGCAAATAGACTGTCAACGTATTTTCCCACAGTGTGTTGAAATTATATTTTTCCAGAATTTCGCCAAAACTACCCGAAATTCCCCTGACTCTCCCAAAAGTACAATTATACAGGTATTTCAATACTTGCGGATTGACATACCTGGTTACTCTTCATTTCATTTCCATTCGGGGCAGAAAGTGACAAGACATGTTTTGTGTTAGGCTGCTACGCAAAAGAAATTTTATCTGTTTTGTAAATGTCTTCTGTACTCACCTTTCCTTCTTTCATAGACGCTTTACTCTTCCTGAAATTTCTAGAATTCCTTGTGTTGAAATTCCTTGGGAATACATTCTTCACCAATGAATTTCATGGTTTATCCCATCCACTTAAACCAAACACTCTCCTCTCATCTCTTCAGAGTGCTTACCTTAAAATATAAATGAGGTTTTACGTAATGTTTTATGAGCGGAGCTTTGGCGCAATTTGTTAATCGATAGAAAACTAATTGTTGGGCCCTGTGGGTCCGTACGTTTGGGCAATCCCATCATAAAATACTAGCTGTAATTTTTTTGAGTCTCTCATAATTCGTGGGAAATCGAAAAGGTTGCAGTGGGAGAAACTGGTTCCCCCTTATTTCTCCAATTTCACTTGCCTTTCGGTGAGGGTGAGCCATTCAAAACCGTTTATTACGATGAGTATAATGAATAGTTATATGACGTAACATGCTACGACGCAAGATGTCAGGGCAGTCAGTGGATGATGGAAGTGGAGGACCCGAGCGTCCCACGTGAACATTAAGTGTTCTTGTTCTTAGAATCACTTACTTGAGATTATGAGCGTTGGGAACTTGGTGTTGCAAGAGAACGATGAAGTTCAGAAAAGGACGCGGAGGATCATCATTGGGGATGCCTACCAAGATTGCGAGAAGAAAGAAAATTGTTGAAAAAGCTGCAAAGAAGAAGAGGGCTTAAGCCATTGGACTAAATTGTGCCAGAGCAGCTTCCTGAAGATAGTCGTAGAAGTAAGGGTAGATGAGAATAATTGCAGTGGAAGACCTGCCACACCCTGATGAGAGCTGTGAATGTAGGGAGTAACGAAGAAATATGAAGGCCAGTTGGAAAGGAACCAGAGTGGACATTTTCTACGAAATAATGTCAGATTGATGACGGATGACGATGAAGTAAGATACATTTTAAGAAATTAAATATATAGCCCAATGGTTCGTTCTAATTCCCTACGATTTGTGATTGAACAAGAGAGGAAAGCTGCCAGTTTCATGGAAAATTGTGATGAAGGAACTCAAAAGCGTTGCGTTATAATGGGGAATTGTGTGCTAGAAGCGACTGGAAACTTCCTTGTATGTTCTTGTCCTTATGGTATTTTTTGGAAAAAATGAGGGTTCTGAATTAGGTTTTATTTGTTATTCATTTAACGACTCTATTGGAACGAGACTGAGAACTTATAGTCGCTTCTTCCACCTAACCCTAAAAAAATGCACATAAATTGACGACCGTTGCAAACCCCCATGCCCTAGGTGGATTAAAACTCATCTTAGCGGGAATCGAACCCGCGACTTCGGGATTGGCTGGCAAGACCATTGCCCCACCACCACCGGGGCCGGAAAGGTATGCGAGAATGCTGTGCGGAGCATCAGGTGGGAGGATTACTTATCGCACCAACGTGCGATAAGTACATAATCCTCCCATCGTGCTATTCGTGACGACAACGTTGTAGGTCATACACGACAGTTTGTAACATTTGAAAATAGAATAATATCCAATACAAATAATTTCCGATTACCCTAATCGCCGGCGACCTGTAAACACCCCTGAGAGACTCCCTAGTTAGCTTGCAGGGTAACGTGTATACGTAGAGCGCCACGGGCAAGCGAAAGAGCGTTAGGGAGGGCATATTGCTAATCAATTTGCGGAAATTCGATTCAGGCCTCTTTTTCAACTGGCGTGCCCACAATTTTATTGCTTACATTTCACTCGAAACGCCGCCTTCCCTTCTTAAGGCCCCGCACCTGACCCCCGCGTCCGTTTCGGCGGGATGTCCTCCGCTCCCGTGGCCCACTACTCAATTCGATCCCCCGCTTGCTCCATCGGGTGCGGGGCGAGGTCGGCGATATTCCGTCCCCTCTCTCGGAGGGGAGAGAGCCGCTCGGGTCAGGTCAGGGGGAGATGAGGAGGGGTGGGCAGGAGTCCGTGCCCGCGCAGCCCCTGCTCTCGTGGCCTACCTCTCTCCCTACGCGCGCGCGTGCCACGGGCACCCCGGGCAGCGGCGAGTCTCTCCACCGCCCCGACCCTCATCCCTTGCGAACGGTTGTGTGTGCGTGCACGTCTGTGTGTATGGGAAAGGGGACTACCTGTGGGGGCGAGTTCCCACAAAGTCCCGCGGGACTCCTTCCTCCCCCACCCCCTCTTTACCTTCTCCGCAGTTTATTTTTATCTCATCCCCTCTCTAAATGGTCCAGGTATATGACCGCACTGCTAAGGGCAAAAGTGAATATGGGGTGAAATTACCTCCCTTCACGCATCACGGCGATGAGGAACACGTCAGGTCAGGGCCATTCGCCGCAAGGTTTTGTACAATTTGTCCGCTCAGAACATCCATTGAAAGTTCTTTCCATATGCGCCTGGACGATTAGGAAGGAAGGAGAAATGTAGCTACGGGGAAACATGGAGAACATGAAATGGATCGACGAAGTAAGAAATGAGGATATTCTGTGGAGAAAGGAGAGGAGAGGAAGATCATATGGAATATGAAGGGATCTTGGTTGTGACATGTATTCTTAAGAGATTGTCGTCAGTGGCTAAGGATACATTGGGGTAAAATTGAGGGTAAAGTGGTGGAAGAAGTGGTTTGTGTGATGATAAATACTTTGGTTAAAAGTGGAGAGAATACAGTTGAATCCTGGCTAAAGAATGATGTTTCAAAGAAGAAAATACCATTTCCACGACAAAGTTCTACATAACTTAATGAGAACGATGCCCTACTGAGACAGTTTGCGCGTTTCATCTCGCGATTGGGATTAATATTAAGTAGGCTGTACCCCCACTTATCAAACTAACCTTTGATTACTGTTTTGCTGCACGATTCCCATCAAAACTCAATTCCATTTCGAGACCAGGATTCCAGTCCTCGGCCATTTCGTCGTCTAAAATGCTATTCATTGCCGTAAGCATAAGGGTCGGCCCAAAAAAATGCCTGCTACGTTTTGGATCGATTTTTCGTACCTGCTGGGAAATTTCAATTGACGAGCTCTGTATCCACCGCCTCTGAAGGAGAGTATTAACAATCGACATTTTAAACTTGGCCGATGATCACTTACATGGCCTTGACCTTGAAGGACCACCACATTATGATGGATAAATACTTGCCGCTTTAGTTTACGTAATGATTTTAAATAGGCATTTCAATCAGAGACCTGAGAGTCGAAATTCTTTCATCTTGTCCTCACCGCTGTACCTTAATCAGATCAGTGTGTGTGTCTCTCTCTGTTTCTTTCATCAATGAATTGCGACTGTGGAACCTTTCATAAAAATGCATTATTTTGGAAAGAGGAACATTACCCTGGGATATTAACATGTTCTCGGGAACGTGATCAACACCTTATTTCCTGTTTCATGTAGAGAATTATTGCCATTACTATTTTATTGTGTTAAATGTACTGTTACGACTGATTTGCTCCGCGTTGAAGTTCCCTCCCCACCAAATTTTACATCGTTTTACTGACATCCAATGAACTCCCGAAATACCAAACCTGGCAAGGGGTCCGTATTCGGGGTGTCCCCTTCGCCCCTTTGGTCCTCCCAAACGTCTCCCGGCCGGCTTTGACTATTATGACCCAGCCCTCCGGACGATCGGTGTTCGGTGAAATGGCGCGCACCGATCCGGAACGGCTGCGAATGGTGGATGGAGTGCGGGGGCGGATGGAAATACAAGTCGTCGTTACTCCCTGGCTCGCCTCACGTGCGGGGAACGGTCCCCGGGTTGATTGTGCACCTTAATTACCTTGGCATGGCGCTCTCTCCCACTTCATTATATGCCCTCTTTGATCCCCCGGGTCCCACTCTCCGCGGCCTCTTTCACCCTGCTCTTCCGCCACCCGTTTCCCCCTCTCTCGCGAATCTGGGTCTAATCGACTGGCTTGGGGAGGGTGGGTAGGGGATTGGCGGGGAGTAAAGAGAAGAAAAGGTAGTCCCATTTCACGTTTTTCTCACGATGTGTGAGAACGAATGGAGAGCTCATAAGTGCGGGGAAGTTCTTTATTTATTTTCGTCTTGGTTCTCTTGGAAGGAAAATCGGGAAGAGGTTGGGATATTTATCAAGAGACGAGTCTACCCTAGTGAGCAATCTACTAAGCTCCCCGAATTTCAATTAGATTTCGCCTCTTATGGAAAATGGGGAAAAAAGTAACTTTTGTGGCAATATCAAATTCGATTTTTCGGAAGTAATGAAATTCTAAGAAACGGTTTAGGTGATTTAGAATAATGAGATACTTTTTGAGGAAATAATGGAATTTAGGAAAATGATAATTAGAATAGCACATTAAAATGTTCAATATACCACACAAATTAAAGAATTCAGTTGATTGGACTTACGATACCTTAACGAGCGACACTAGTTGAATAATTAAACACTGGCCCGGGGATATTTACTGGGTACATTTAATTTGGTAAATTTGTACTGTGCCCCTTGCACAAAGTGTCATCAGAAAACATCAATTAGGTGATAATTCGGATGACGAAATTTCCATTATTTAAATTAAATGTATTTTTAATCCCATCAGATTGCATATCAGAGTAACTTCTGAACTAGGAGGTTATTTCGCCAAAATTTCGGAGCTGAAAATCATGCATATTGCCTAGCCAATATTATTGCTTTTTCTTGACCACATCGGAAGCTGGGCATTTCATGTTCTCGCTATTGACCCGAAGATCTTCCAATCGAAGATAATGTTTACTTCAATCATGAATATTGTATTGCCTGAATAGGAACACGTTGAGAAAGTGTTTTAGGTATAATAGTAGTCCAGGCACTGTACAAAAAACACTTCTTAGTATTTAAATATTTCTTTTCTCATAGAAAGGATTAACGTTCATTATTAATACTCTGCGGACGTTATATGCTGTTAATATTGTCGTGGAGTGGAACTTCAATTATCGTAATGATGTTAAACGAATTCAGCTCATTATAACGCGTTCAGTAACAATTTCCTTAGGAGAAGGGCACTTGCTGGGTACGTGAGTATTACAATGCTACTCAATTGGTTAGCGAATGGTTCGGAATTAGGCGTAAAAAAGGTTTCAAAGAAATCCTCTGTCAGAATTTGTTCATATGGTTAAATTATATTCTGAAAGAAGGTGTGAAGAAAGGACGACTGAATGTTATTTTCGTACTGTTAAATCTTGATTGAGAAAATAACATGATAACATGTTAAACAATCAAGCCGGAATATTAATACACCGTTACTACTGTGAATTCACTCTACACAAAAATAATTGCCAGCCTAATTCAAACATGGCGTCTGCATATTTAGGAATAGATATAGGAAAATTTTATGGAAGAACTCTTTTCATGATTTAGTTCCACTATTTATTTCAGCGTTTACATTGTACTATTCGCATATAATATGAAATGATAAATTTAAAAAAACCGTATTATTAGTTGAGTAAATATTTAGAATAAAGGTGCTATGGGATAACGATGAACTTCTTGGAAATATTTGAAGAAATATTCATCCTTATAACATTTTAGATAAAATATTTTTTCGGTACATTTGCTAAATTGTCTTCCGCTCTTATTAGTATCTTTCATTAATTCTTTTTAATGGGATTTTATATTTTTGTTTCCTTTAGCTTATTAAGAAATTTTTAAACACATTGTAAATTTATCTAATTTAAATTTCCACATAAGTAGTAGGACATTTGTCTGGTGGCGATATCAATATAATTTCGTAAACTAATGGGGTTTGTGAACACATGTTCACGTCAAAAAATCTTGTATGACAATTTATTTTGGCAGAAATGCAAATAATCCAATTTTATTTGATAGATAATTACTTCCGGGTATTGATAGTCGAAAAGTCTTATTCCACTGTATTGTTTCCTCTGCTTTTCAACTGTGAATTTTAAAGTATTCTGCCATACTTAATATAAAACACCCTTTTGCAAATGATGCTCCATATATAACACCACCCTTACAGTCACCTTTTCTCTTTTCAGGTGAGTTACTTATTGCAGTTGTCCTTTGGCTTTATTGGTCCTTAGCTCCATTGGTTGGTTCTTGGTACCAGCTGGTGAGTAATCTGTTTAAGAGTAATTTCAAAACATTCATAATATATTGTTAGTACTTGTCGGTCTATGCCCTCGAATTAAATGCCGTCATAACTTGCAAATATGTTATTCTTATACGAGTATCGTATCTAGGTACATGATTTGACCACCTAACTATTCCTCATGTGTACTGATGAAGTCAAATCACAGGGAAAATGTGGTTGATATTGTAGGTAGTTGTGAATTTGTGTGTGGCTTACCATAGCGTTAATTATATATATATATATATATATATATATATATATATATATATATATATATATATATATATATATATATATATATATGTGTGTGTGTGTGTGTGTGTGTGCGTGTGTGTGTGTGTAAATAAAACTCAGCAGTGAATCCTCGTACTTTGTTGAAGGTGACTGGGACAGAGAAATATAAAAGTGAGTTATTTTCATTAATATGTTTTTAAAGCAATGTTTAACTATATTAAGACGTGAATAGAACATTATATATAAAAATATAACTTTTGGACGGCACAATAGAACACAGAATAAAACAGATAACACGTAAAAGGACACACACATTGTAGATGATTTAAGCTTTCGGCCTACTCCGAGGCCTTCTTCAGGTCAGTCTGACTGTCAGTCAGTCTGACCTGAAGAAGGCCTCGGAGTAGGCCGAAAGCTTAAATCATCTGCAATGTGTGTGTCCTTTTACGTGTTATCTGTTTTATTCTGTGTTCTATTGTGTCGTCCAAAAGTTATATTGCTCTCGTGAGTACTTCCGCATCATATATATATATATATATATATATATATATACTTTTTTGGAAAACCCACAAACGTGTAATGTAAATTCACTGATAAGTCATAACAAACACAGAAACCAAAACACAAAAGAGGAAAAACTCACTGGTTCTCGAATTTTCGGTGGTCCCACCACCTTTCTCAAGAGGAATTAGGAACGTGAGAACCAGTGAGTTTTTCCTCTTTTGTGTTTTGGTTTCTGTGTTTGTTATGACTTATCAGTGAATATATATATATATATATATATATATATATATGTATGTATGTGTGTGTGTATGTATTTATAAATGTGTGGGTGTGTGCTGAAGTAATATTTTGTCAAGTGTCAGAAGAACTCATTGTTATCATTTGGATCACTTTCTCCTTGCCACAGAATTTCACTGTTCTTGTCTATTGCTGATTCTATGCTGAATTTATCCTTAATTTCGGTTTAAGTGAATGGGATTTGTGTATGTTTTGCGAACACGTTTGCACGAAAGGTGATTTCGTTGTGGGTTGAGGTTTTGTTTGAAAGGTTTTCATGCTTTCTGCTTTATTCGTCTTTTCTCACAGTACATGGGTTTCAGCGGTTTATTTCTTTTCTCGGGAAAGGAGCCGGAGTATTGCTCTCCATCTGCTGTGCAGTAAACGCGCCCCACGTCTAATTTACTTCCCCCCTCATTTTGTGTTCCAGGAATTCATTTTTCAGATTCTTTATATTTCCTCGTCATAAATATCCTCCGTTGCTACATTCATTATTTCGTAATTTGGTGCAGTTTCCCTAAACATTGCAATTGCACTCATTTCGGACTGTGTACTCGTATTACGGTGAATGCGGCGGATTTTCGAATGCATCCATGTTGTTTTAGATTTTCAGTGTTGTTGATAATATTTTAATTTTAAAGAGGGGTAATAGTTTGACATTAATATACTATCTTTTGTATCTTTTGTTATGTACTCTATTTAACGAAATTTTGCAAAAAGGAGTAAAAATGTAGGTATTAAATTTGAATCAAAATTTCATTTTTAAAAATTTTAGATTGAATATTTTATATTTATTTTCAATTGAATCCAAAAGTGCTTGTCCAAGAATTCTTCATTTTAACCTTTAGTTGCATATCTAAGTCTGTATTTACCGCTTTTATTTAAGACTAATTGCTTGAAAGTAACGTTTTTTTCTCATGATGATTCCATCTAATGTTTACCCTACTTACGTACGTCGTACGTTTGCATGTGTAAAATGAAAATATTAGTTACCATGGAGAAGATGCAATTTATATTTCCTGTCCGAATATGTTCCTCATATTATAAGATAAAAATTAAGGTAATTTGTGTGCAAATGCTCTACCGGCTTGTTTTTTTCTAATTCTGTTTCCGGTGATCTCTTATTAGCTGAAGTTAACAGGCGGCTGTGATATCCCATTGGCTAGGCCGTTAGCTTGTCGACCCAAAGAAAGTTGGGCCGATTTCCCACTTGATGCTAGATGAGTTGCGTTTTGTAGAACTAGTTGTGTAGGTTACATTTGTGATTCAGTTCTACTCGTGATTTCACCTTGATACCGATGAAATTTTCTGCTTCGAGGGTCCGCAAACGCTAACAACCCGACACCGGCGGATGCCGTGAGTTTATGTAACCACGACAACGCATGTCTTTACGATGTAACCAGAAAAAATTAATTCTCTCTGCATACCTTGAAACAGTATTTCGGGCTCGTTTTAATTTCTTGAAGAGTTAATCATTGTATATTATCTTCTCATTGGGTAATAAAATTAATTCACTGCAAATAAAATGGCAAAATTAAATCCCTCGCAAAGGAGTTTTAAAAAGGCGCCCAAAAACATTTTAATAAACATTCCTTCGGGTGAACATTTTCTATCTGCTCAACGCGTGTAGAGCAAAAAAAAATGCATCAAAATTTGCCAATTTTTAACTTGCTATTGTTTCGCTGCTAAACTTTATTCAATAGAACACTGCTTTTTTGTTTCTTTTTATTTTGGAACGTTTCCATTGTAGTATCGAGCCTACGGAAAATATGATTATGCTGCGTGATGAGCGCTGTGAAGTAGGACATTCAATTGACTAAGGAAAAATGTGCGTTTCGTAATCTATTTTGAGTTTAATTTTAATTAGAGACAGTTTACGTTTCTGTGATCTTTATCTGAGCGTGTTTACAATAGTTTTAGAATTTCCTTTTCTCTTCGGGAAGGACGTGTGGTGAGTAGAGGGGAGCCAGATGCGCAGTTGGAAGGCTTAAGAGACTCTTAGACGTTAGCCTTGCTCTTTGGCGAAACTCTATCCTGCTCTCGTATTCTGTAAATATTTATCGATGTTTACTTTGAGTTGAAAGACTCGATGAATGACACATCGCATGGCGTGTTGGAAGTTAATATTTTCATTTTTCAAACAGAGTCATTCTTCTTCTCTTATTCCCAAGCGGTTTTCACATTGCAATTTTTCATCAACAAAATTCTTAATTTACGCAGCGCATCGCTGTAATCTGATGACGAGTGAATGGAAATAGTGGTAGTAGTATGTCGTGGTGTTGCATCAGCGAACTTGGTGATATGAGTCTGATGTTTTCTGCATCATAAATTAAAGTGGATAGCGTACAACTGAAAAAAAATAATGGACCACTGGTGCGAGAGTTCAATGCACTGGTTCCGATGAAATTCATTTTTTAAGTCTTCCTAATCGAAAAATCACTTCATGATATTTGAGGCGCAGAGAAATTTTATTTTGAGCTAAAATTGTTTTCCAATTTGCTTAAAATTGATATAATCGAATAGAGACCGTTAAAAGATTTCCAAGAGACCTGAAATGTGAGCCTTTGCAGGCAAGAAGATGTATGCGAAACTGTAACTATAGAAGAAATGTAAAAAAATGGATTTTCATGTTTGATGCTCAGCGAATAATTATAGGCTATAATCCATCGGTAGACGATGCCGCCATTTTTGGTAAAAGGAAATAGGAACCGATGGATTTCATTGAAGATATCACAGTGAACTGAGAATTCGGGCTTTCATTTAAACTAACTGAATGAAACTGTAAGTAAAATGTGAACTCTGTGTGTAATGCATTCCTTGACAAAATAGTAGGATTCTCTAATTTACAGTGTCTTAATGCCTCTGTTACTCTTAAAATAAAAAAAAACAACACGGCACGAATTCTATTTCATTTTATTGGCATTTTCTCCTTTTATTCGCCGGTGTTGACATATTAAGCCTTATTATAACTAAAGATGACTGGTCTATGAACTGGTCTTGTCAAAATATTCATCACGATATTTAGTGTTTTTTATTCGGTGGCAGAAAATTTACCCAAATGACAGCCTGGTATTGCCTGCCACGTATTCCGAAAGAGCTGGTGGATTAGAGCATATTGAGTCCAATGCCGTACTAAATTTTATTTTCGTAATTTATACCATACCGCTGATCAAGAAATTTTTTCGATAGGATTTACGCATATCTTGTTCTTATAGATCCCTATCCCAAAGATAGGAGTGCACTTATTCAATGTGCCAACTTTTATTCGTGTCCATCGTAGTGACTTATCTCACGTCCAGAACCACTGTCGTCTATACCGTGGATGGTACTTGGATATCGGAAAGTCATGGGGAGAAGGGACTCTTGGAAAATTTTGTCAACCCACAATGGCGAAATCGTGACAAGATGTCAGAGAGGACCGATGGAGGACGGCGTGGAATCGGGGACGATCCGGACGATTGGCGGTAGTGGCCAAGGAAGGAGATGGGGGTTTCCAGAGAACTCTTACCCCCTTACGGGAAGGGATTGGCGTCACGGTGGGAGTATTGTACGAACGGAGAGGGTTGTAATCTCCTTTGGGTCCTCTCTCGTGGGGATTTCCCGTGCCGTTCCCGAGCCCTTCGCGGGAGGGCACATCGCGGGGACCGGTAGGTGCGCGCCCTCTCCCGTCAAACGGACTCCTCCTCCCCACCTTCCGGCGGGGCGGCGGACTCACTCGGATCGATAATAGTAGGTATGGAATTTCGTTAATATTGCGACGACAGCCTTTTGAGTCGGTGGAGGGCTTTATTGTGGCTGGGATGAAGTTTTAATTAAAACTCAATGTAATTATTTTTTTATCGATGAGCTCGTCCCCTTCACCATGTAACCTTTGTTGATTGTGAACTGTCCACCGTGAGTTTTTCGTTTGGATAATTTTCCAGGGTCTTTATTGAGTTACCTTTTCGCACTTTGCCAATCTAAATGAATTGGATGTCGCTTTGGTGTAGGGAATTTTGTTGCACGCACGCACACGTTCGCAAACGCACGTGGCACGTCAATACACGACTGCCGTGCCTCCGGCAACATCTCTCATAGAAAACTTCACGGTTTTTCCGTATTTTATCGCTTATTAAAGCCAAAGAAATATATGGGGACACTCGCTTGCGGGAGACGATTCGTGGTCGAGATATAACCATTATTACTCTTGTGTCAAACTATTCTCAGTGTGCCTATATAAACCTTGTGATTCTATTACATGCTTGGGTGCCATCGTTTATCTTAAAATATGTGGCAGCAGTTATTTCTCTAATAGACGCTCTTTTAATTTTTTTGGAATTCTACATCGACCACTGCTCGCCGTGCCCTTTAGAAAATTAAATTTTCTCTCCAGTTTTTAAGTGTCAACGATTTCCACCGTTATTGCATATACGAGGTATTCGTTGGCCATTATTTGGGAAAAAAATGTTACAAAAAGGTTCTTTCGCTGCAGGCAGATAAAATTATATGGAGATTTTTTTTGCTATAATTCGGTCCTTCCCTATTTATTTCAATGTTGGAGCCTCATAGATAAGTGTTAAATAAAATGTCATTCTCGCGTGCCAAAATAATTCTAATTGAGGCAACTCTTTATCTGATGACACATGCATCAATAACAATGGGGAAGTTAAAACATGAATTTGTAGTCATATATGTTATATATTCATTCTGAAATTTGTACGTAGACCTTTTTACCCTTTAATGTCAGGCCATCTCTGGAGTGAGACTTGAAACGTTTTCATATCTTGATTGTATCAAATATTACTAAAGCCCTATTGTGATGCCAGGTGAGTGGTCGTTAGTATCTACACTCTTTGAATGGGATATCGTTTCATCCATGTACAATTTCCGAATAACTGTATTTTATTCATAGCATTCCCAGAAAGTATGCATGCATTTAACTCACGCAAAGCGTTAAAAAATATTTTAATCCAGTGACAGAATGGAACAAGAAAAAAAACAAATTATATCGAATATTAAAGGATATGGAAATATAATATTTGGTGTATTATACTTAATTTTATTTTGTATTTTGTATTTTGTTACATTGGCGTTAAACCGAAGACTTTCGTAGACTGCGTATGTGCAATTTGAAATTGGGGAGCAAGATTTGATTTGTTGTTCATCTATGAAAACCGCTCGTTTCTCCAGGTCCGTGACGATATTTGTGCCTTTGACCACACGAAATAGATTTGCCAGTCTACTTTGTTAACTCGCCCTGGTTCTGGTTTTGTTATTGAATTGAAACGAGATAACCGAAAAATTTTGTCAATAGGATTCAGCCTTAAAGTCAACTATCGAAAATATCTGTTCTTCCCTGGAGTGCTAAGTACGTGCTTTAGGGTTTGGCAACTCATTGTTCTGGTCCGCTTCATGTTTGCTAATGACACTCACTCCTCCTTTTAGACATTTCTGTTTTTCTTTCCATTGGATCTAAGTGTAATAAATTTTCTTTTCTCATTTTTTTCATCAATGCTTTATACCATAAAATGATTCAGTAATTTAATCTTTTTCCAGAATATTGGTTTAATTATCACACTGATTTATAGTGATATTTTAGTGTTTTATTTCAAAAAAATTTAAATTATTAAACCAATCAAGGGTTAACGAATACCACTTGACTTGGCTCCATTTTATAATTTATCATCTGGTTATCTGTGAAAGTTGTTTTAGTCATTTCAATGCGTAATTGGGCTATACCGTTCATCGAAGAAAATGATCCGTCGAAGGTGTCTCATCATGAGCCTGCGGCATAAGATTGCGGAGACAAGTTGAATAAAGCGTTCTTCATTGGAAATGTCGAAAAAAATATTTATTTTTTGCCTTTCCGCGAGTGCTCAAGTGACGACTCATGGACTAGTCGGAGACGCTCTTCTTAGGTCTTCCATCCTATCTCGGCATCCTTATTCTCTCTTCCTTTCCCAACCTTTCTTCCCGATCGGTGACTGTTTCCAGAACCTCGGCGGCTTGCGGGCGTAAGTCAAAACACGATGGCGGTAAATGGAAGCGAGGCATGGTACGGGGAGGAAAAAGATGGCTTGGGTGTGTCTGGTTGCCCGGATGATGGGTTCGGATGGGTGAGGGGGGCGGGGCGTGCGGTGGAGTGGGAGAGAGACTGCATATTCGGTAATCACGGGTCCGTTGACGGATTCGTCGGCCGTGGCGTGGGTGGGAGGGAGATACATCCGCCTTGTACCGTGTGCACGTGCGAAGGAGAGTGACGCGAAGGGAGTTAACACGCCGGTAACCTTCGCCAAGGCCTCAGCGGCCACTTTTTATCCAGTTGGGGATGGTAAGAAATTTTCACTCCCAGTGGCCTTGTGGCGAGCTGAAATGAGCTGTGCGAAGATGAGGAAGTCTGACAAAGATGGCCTTGCTGCTGAAATGACGATGCGGTCATATCCTGTTTACTTTTCGTTTACAGTTTTAACACCCCATAAAACTGCAACCATCCCGCGTTACTCACACCCAATCCACAATCCGGTGACCGCTAACACTTTTTGCCACTTCGAGAAGCGTCAACTCCCCAGGAATAAAACAGTTCCCGACGCTGTCGTCACCTGTTCTCTCTCGTGCCCGAAGAAGATGATTGTCCATTTATCGAATAAAGCCTAAAATATTTAACCAAATAATAAATTACCATCGCTCCATCCATATCCATCTCGCTAAGTCTGCAATTTGTGCAGAGTCGAGCTGCCTATTTCTTTTTTTTCTGCTATCCTCTCGTCATTATTGTCTCCCTTCCCTCTTCCTCCTCTCCCGTCTTTCACTACAAATTATCATTAATTTTTCAATTAAATGAACGGGCGAAAAAGGGTGCGGAAAAGTGGGTCGTGTGCGTTTGCCTACTCGTAGAAGGAGGCGCCATGGGATTAGTAGGTTTATGTCTTAGCTGTCGGACAGTAAAATACGAGTATATGGCGAAAAAGAATGTTCGCCCTACGCTCAATGAGGTACCGGGACTCAGCGAACGATCTTGTCATCCCTGGGAACGGGGACTGAGACGTCTGTCAAGACAGGGCAATTTTGAATTCGTTAGTCTCGTATTTTGCATGAGAGGAAACGTTGAAGCGGGCATTACATATTACCCATGTTCCGTTATAATTTGGGATTACTTTTGTTCTGAAACTCGAGAGTAGATTGGATTTTCTCGACTCGTGGGCTAGAGATATATGTTTTCAATTCAAGTGACCGATTTCTTTTATTTAATTTTGTGAGTCAAGACCGCTGTACAAAAGTCATTTAGCACGGTACAAATACCATGAGAGTACAATCTAATTGCTGAACGCATCCTTATGAAAAATCGCGATGTAGTCAGTGAGTATATTTGCAACTACACGATAATCAACATCTGGGACATTCAATTCAATTATCTCAACTCTGTTCATATTTTACCTCTGATTATTTCGAAGTAATTTTAAAGTGTTTTTTCTTATAGGTGTCTCGAGTGTCTTCGCTGAATAAGAAATATCGCAGTAAAAATCAAACTGCACACCATACTATATCTTTGAGTCTCAATCTCCATTAATCTCTTGTAGCTAACCAAGTTTCTCAAATGAATATGAATAAAGAAAAATCACCGAGGATTAAAATTAAATATGCACGACTGCAAAGTTTTAATTTAACTTCGAGATTAAATGGAATATTGAACCTTAAAATATACATGAATGCATTGGGTTCTTATTTAACGTTACGATAAGAGGGAATGCATATAAAAATGGGTCACTTGAAGAAATCACCGTACTTTCGGATCTTTGGTATTTTTATGACTTGGCCAAGTTGTCATAAGGACAAAAAGTGGAGTCTAGTCAGGAATCGGAGTGGTAAAACTTACGTTTTGTAGCCCCTGTGGTAAACTCGATGTTGTTATGCGTCGTACCTTTTAGGTATTTCTATTAAAATATTTTGTTCCAAACTACAGCTAACGCATAGTTTATTTTATTGTTATAGTTTATTATTGTCGCTAATGATAAGTACCTTAGCCCGACGTAGTGCTGTCAATTGCTGACAATGTACACAATAGCACCAAACCGACGAACGAAGTTTTCGCCGTACCTCTCAAAACTGACTGTTAAAAATATATGGTATTTACCATCCAAAAATTCAAAGAATTGATTATTACTTGTACTTAGATCTTCTACACCATATTATTTTCAGATTATTTACGATAAGGGTCGTGCATTCTCTCTCTGGAAGCAACTGACCTTATCGGTCTGACGCGACCGAACTGCATTTCTATCCTAGAATTGTTACACTCAATAAAAGAAGGAAGCATACCAAAGAAATGCACCAAAAAATGAAGCAATTAAAAAAAATGTCTTGGTTCTCTCGTTCGACTTATCATTAGTTTAAATATAACTTCGGGGACGAGAGCGACAGGACCTAGATCGGTGTCGAACCGGGGTGCAAGAGCTCAGATCGTGTCCGACGCGAGGCGGTATCCCTTCCGGGGCCCCATTTCGGGTGATATTTGCCAAACGAATCACTTGGGCGTGGCGTGGTCCACGTATCCGCTGACCCCTTCGCTCCCTTTCTCCTACATTTCACGTACGTCACGTCCTGCACAGCGCGAATGGCGCCATGGAGCCAACATATTTCTGATGGCTCGATTTTCACTCTCTCTCGCCCGCTTCATGCGTGAGGTTGTGTTGTGGTTAGTTCATCAGTTTTGGTGGGACTTTCTGGTACCGTCGTTGACTATCGTTATGTATTGGGTTATTTAATGTAAATTATTTAGCATCATTTGAATTCCAAGATAGCTCTTTGCTTTGCGTTCTTCTTAATTAATCCTATGTGCGTACCTGTTAGTCTTCGCGTACATTCAATCTTCAGCATTCTCCTCCAGTTCCATGTTTTAACCGCTTCTATTCTTTGATGGTCCTTATTTCCAATGCTCCATGCCTCTGATCCATAGAATGCTATGGTCCATACGAACGTATTGACGAACGGCTTCCTTGTTTTTAACTTCAGATGCTTTGAACGTAGTGACTGCCTCATCTTCATGAAAGCCGTCTTAGCTTAAGTCATTCTTTGCTTGATGTCGGTAGAACTTCTTCCATCCCGAATTATACTATTGCCCAGGGTGATGAAGAGTTCCACTTGTTCTAGTTTCACTCCTCTTTCACTCTTTGTTACATCTGTCGTCAGCTTCACTCTTCCTCACACAAGTATTTTAGGTGATGTTGGTGGTCATATTATAATCCCGAGCGACTTGGTCCATAGCATTCAGAGTTTCTTGCAGGTACTCTCGCGTGTCTGTAACTACAGCGATTTCAATATGCGAATCGGAGCATGCTAATTTCTTCACCATTGATGTTTACTCCTGTGATTCCCAATTCTTGTACTTTATTTATTACCTCTTCCCGTTCATTCTCTTTTTTGTTTTCTGCTATCTTTCATCATGGGTGCCAGGAATGTTTGTTGGGTTCCGCTTTTCTCGCCACTTTGTTCCGGAAAAATTAGAAATGCAATTTTCCCAAAGCTGAAAATGTTTGCCACCTCTAGGAAATGAACCGGCGTGTTTCAGCTCCGTAGTCGGACTCGCTAAGCTTAGGCAACCTCTGCTCCAAAAGTCAATGAATATTCGGACAAATATCCCCATTCTTCTTGTTTCTGATAAATTTTGGTTTATGAAAAAACCCCATCTTTCTAGGTCCAAAAAATAATTACTTTTTGTGTATCAGAGGAAAAATTACCCTTGAGGTATGCAATTACAGGGTTCGTCCGGAAAATAAGTGTACTGAGCTCAGGAAAAAAAATTTATTACACTTTTACATAGCTTAAGCTAATATTCCTCAAAATAGGACCCTTGTGAGTCGATACACTTGTTCCAGCGGCGTTCCCATTCCTGGAACGCTCCCGCGAAGGCATCGTCGGGAACCTCTCGAAGAAACGTCGTCACGGCCTCTTTGACGGCGTCCAAAGTCCCGTATCGCGTTCCTTTCAAACTCCTCTTTATCTTCGGGAACAGAAAGAAGTCCGGTGGTGCCAAGTCCGGGCTGTAGGGCGGATGCGGCAGCGTTGCCACGCCGTGCTTGGCCAAGAAGTCCGACACGACAAGCGCGGTGTGAGACGGCGCATTGTCGTGATGCAGCCGCCAGATGTTTTGATTGATGTAATTGGTCCCTAATAATCTCGTGCACTATTTTTTTTGGCACATTACGCTGCTCTGCTATCATCCGAACACTAAGACGACGATCAGAGTTCAGTACATCGCGAACTTTTCGCACATTTTAGTCGGTGAGTGTCGTTGATGGGCGTCCAGGCCGTGGTTCGTCGTCGACCTCTTCTCTGCCCTCCACGAACATCTTGTGCCACCGAAAGATCATGTTTCTGGACATGGCTGACTCCCCGTAAGCCTGGTTAATCATACCGACAGTTTCGGTAGACGATTTCCCAAGCTTTACCGCAAATTTGATGGAATAACGCTGCTCCAAAAAGTTCGGCATCGCGTTCCGTGACGTGGGTCGAGCGTGGAGGTTCGCGTTAACAGAGCTCCTCACTACACCACAGCTCAGAGCCGACTGCCTTTTTCAGCGTCGCTTGCCAACATACCCCCCTCCAATCGCAGCCCGTCAGGGCGGTGCTGGGCGCGCCTGGAGCGGCGGGAAAAAATCAGTACACTTATTTTCTGGACGAACCCTGTATACACCTCTCTGGCGTTGAATACTTCATTTTGCATGTATATTTTGCAAGCACTTGCAGTTTTATTTTACGTATTATAGTGGTCAGTAAGGTATCACTGGAAAGTTTAAAGGGTAAAACTGTGTTATGTTTATTTTAAATTGGATTATAGGAGGATAAATGCATATTTACTAAGTTCTAAGTTTCACGTAGTAATGGTAATTTTTTTTGTAAATTTAGACATTCAAGCCCAAGGACTTCGAGTAACAGTTCATTTTTCTCCGATAACTCTTATGCATGTGGAATAGTCGAAGTTAAAAAAAAAACAGATGACATTGGGAACCCTTCACCGAGAAAATAGTTCTCGAATGTGAGACATTTGTTTATTGAAAAGTTATTTACTTGAACCATTTATTTGGAGACAGTTATAAAAAATAGAAAGACACCGAAATAACAATGCCTTTAAATCTACTTTCAAATAAAAACGAATCATCTTGTTCCTCAGAAGAATGGACGAGGTACAGAACTTAGATTTTTTTAATAAACCAGGGCTCAATTTATATGAGATGTCTTTTGTATAGATGGCAGAAAATTTCTTGTAGGGGTAGTAAACATATGGAAACTAGGATTAAGCTCTCTCATTGGTATTAAATCTCCTTGTAGAAAGGAGGATGGATAAATGTAGGTCAGAGGGTGGTGGGATGCGAGAGAACCGCACATTCATTATTCAATTAATGCATAACTAATAAGATGCAACCCTTTACTGGGGATGTATATGGGAGCAATGAAGCCTATTCTAGATTACAAACAAATTCGATTCATTCAATTTCTGCGTTGCCATAATTCCGTAAGGAGTAAAGTTAAGTGAAAAAGTGCTTAAAAAGTACGAAGTCTACCATCCCTCAAAATATTCATCGTAAGTTTTTTAATACCCTGTATATAAAATTGTGAAAAACTTCGTCATCAAGGCCAATATCCATTAAGATCACTGTGGTTATGTTTTAAGTTAAAAAGAGTTACACTTGAAACTTAATTTTCGAGACCTGATGGCCTATTTTTCTTCAGTGGGAGAAATAAGTGTAATTTAATTTAGGAACCACCTTCAGGCCACGATATGTTTACCTATTACATATGTGCCAAGATAATTCTCCCTTCATCATTCAGTCCACGCCCAAAACCACCGACACACTCAACCTGTGGAACTCACACATTTAAATATATAATGAAGTGAATGTAGCCCATTATTATTATGAAACTATGTCCCTGTTCCTCCATTATCGCCCTTTTTCCTTCCAACGGGACCATAATCCTTTAAAATATCTTTAAAAAAATATAAAAACCAGTTTGCAGGTTCTCTAGGCACCTTTAGTCAGCCATCTCTCCGCGACTCTCCTTGCCGTAAGGTATGCCCCTCGTCCACTCCACTTTCCCATTCCGTACCCCACATCCGCTATTCACTTGTTTACTACGCTTCAACCGATTGTCTTTCTAAATATTTCATCTTCGTTCTCGTTCGCAACATTTACCCCTCCGTCTGCTGCATTGAAGAATGTACAACTTCCCTCACCCTTTTCACATACAGCTTTTCAAATAAGGACACATTCATCCTCAATCTTCCTATTCTAATCATCCTGCTTCCCAAGAGCTGACTTTCCACCAGTGCCGCTCCCTTAGCACGATAGAATCTTTGTCCAAGCTCGCTAACAACCTAGAGGTTAGGACTCGTGAGACTGCACATACGTATCTGGAACCTATAGGCCTACCGCCCACCATTTTTCCCCTAAATTTTCCCCTTCTACCCACCTTTTCATTCTCCTGCCTCCTCAACCCTTGTCCTTCCTCCAAACTCAATCTTTCTTCTGTTGACGAAGGTCAAAGGTCACCGCCGGAACAGTTAATCGACCATGCATGTTATTTTTCGTTTGTGGTTCGATTACTCCGAGTTCTATGCATATAGATATTTTTGTCGATGAGAATACTCACAAACTATAAATAAAAGTTGTGGATTGTCTGTTAAAACGCAGAAACAAAACATAAAAGAGTCAATGTCTCTGTTAAAATGAAAACACTCCGAATCTTTGGATCCATATTTTCATAAACGTTTATTAGAGGCGAAGTAAGAATAGATAAAGTTAATATGCATGCACACACACACGTCGGTTTCGTTTGAGATTATCCCGTCTCGTTATCGTCGCGCTGATTTGTATTTCCGTTGAAAATCCATAACGGGTGAAGCTCGTTAGCGTTTGATTCGAAGAACGGGGTCATGAGGTTTTGGCATTACGAAAACTTGAGCTTCCGTTCGGAGGGGATTAGCGCCGATCCTCAGATGCGTTTCCGAGCTCTCGCTAATCGGCGTACTCGTAAATTCTCCCCTCTTGGGTCGAAGTGCAGGGATGTTGTTAGTGCAAAGGATACCGGGCCGGCCCTCCACTCTAGATGTTTGGGTTCAACTTCCGGAGGTAGTAGGGTTTATCAGGGGTCGCCGGATCGAAGGTGAGTGGCCAGAGGGCGTTCACACACGTTGTGCGAAACGCGGCAACGCATCGTTCGGGGTCAACTTTGAGGGAAAAAAATTTTTGTTCTAACCCTTTGATGGAATTAAGTACATATAAAGTCCGTATATTTTATCGAGACACTTTTGAGCGTGATTCCCAACCAGTCTATTGTTAAATTCTTTCTAGAATGCACACACATACTCGTATCTTTGCTATCTAAGAAAAACTACCTCTTTATATTTAGCTTAAATTGCCATGAAATTTTCCACGCTTACTGCTATACTTCCTCTCGATCCCGCCGATAATCTGTAGACATGATCACGTGAATACTGTCTGTCTGTCAACTTAGGAGCGTTCATTTTTTTCCAAATCTCACCTTGCACCCTGTCTATATTTTATGTTGTTTTATGTGTGCTTCATAAACAAATAAGAAAAAGATACTTTACCACCGTTGTAGCTGTCCGTGTGCAAATAGGAGGTGAGGATGATTTCTGTGCAGTCTGTCCCCTCTTCTCCCCATAATACGCCTTAGGGTGGGACATTCTTACCCCTCACTTCCCCGTCCCCTTCTTCTCCGAGAGCGATTTACTGGTGCCCTGAACATTCCCCCGACTCAGCTTTCCGGTTTGGATCCGTCAGCAGCCGTTCCGATGAATGCGTAACTAGCGACGCCTGAAGTTTCGTTGACAAACGCCGGGCCATGTGCCAAAGGCGGGGGGGCCCCCCACACACGATTGTCGTTAGTCTTGGGCGTTATCCTCGCACCTCCCCCCTTTCCCTTACGCCGTAGTAGGAGCCGAGTGATGGTGCATATTTCACCCAGTCCCTCCCACTGCGGTTGCTACCGGAATGTGTTCCTGATGACTGGGGAGGGAAGTGTCGAGTGGGAGGAGTCGGAAGGCGGTCCCGGGACGATTCGACGAGGAGCCATGATCTCTCTTTTTTCACCCCCACCCGGTGATGTTTCCAAAAATGAGATATTCACCACCTGGAAGGGTTCATTCTTTTGCCTCCTTGACGTCAAAGGCTGCGAAGTGCTTTCTTTCTGAGTGCATAGAAAGACGTCTTATATCACATGTGCTTGGATTTTCACGGAATTTTTAATCGTGTGCCGACTATTTAGCGAAACTTTAAGACGCCAGTGAAATTCCTTGAATATACATGCGTGGTTTAATCCTCATTGGAGGTTGATGTTCATTGATTTCATATGTGGTTGGAAGAACTGCTCATTTTTAAAGGTGCAGGTTCTAAACTGTTATTGTTCGTGACACTTTAAGTATTGCATTATATCTCGTATATGCTGTCACCATGAAATATTTGACGACTGTTTTAAAAGAAAATGAACAATATGGGTACGGTATTGTAAGTGAAATATTTTGAAATGGAAATTCTCGAAGCTTAACTAGTTTGTTTGATAGCTTCCCTTAGAATGAAATTTGAAGTTCGATTTTTTCTTCGTCATATTTGCCTGCCACGGACGCGGAGGACCCGGTTATTCTTTCAATATTATAATCGTTGGGTTACATTTATGTTACAATGATTTATCCATGTCATTTATAAGCAGACTTTGGTCTCTTCTGTTTATTTCTTTTACGTCTAACACCGACGCTGTTTCCCTTATGTTTACCCTAATCAATGATTTTTAATGATTTTTTACCTTATTTTATTTGCCCATCTTACCAACACCATAATGAATTTCGTGTATATTTTTTATACATGCTTCACTAAGTGTAATTGTATCCAGAATTCGCTAAATCATTCCAGCATATTCTGGGTGACATTAGGGTAAGGGTTCACAAATATATATTTTTACATGCTTGCGCGAACGCACACACTCAAGTTTTCGTCGTGCGAGGATGTGTTCACCAGTGTTTTCCTTGACTGCGGCTGTTTTTTTTTTGTGGTTTTTCGGGCAGTCTCTTGCCGAGTTTTGGCGAGATCTTTCCTTTATTACTTCCCATCGTTGTGCTCTTTTTTTTGTTCACGTTATTCACCCTCATTCTACTGTGCTTTAAGCTCCGCGTGAGCGTGAATTTGCGAGAGCAATTTAACAATCACTGCTCCCCCGTGGGGGGAACTTTTCCTTTTTGCCTGACCGCATTACTCGTCGTCGACGTGGAAAGAGGCGGTCGGTGCGAGGGAACGGGGCACTGGGTGCAGTCGGCCCCTCTCTCTCTCCTTTCCCCTCCCATCCCATCTTCTCCACTCTCCCCACCACCCTACCGTCCTGCAGGTTACAATGGAATACGTAACTGGTTTTGCCTCGCGAGCGGCATAATGCTGGTGATTAAGCATGCGCATGCATAAAAAGGCCGGGGCCAATGAATAAGCTTGATCTCCTCTTCTCTTTGGCCTCCATCTACCTCCCCCGTCTCCCTCTTTAATGAGAGTTACGCGAGGACAAATGCTGGAGAGTTGAAGCTATGGTGGGGTGTTGTGGGGGGGGTACCACGCACGCCCCTATCCTGAACCTTTTACCAACCCTATTCCCTAGGCCTAGCCCTGGCGGTCCCAAATTTACGCGGATATGCTTGGAATTAATCGCACCGCGGGGAGAATTTCGATCATCGTCGGTCGGCATTCCGAGCGTGGCATCGGTATCGCAGCCCTGCTTCCGCACCCCGTTCTTCACTATGTGTGTGCTCCCCCACTCCCCCTGCGGTGAGATATACGTGTATGTCTGGCTTTTGTCGTCACAAAGACTCCCGTTTCGTGCGTAAATCGGGGTATTAACGTTAATAAAGACTGGAGAATTAATCATTCTTCCCCTCTACTCGTCCGCAAGGCGTTCTTCTCCTTTCGACCTCCTTCTTTCTTAAACAATATTTCCTGTGCAGGTGACACTTTTAGTAAGCAAGTTGGGACTCCTGGGGGGAGGCGAGACGCTAAATACTAAAAGTGCACGAGATAACGGAATTCGCTCTGTTTGAAAGAACGGTAAGCAGGTAGAATGTCACGAAGCTAATTAACTTCGACCTTGTTGGTCTCTCGGTCAAAGCTACAGACGCAATGCAAATTTCAACTTTTTTTACGATGATGGCTCGGGGAAGTTCGTGTCATTCGTCTCCCATGTATGCGCTTGAGATCGAATCTTAGAGATCGGCGACAAAGAGAAATTGATATTGACCCAACCGTATTTGCCAAGTAAAATGCTTCGTAATTTATCACACTCGATATTTATTCGCTGTAAAACTGTGTTTCAACACACCCATCATTGGCGACTGTCACCTTGGCAATGATGATCACTAGATATAACCTCAATATTCAATATGAATGCGTTGCACGAAATATTTTAAAGTGTCTTGATTATCTATTAAATTAATATCCAATGACATTCAAACGAAGCGTTGGAACGGAAGATGATAAAAATCGCCGACTAAATATGAAAAAGTATGTTATTGAATGTGACGGAGTACTTTAATTAGCATGTCTCGATTTTGCATAGTCAATCCCAATGTGTTTGATTACCACTCCCATTTCAATCATTCCTAAATTATCCTCGTCTCCTGCTTGTTTTAAAATGCGCAATGATTTCGGCAGCCATGCGATTCACCAGATTGGTGATAACTGTTACTGGCGGCGATTTATAAATTTTCGTTAATTTTTATTTCGTACCCAAAGAATGTTCGATATGTCTACTCAGCGTGCTTCACAGTCCACAGGAATTGGAATGTCGGAAACGCGAGATAAAATTTATCTCAACGGCTGTAAATCATGTACTGGTCTTTTGTAAATATTATTTTGTATTTAATTTTTGAATGTTTTAATGTAGCGGATAAAGCAGCGATTTCGACTTCCACGATTCAACAATATTATTCAGAAATGTTCAAAAGTTGCCTCCATACGGTTATCTGTAATAATGGTTCACTAAAATTCCGAACTGGATTCAAGTGGATTGGCGTAAATTGTGATTTAAAATTCTCCGTATTTTAAATTTTATTTCATGTGCGGAGAGTGTCCGTAATTGAAATGGCCCTCGGTTACGTAAGGTTTCTGTTTAATTATCCGTTATTCGCTGTTTTTTGGCGCAGAATTAATTTTTTTTCGTGAGTGCTCAATTCTGCCTGGAAATAACTGTCGTTATTTATTTCCTGTCGCTGGTCTGGTAAGCCGGGTGCGAAATTCATTCACCTGCCATCCCAGCAGCCTGCACGAGACGCCTCGGGAAAATGGGAGGGGCTCTTTGTTCTTGACTGTTTTAGCCACCCATATAGAAAAATCTGCGTATTAATATGCTGCCTGACGGATCCAGTCACCTGAGAGCGGATTGTTCCCAGTGCTATTGTTCTGCTTATTCTTCACATTGATTGAAACGGTTCGATACTTCACGTAACAGAACACCGTCGGAGTTTTCAGTTTTCCGAGGAAAATGTTTGATGAGGGCTTCTATGTACTCATCACTTACGAAGAAACCGTAGGATATCCTATCTCTCTCTTTATTCATTTTCAAATTTCTCTGGCACATTTAATGGATCACTCTTTTGAAGAGCGAGGAATTGTAAGATCCAATTTTTTGCTCCCTGCAAAAGCGAAAATTTTTGGTGCACATTCTCGCTACTACACCGAAGTTCTCCCGCTTCCTTGATCTTGCAGCTGGGCGGTCAATGAAATTATATGTCCAGTTTTGGATGCACTCATGCTTCATAAGATGCTTATTGGCATATCAAAATGATCTAAATGATCGCGGAAATGTTTTTTAAATCTATTTATTTTCCACAATATATTCCATTATGTCCTTGCGGAATGTATTCAAATTCATTAATCTACTCACTAGACGACCTGGGGACGGATGTGTGTTGATGGATTCGTTTGAATTTGCCTATGATGAACTCCGAAAAAGGATAGAGCACAAAGGGCAGGGTCAAAAACTGAAATGCATTTTTCGTCGTATTTAGTCATTTTATTTAAATTTTATATTATTTAATTCTTAAAAGCCGTATACGTACATTAAGAAATTGGCACCAGACATTGCGCTTGAATAGACATACATTAATATTCTTAATGATTGATCACTGTAAAGAAAATCTCCACCAAATTTGTTCACAGAATTAATAATTAACTCATATAATTAATTTAGAATTTATTAGTTGTTAATATAGTGCTTTTGACGATTCTTTCCTTTTTAATAATCTTGCTGTAACGTCGATTCTGTAATATTCACGGAAATAATTATGAAAGTGTTCAAGAAAATCCCATTTCATACCAATTTAAAATGGATTAATATTCATCATTAATTTAATTAATTCTCGCAGGTTAATTAATTTCATCTCATAATTTGCATTTGAGGAACTTATCTGTGTGTATATAATTTGAGATATATAAACTGACCCTGCCTCTTTTCTTAAAAGTCAATGGTTGATTCCCTCTAGAATAACGTTGAGCTCCATTAGGTCGTTTGAAGCAGCTTTGTAGGTGTACTATTCAGTTATGGAGGATGCCTGGTGATGTCTTTGGAGTCTAAAAATGGAAAGTGAAATGGAAAAATGTTTTCGTTGCGAGACTTTCGTAGGGGAACCAAATGACCGCACTGGAAAAGCAACTTTGCTTCCTTTCCATGTGTGAATTTTACGCTCCATAGGACCGAGTACAATGTATTTTATGCCCATGATTTCCGGAACCATTTATTCATGAAATGATCGCTCGAACCTACTCGTAAAATGTCTCACTCTAAAAGCTGCTTGAAATGGTTCTACTTTATTATATTTGAACGCTTTTTGTAATTTTTTTGAAAAATATTTCGTGATTTTCTCCAAGTGGTCACTCAGCCATTATTTAGGAAAGAAAATATTTCTCTGAATATTTTGGATAATTGATAAGCAAAGGCATGAGTGTGTTTATACAGGGTTTGTCCGGAAAATAAGTGTACTGAGCTCAGGACAAAAAGTTTATTACACTTTTACATATCTTAAGCTAATATTCCTCAAAATAGGACCCTTGTGAGTCGATACACTTGTTCCAGCGGCGTTCCCATTCCTGGAACGCTCCCGCGAAGGCATCATCGGGAACCTCTCGAAGACACGTCGTCACGGCCTCTTTGACGGCGTCCAAAGTCCCGTATCGCGTTCCTTTCAAACTCCTCATTATCTTCGGGAACAGAAACGTTCCCTAAAAAATGTGGATCATTTTTGCAGTGATTCGCAAGTTGTGTCGCGATTTCCAAACGATTGGGTCTTTGATCATCACTGAGCACTTTCGGCACCAACTTTGCACAAATTTTTCGCATCTGTAATTGGTCCCTAATAATCTCGTGCACTATTGTTTTTGGCACATTACACTGCTCTGCTATCATCCGAACACTAAGACGACGATCAGAGTTCAGTACATCGCGAACGTTTCGCACATTTTCGTCGGTGAGTATCGTTGATGGGCGTCCAGGCCGTGGTTCGTCGTCGACCTCTTCTCTGCCATCCACGAACATCTTGTGCCACCGAAAGATCATGTTTCTGGACATGGCTGACTCCCCGTAAGCCTGGTTAATCATACCGACAGTTTCGGTAGACGATTTCCCAAGCTTTACCGCAAATTTGATGGAATAACGCTGCTCCAAAAAGTTCGGCATCGCGTTCCGTGACGTGGGTCGAGCGTGGAGGTTCGCGTTAACAGAGCTCCTCACTACACCACAGCTCAGAGCCGACTGCCTTTTTCAGCGTCGCTTGCCAACATACCCCCCTCCAATTGCAGCCCGTCAGAGCGGTGCTGGGCGCGCCTGGAGCGGCGGGAAAAAATCAGTACACTTATCTTCCGGACGAACCCTGTATGACTAGGACTTCGCTGTCTGCTGCTTTGATTTCTTAATTGTGGGAACGCAAACATTTTTGATTTAGAACTCCCCTTTTACAAAATATAAAGTAAGCCTTAAATTAAATAACAATGTAGTGAGCGCTAATGAAAAAGAATTCTTTGTAGAAAATTGAATTTAAGTGATTTATTTCTCTACCTTGCTCATCCTTTGTAGGATTTTTAGCCTAACATAAATAAGTTCGGTTTTCGTGCTCTGCGTTATCACTGTTTCCATGTCTTTAACTGGAATTCGTTGTCCAAGGACTACTAACTTGATGTAGCCGAAGCATTACGTTGACCCCTAGAGCTCCGCTGGTGGGAGCAATGAGATAATTACTCCTGGTTAGTCACCCATGCCATAGGTGGAAGTGTTGGAGCCAGACGAAAGATAGTACGGCCAGCGTCTGCTCCTCAGTGAGGCAAAGGCATCTGACTGTAGTGGGGCTGCTATGTTACTGATATTGTCACGTTAAAAACACTACTTAGGAAGGCACCAGGAAACCACCTCGGTAATCATTCCCATAGGAACTGTGGGCGGACAAAATGTAAAATCTTGGCAACTACGGGACTCGGCCTCCTGGGTCGGGTGTCGTGCGTGGCAGCATGAGGACAAGGCTTCCACGGTCATCATCACACGATACGAAGTCGAATACGAAACACGTCACGAAATAATTACCCGACCGCTGAAAGCAGAGCAGATTTAGATCCAGAAGAAGACTGGAACGGATAGGATTAGGCGTATAGGATGTTACTATGACGTTAACACAGAAGTTAGAAAACATCAAAAAAGAAATTAAGTTATTGTATGTGTATGTGTGTGTTAGTTACCTTGTAATTTTGTAGTGGGGAAGTAAATGAACAGGTAATGATCGAAGTACTGAATAAGAAATTGGGGAAAAGGGTCGCGAATATAATGTACGACGAAAAGTAGTCACTGGGAAGCAGAAGTAGAGAGTTTGAACGATAAATTAGAGTAAATAATTGTGAACGTGTCAGGAAGGAAGTACCTAATACTAATTTAGGATGGGAATGCAGTGGTAGCCAAAGGTGAGGATGGGGAGAACTAGGAGAATATGGCTTAGGAATTAGAACTGTTCGTGTAGAGAAAGTAGTCGAGTTCTTCTGAAGAAATGATTTGACAATGACCAACACATGGTTAAAACATCATCGCAGACGTAGGTACGCGTAGATGATACCATGAGAAATGGTTAGGTTTCTATTAGAGTATATCCTATTCGACAGACGATACATGGATTTAGAATCGGCGTCATCAACTCACACAGATTTTCGGGAGTGGATATAGATTCGGTACGTACTTAAGTTTTCTTTGAGTGGAATTTCAAATCGAAAAGGATTAAGAAATGTAGGATAGTACCAAAGTGGACGTTTATTTAAGATTAAACGGGAGGAAAAATGATGAAGTGCCAAGAAAAGCTTAATAAATATGCACGTATATTAGAATAGGGGACTAAATCGATTGGGAAAGGTGGGTGGAGCTTGATAATGGGAAAAAAACATGAAAAAGAAATGCTAGAAATGGTGGAGAATAAGACAATTAGTTGTCATCGTTCAAGGAAGAGATGCTTAAGAGAATGTATGAAATAAGAAAATTGATGAATGTAAACGTGTAAGGAAATTGGGAGAAGAATATTCGGAGAGCTAAATAATAAACTTAGGCGAGAAACTGATAGGTCAAAGGAAATTTAATGGAAAGATCGGTGCGATGGTATCGGAAAATTTTGGATTCCATGTAAAGTTTTACAAGAAGGTAAGAGAATTGTCGGGATGTTGCAAGGAAATAACTATTCCTACCATAAGAGTTAAAATGGAAGTTATAAATAGAGCCAGAAGAAATTTTAGGACGGTATAAAGTATGCGTAGAAGAGCTCTATGGTAAAACTATTAGGCAGGCAAGTTTATAAGTAGAGGTGGGGTGCGACGTAGGCGAAGATAGAATAGGTATAGGAATACCACAAGCAAATAGGAAAAGCAGGAATTACTGAAGACCTTAGGTTAATTGAAAGGGATTCTTTCAACTTACGGGCATTCAGGGAAGCATAATGTAGGAACTTAGCCAGAAGATTTCCTTGGGTATATTTTCATCCCGATTCCGAAAGTTTTTAAAGCAGCTGCATATGAGAACTTTAGGGCGATAGGTTCAATTTCGCATGCAGTATATGTTAGTTAAGTATATTCAATTGAACGTTATATAATAGTGTAAACAACTGCTCAAGCGGATACCAGGGAGGGTCTGGAAAGGAGAGAAGCATGTCAGACTCCATTGGTTTGATGGCAAAATTATAAAAAAAACATTGAGTCTAATCAGAATGTTTAAGTGTATTTCGTGGGCTATGAGAAGACGTCCGAAAATGTGGAGAAAGCTAGGTTATTCGAATGGTGGTGGAAGGTGGTATACTGGGGGCTAGCCGATTTATTTGAAACTTGTGTATGAATCAGACGGCAGAGGTAAGAATAGCAGAGGGAGGATGTGTGTGTGTGTGTGTGTTTATACGTATCGTTCGTATATATTGATTATATTTTTAAGGATAATAAGCACGCGTGAGGGTCATATAAGGGGACACCTATCCTTAGTAGTCTCATAGTGTCTGGGATCCCTTTACGTGAGGATATTTCGCTCAAGGAAGGTATTTCATAAATGTGGTTCAATAAGAAATAAATTGAAATTAATTCAGTGAAGGTCATGCGTCTATGGAATTTTCCATCTCCAAAATGACTGGTACCTATCACCCTCGCAACATTGTATTATTTATGACTATGCAATTTTAATACCCATACCAGCCCTGTCCCCGGGAATGGATGAAAGATTTAGCTCCTTCACGGATGCCCGTGGAGATAGTACGAACTCAGAACGACTGCAAGAGTCGTCTCGAAAATTAATCTCGTTTGAAAATGGTGAGCACACCTGCAGAGGCTATCTCTATGTGGTTGACCACCATTTTTTCGGTATCCCCGTGAACCTTTAAGAAAACTTTAGACGCATATAGCCAGTAGACATTTTCACAAAATCTTGTGAACTTATTGCTAATCTGTTAAGAATTAGGCACATTTAGGAGTAATTCAAGTAGTGTGTCCGGAAAAAATGAGGAATTCAGCCTGTATGTCTATCATTTGAAATAAAGTAAAAATTTTATATTAATTAAAAATCGGTGCTGGGAGTTTAATTCTCGTTTCTTGAATTTTGATCGGAAATCACTCTAATTACCATTCAGCATAATTTAACGCAAGTGATTCCAAAGTCTAGGGGAGCGAAGGTAGTCGTAGATAAACGATTGAAATGAGGAATGAATTCCGTCGAAATCAACGTTTCAACCGAATTTTTTACTGCTCGCTCCATCAAGAATTATATTTTCTTTCTTTCTCCCTCGACGTCCGGAATCATTTATTGACGTCGCAACAAAATTCTATCATGTAGTATTCAGATGGTGAAAAATCATTCGATATGGATCCAATACGGCCGTTTCGGAAATTCGCGTTCGCAATCGGGCGATCAGGGGGATAGGGCATCCCCTTCGTTCCGTTTCATTTTTCTCTTTCATTTTTCCACCGGACCCGTTTTAATTTTGCAGGTGCAAATGCGCCCGACCCCGGATATCCCATTCCGTTAACCCTTATATTGCCCGAATTCCGCCGCTGCGCAGTTGTTATTGCCTCTCTCGCTCACTCCTTTCCCTCCTTCCTCTCCCCCCCCCCATCTCGTCCAATCCCCCCAGCATCCCTCTCGCTCCCCGATTCTGGGGAAAAAAGACCTCTGCTCTGACTCCCATTCCCTCGCGCTCCTTTCTCGTTTTTGCGATGGTGGGGAATTGAGGGTTTCGGCTGTAAGGAAGGTCATCGGCGGCGTAAAATACAAGCAATCACTTCGCCGCCGGGGTCGTCCATTAAAAAAACACTTCTGGTGGATTAAAAAAAAAATAATGATTCAGGAATGAAACCTCGCTCTTTCCCTTTTCCCATGTGGGAAGGGGAGTGTTGGAATGAGAGGGAGGTGGAACCCACCGTCCCTCCGGCAGGATCCGCCCGCGCATGCTCTTCTCAACGGTTTATGAAAAATGATGGGATTTGTGTATAATATAAGTAGAAAAGATACCGATGCTTCGATATGAGTACTTAGGTCTGATGTGTACTTATGTGATGTGTACGATATGAGTACTTAGGTTGGATGTGAATACAGAAACCCTAGATACCAGGTGGTTCCACAGAGTGAAGTATTTTTCTAGAAATATAAATCTGCTCCATTATCCTTATTTCGTGTGCTTATTATAATAATCTTAGATTAACTCAGCAACGTTGCCTGCGTTTTTCTCCGAGATCAGCTATTTACATTTAGCGATGGCATTAATGTTAGATACCTTTACCTATATTCCATTTTTTGTAGACATCACATATTTCTGTGCCAGTATCAGTGGTAATAATACCAGAAACTCTTTTCTATGCACCAATGACAACGACAATATTCCTAGATGCCATTATTTTTTATCCATTTCCTATTTAATAATTCTAGATATTCTTAGTTCTGCAGCAGTGTTTAAAGAAGTCATCCTATGTACCTGTACACTAGTATGTAAGTTCCCAGATTCTAGGTACCTACATACATATGAATGAATCATGGATTCATTACATGAATGGGAAACGTTTTGAGCTTATGATATCGGGAATAATTAATTGACAGCTTCATGGCGTTTGTGTGAACCGCTTGAAATATAAGACTTGTTTGTGAGAAAAATAAATTTTTGTACCAAAACGTAGCGATCCGCTTTGATTCACCCGTAACATACCCTGAAAACAATTATCGGCTAATTAACATGGACCTTGTTTGACATCCTATTACCTTAACGACTCGATTGTTTTAGGCGAGTGTTTCAAATGAATATTTGCCGTTTATGCTGCTAGGTTATTTTAATTTTCTTTCATTGTAATTATCCCTTAATGATATTTCACAAAGCGGACTTTGGCGCTGTTCTTCCTTCGTTTGTTCGGTACGTACTCCGTCCCACTGTCTTTGGTTACCCTCATTTCTTCCCCCAAGCCCTCTTCCTGCTCTACATCCCTTTTCTAATCCACCCCCGGCCTCATCATCCTGGCGGCCGAGCACTGATTGTTCCCCGCGTACAATCCTGCTGTAGTCGGACGTTGGCCGAATGAAAATTTTTACCGCCGTTTCCCGGCGCCCCGGGTCCGTCCACGGCGTTAGGTGGCCCGAATTGAGGATTGGACGTCTACTTTCTCCATCCGTCCGGAGCCAGCGTGAGATGAGGATGGGATGAGGGGCCCACCGGGCCTTATGGGCACGAATCGAGAGCACGGGAGGATGAAAATACCATCTACTGTGTTCACAAACATTTGAAAAATCTGAGCGGCAACGGTTAATTTTTCGGGATTTAAAAAAAATTAAGGGAAGCACGCCTGCTCTCTATATTTTGAAAATTGATCTGCAATAACGGAAGCAGAATTTTCGCTGACCTGGAATACTAGAAAATGTCATAAACGTTATATTGACAATAGGAGAAGAATAGAACACATTCTTGTCAGCACGAAGGCAGGCAGAAGTTACGAAGACATGAGGAAGGAGATAATTTAGGGAATACAAGAGCAAGTACTCGAACGTAGATAGTACAATCATGCTTTGGAAATTGTCTGAAAGCTATAGTATGTTACTAGGTATAATACCTTGATACGATGAATGACATCGACTTACCATTTTTGAGACAGTTACATGTATTCTCGTTTTATTTTCCTTTACTGTAGATTTAAGGTCAATTAGTGTGTTTTCCGCGCTAGGGCCCTTAAAATTAGTTTAGAATTACTGCTTGTTTCGCTGAAAAAATCTTCATGGTTAACGGAGGTCGCGGCTGTGCGATAAGCTGCGAGTAGTTCCCCTTAGTACGTTTCTTCCGACTTCGGAATTGAAAGGGCACACACTGCGTTGAGTCGAAGCAACACTTGATTTTGATTTTTATGAACGAACGAAAAACATTATGAGATTACCAGAAGACAGAAGGTGGAGACCACCAAGGCAACGAGAATTCCTCGATAAATTAAAACAAGAAATTTTAATGGTGGGTTTCGGGGAAATAGGTGAAACACATTTCATTTACATTCTGGACCAAAATGAGAGATTTACGGTAGTGAGCTTTTCAATACCTTCCCTCAGGCATAATTCTCGATTGAATCAGCAGAAAACGTTAGGCAAAGCGACAATGACTAGTTACTCTAAATAAAACTTCAATTAATTTCCTTTAAAATTTTATGATAACATAATGGAATATTAATTTTACGTTCACTAATTTCTCATGATCACTGATGTCCTAGATGGCCCATTTATGAGGCACCCCCGAGGGCACCCCCCGAGGAGGCTGGCAATGTAATGTGTTTAGATGTATTTGAGTTGTGGTCGATCTCTGCTCACCCTTCACCCATTCCTTTGTCCTCCTCCCCCTCACCTACCCGTATCCTTCGCCGTTTCCTCTGCCCTCTGGACGTGGCGCTTTCTCTGCCGGCTTCGCGTCCGAGAGGAGTCGTCCCAAACGCCCCTGCTAGGACCTCGTCACCTGCACTGTCTTCTTCCGGTCCACCCAACACTCCGCGGACGGCCCCATTTTAATTAATACCGGGCCCGGGGAAATTAAATTATTAAGGTCCTGTGCGTGGAGATGAGGAGGCGTAAGGTACACGTGTGGTCTTCCGCGTGTGTGTATGCGCGTGCGAGAATGAATCTTCATGGCTTCCCGGGCGGTGCGGAGTGGAGAACCCCTCGGCAGTCTTCTCTTAATTTGTCGTTCCCTCGTGCGAGGGGGCCTGAGAGAGAGGCGAGGAGGCGTGGGAACCATGAATTCGCGGTTGCCGCTTTGGGAGACAGGGGGGAGTTTGCGATTAGGCCGAACGTGAGCACCCCCTGGGGAATGGAGGACGAAGTCGTGCGGATGGAATAACCCCTCCCCTTTCTGCAGAACCCCGAGTTTGGAAAACTATACAATTTTCTGCTAATACTTTATTCTGGTATTAAGAGTTTCAACTTATATGCGTCTTTTACCTTGTGTCTAGTTGCTTTTTTATAAAGTACAGTGAAATAGTGTAATATAGTGTTTCTCATTCTGCGAATGTTTAGTTCCACGCATGCAATCATCGAAGAGATAATTGATTCTCCGAGCAAGCCTAATTTTTTCAAATTTGGGATTTCTCTTCAAAACTCTCTGCGATACTTAAAAAGGAAAACTTTCTCCCACAATCGGCAAGATGGGAAGGGGTTAGGGTATATGGTGCTCACTTAGCTTTGAGAAATGTGACCATGCAGCCAAAGGACTATGCGGCTACCCTTCTCCCTCTGACCCGTGATGCAATTTGGCCAATGTTCTACGTTCCCTTTCCCTTACTATCCCAGTTACCCTCGAGCCTTTGGTCCTTATCCCCTTTCGCTATCCCCTCCCTTCCTCTACCTCGCCCTCCTCTCTCTCTCTCTCTCTCTCCTTTGTAATTCTCGAATACCTCTGCTCCTCCCATCCATCTCAACTCGAAAGGTCGGTCGCCTCTTGACCCCTGAACGCCGCCATTTTCCATTCTCCGCGGCCGGGGTGAATGTTTGTGCCCGAAGTCCAGTGGTAGTTTGGGGTTTAAGAGTACGTTGTCAGCTACAGTCTTTCATCGCTCGAAATTCATTGCGTTTTGCGTCGACGGGGACGGCGAGAGATGTAGTATGGTGTGGTAGTCCATTCGGGAATCCCCATGTTAAGGTGGAAACCCTTTTTAAAAGCGCGAAATTTAAGCTGGATCGTTTTGAAAATCTCGTTGAAGCTCCCTTTAGTTCCACATCGTCAACGTGCGGCGGCCCTCTCCGTTGCCTTTTTATTTAGTTCATGGATCCGTGTGGAATTTAAGTGGGTAAACGTAATAAAGAAATGCTCGTATAGCTTCTAGAATTAACGGCATAACAATTTATATCCCGCTGTCGGCGATGTGCGGTATATACTTTTGAAATACTATAAATTATGTTTGCCATTCGCATCAATAAGGTATTAGGTTTTCCAGTACGTATTACCACCAAAAACTATTGTAATTACATATCTTGTATAATTGCGAGGTAAATGGTATGTTTTGGACATAATCCAGAAAAATAGTTTTTCATCCAAAAGTTAGTCATCATTGACACCGCTCTTTTGAGGACAGGAATTTATCGTAACATGCCCTTTTGATAAATGTAGGGAGGTAACTTGAGTCAAGGATTGAAATAATGTTTGTTGAAAGAGTATGCATAACTCTTCTAAATGTTGTTCACATTGGTTCCGTTTTAGTGTCATTATCCTATAGTGCAGGCAACCCACATAGCTCTGCAACAAACGGAGAATGAATGGCTGATGCCCACCCACTTAAAGTAGTGCATAAAAATTCACGCTCATTAGAAATGAATTGGGAATAAAGACACGCCTTTGTAGTTAGTATTGACACCAAGTTTATCATTCATTTAACAAATATATTTATTAGTTTTCGTCTTCCAAAGAATGGTGCTTAAAAAATATTACAGTTATCAATCCGAAGGTTAGGTAGATTGGTGAGGGGTCACCTAGTGCTAAACCGAATAGCGTGTATGATTCACGTGTTAGGGCAGGGGGGCCATTGCCATATCCCTGTACAGAATATGGTTTCCCAGGAAGATCTGGCATGCGAAAAATCTAACCGATTGGGTAAGGCTGACAGTGCCCAGACGCCCTACCGGGAATCAAACCCGGGTCCTCCGGGAAGTAACTCAGCGCTCAGAAACTATCGCGTTCCCTAATGTAACTTATTTTTCGTTAATTCTCATCAGCTTGTTGATTGTGAAAGGAACTTCGGTTTTTGGCCGAATGGTAATAAGATTAGGTAGACAGGTTGTCGATGGCCAATGAGTGTCAAGTGAGAACAGACGTGGAGCGGGGTGAGGAATATGTTGTGACTACAAAGGGAATGGTAACTCATGAGACTCAATCACTCGCTGAAAAATCCATTGCCGATGGGCGCCTGCAGGACTAACTGTATGTTGATGGCACTTTCACTATATCGGACCGGCACGAGGTAACAGGTGATCATGTTGACATGATTATGGCGTAATTTGAGGTTGTGAGGTTAGGGATCAAAGGAAAAGGAGATTGAAAAAGAATAAGTCGTTAAACCGTTTTCGAAGGCAGATGGATCATCGTCATGCAAAGCAGGATAATCAGTATAGTATTTGTGTGACTCCGCTTAAGTAACAGCTTCCGCGTTTCCACGAGTTCATTTGAATTTACGTATTATTTTATATTAATGTCCAAGATACTTGGTGAAATATCGACTGTTTGGTTTAGAACTTTCGGTTATTTTCGGTATTTAATATTTTAAAAGTTTCTTTAAGGTTCCTGGGGGGTTTTGTCATGAATAGCTGAAAAAGGTTATGAAAACATCATGATCATTTGGCCTACTATGTTAATCCAAACCGATGTAGTTTCCCCGTCTTAGTTGTTTTCTTAAATGCCTTACTATTAAATAATTGTTTCTTTATGGGAATAATTAAATGGATAGTTTTTAACCAAGTGAAAATGTGACAAAAGATAGGTGAAATGTTTACCATGAAACAAACAAAAATTCAGCTAACCCCAACTTGGGGCACTCATCTAATCCGGTTCGTGAGATAGCCACGAGAATCCCGGATTCGAAGATGCTATTTTATGTTATGATGCCTACCAATTATCATTATCCGATTAATTACCAGTGCGCATTGATTATATCTTTCATGCAGCCATAATGATAATTTTTTCACGCTATAGTGATTACACTCAAGTTTTTATTTTTAAACACTTACCTCATTTAATCCAAAAGTTACATTTGAAATATAGATAGTTGAGTTAATATTCTGAATCTTTCAATGATTAAAAATTTGTATGTTTTACAAAATATCTCTGCATTTGGTTCCACCGCAGAATCAATGGGTGCTGAATACATTTCCAACCGATTAGCTACAACCCTAAGTTATTAAAAATTCGTATTTGTCATTTATTTCTGCACCTGGTACTTTTTCATGAAGCTTTCTACCAGAATTACCTTGAACCGTGACCCAGGGAAAGGTTACTTTGGAACACGCAAGAAAAATGTCTAATATTGTATTTAGCTTATATTATAAAACTTTGATTTGGAGCGTGATTTTTTACAGTGGAGAAACGTGTTCATTGAAATGGGCAGATATTGGAGTTTTGTTAAAAGAAGGGTGGGGAGAAAAATAGACAAGGTGAAATAACAGAAAAGAACACAAACGAAGGAGTGCTGGTTACGGCGGGGGATATGAGGACGTTGTTGGGAGAAATCAAAAGATGGAAGATGAGCGTTTTAATCGGCAATGAGATGTTGAAGAGGGGAAGAGAGGGCATAGAGAGGAGAAAGTTAGACAAACGAGGAATAACCACTTGGTGAGAAGTCGACGGATCTATTTTAGCATCCCGGTCTAGAATATGATTTTCCACTGTGAAATGTCTCTCATTTGTGACGCTATTTGTGATTTGTTAGAGTAAAATTAAACGGTTTGTGCGTTTAATCCGTAGTCTATGAGTCAAAATACTATCTGCAGTTAATTAGACTGGCTCAGCACAGATGAAAGTACACGAGGGGAAAAAAGCTCCCGAGCTGTCGTAACTTAAAATTCTTACCGGGTCAATGCAAACGCCATAAGTTATAGAGAGCTCTTGAGCCAAAAAATGCAGCCATTCGTTCAGATCATTATGCGGGTGAATGTGAACCCTTGACGTAAAACTCCCACTGACCTGGGGCAAAGTTCGTCGATCATCTGAGAGAAAATTTCCCATCATCCGTATAAAGCGTCAAACTGTTCGCCAACGAAGACCGCGATGTTGTGCGGGTAAAAACGGCAGGGATTCGTTTTCACAAGTGGAATGAAGAGGGTTTCATTGTATTCGTTGGGAATTGGCCGTGGTTGCGGGATAATGCGTCCATCACTACGTATTTAGCACAGGTGTGTTTGTATCAGCATACTTCTAGGAATCTTCTTGGGTGGGTTGCTTATTCGGTAAGTATATAGTGTCGATTATTTTCAATGAATCAGCGAATGTTGTCGCAATGCATAAGCTTGAGAAGCATCATAGTGTTCTGATTAATTCAGCATATAAAATTATGTTTTTTTATTTTGGAATCTAATTTATGTCTATCATTTATTGAGAAATTCGACAGGCATTCTTTCAGCTTAAAAAAAAATTTAATGCCTACGTTTGAAGCTCCAACTGGTATCTTATTCTTCGTGAGCAGTATCCCGCCCTGCAGTAGTCAAAGTAATGAAATGAATGGTATAAATTCCAACTTATATAGTTTCTGGGATAACATCCACTTTTGAAATGAGTCAGATGCCTTGATATCTCGCACTCTAATCGTGGTTTAACGAAACTATAATCATGTACCTGGGTATTATTTCTCAGGGGAATCTACTATTGAGTGTGCTACGAGTATTTAAAGTAAGTTAAAGAGATTTTACTGTATTTGTTCGATTATATTAAATTACAGTTGATCCAAACACTATTTATAGAAAAGTGCCCCAAATTTCAAGGTTTTTTTAAAATATTTCGATTAGACGGTTCCTGAAGCACAGAAGTACCAAGCTCCTAACAGAGTTTCATTTGATAGTTCACTAGAGTGCAACAAAATAGATCTTTAAAAAAACTTGAGACAATAAATTAATACAACTAATAATTAATAAAGTAATACAAAACAATACTTGAATAAAGAGAATTTGTCTGGTGGAGTTAAATCTATTTTGAGGAAATAATTTTCCTAAATAATAGGTTTTAGTACTGCCGACGCTGTGTACTACTATGGATAATGTAATGTCATTTATTAATATCACGTGATTCTTAAAAAAGTTATTGAAAGCGTTACCTCTGGCATACGGAAGTTTTGCATCACCATATTATTTGAAAGTACGATTTGCTAACTAGCAAGCACCATGCATCTATGTCTGCTTAATCTGTTAGAAGCATATCTTCACTTCTGTATGCGTTAGATCATATCTAGATTTCCGCTTTCGCAAAAGTACACATTAATCCGTTTCACCGTTGGTTTTTGCGTAATTAGAAACTTGTTAGTGCCAATTTTTTTCGGTTGCGTTGACTAAAAGGGAAAGTTTGGCCTCCTCAATTCCGTGCGATCGAATTTGTATCATATTAATGCTAATTTTTTTTTCGATATCGCATTCTGAAGTCTGTGCTTTGTATATTTAATTGACGAAACTGGATTTTTCTGAATTTTAGAATTTGTTGCCCCATCTCCTCGTTATTTTTTTGTCTCCCTCCTCTGCTATTGCACTGACTTACCCTGCCTTTCTTTAACTCACCCTCGTGAGTGTGAAATAAACGAGAAGAGAGGAAAGGATATGGTGATGTCGAGACTAAACTTTGCTTCTCTCTCTCTCTTATTGTAGGAACGCCATGTTGTTTTATTAATCTTTAAGTGTGTCACTTTCGACAATCGGCGCACGTACCCATCAGAGGGAACGACAATGTAATTTGGATGCTTATATTTTCAAGTGATTATTAGAATTTACGCTACAGATACGCGTAATGTATAGAATCTCGTTTTAATTTTTTAAAAATTTATTAGAATACGCCCTAGTCACCCTGAAGTTGTCGCTTACGAGAAAATAAATTCATGGTGGAAGCAAGAGAGTTTTTTTTTTAAGTTTCTTGGATACGTGTAGACAGTGCACCCCGAATACGCACAAAGAGGTAGGTGGGGAGTGCTAGTTATGCTAATCACCTTAGCATAACAGCTAGGCCAGGTCCTGCGGGAGGAGGGAAGGTTTTGGCGGGCGGGGGTTTCGGGGTTGGAGCTGGCATGTTGGCGCGCGTGTTATCCATGAATACGTTCCAGGAGTGCTTTGAGGAAATGTTCTCGTCGTGTTATCCGAATTCAAGGTTAATTAACAGAAATGCAAATTTGGGCGACCTTTTCGCGTCAGGCGTCACAATCAATACGCGGTTGCAACGCCTCTCGGGCGAGAGGAAAACCACCTTTCACGTGCGCGGCAATTAGACTCCATTGCCGTACTGCAGTGTCGTAAATAATATAGCAGTCGTCTTAATCATCGCCCTCTGACCGTATGACTCCGCGCGCGTCCTCGGGGAAGGTATACACATGCAAATTTTTGTTGGAAGTACTCGAATGATTTATATCATCTCGCTCATAATTTAGCGTGCCTGCAAAGAGTTGCATTTTTGTAACGGGTTTGTTTTCCAAATGATTTCCTGCACGAAATGTCGAGTTTGGTATTTTCTCGGCGAGCATTAATGCTGCGCAACTTTCTCCACGTTACCTCTCTCTCCCTGGTTCGAATTCCATCTGATCCCCTCTTACTCGGGGAGCGGATTAACCGATTTTGATACTACTCGAGCTGGCCTTTTACCAGGGAAAGGCTCTTTCAGTAAAATACGATGTTTCGACGTCAGGACATCCGTCGGTGACGCAAGTCATCTGGAAATCGAGCTATGGATTAGAACAGCTGAGTGCCTCTGGATAAACCAAATTAACTGTGAAACGTATTGGTGAAATGTAGACCTTATAGTCTCCAAGATAGTTCGTGAGATCAAGTGCTTTGGATGCGTCCGTGGCGTACAGTCAACTTATTCGGTTCCAACAAATTTTCCAAACGAAGTTTTTCCATGAACAACATCCGTATTTGCACTGGTGTTAACTATTATTTTTGAGCACTGTCCGAGAACATTTCACGAAAAAAATATTTTAAACTACATGATCTAGGATCGATAGGCATGATTCATGAATATCGCAAAACGTGAGAGGTTATAATAATGATATTTCTAGTTTTCCGGAGGGCAAAGGAAGTGAAATGGATGTGAGTGGCGCTCGTTCGAAGGCAATGGATGGAAATTTCCCGAGGGAGCGCTCGCGTGTGGTTAGTCAACCAGCCGAGCGGAAACGAATATTAGGTTGCCGGCCGTGCAGTTGTGGAGATGCGAATTCGGAAAAGGGAGATAGAGTTCATTCTTGGCACACTAAGCTTCCGCAGGGTTTAGAGGTGCATTTTGCCTGCTGCTACTGGTTGAAGTTCCTCCTATTTTTTTTAACCCAAGTTATCTTGTCGGGTTTGGATCTCTGAGAGCTATTTCTAAATAACCGTAAGAGAAGCCTTAATGTGGTATATCGATACAGGGTCTACATCTTTTTTGGCCTGTGTTCGTCTTCTATTCATTAATAATCTAACACGATTTAGAAACATCGAAACTCTCTCTCTCTCGATGTGTGAATGGTGGAATAATTGGCTTTCAATGTGTCGTATGGGAACCCCTGTTAAAGCAAATTAAGAATCTCTCGTTTGCTTTCCCGGCGAATTGTTGTGGAAAAGGCTACTCGGGTACTTCCACTGGTTCAGTTCCTACATCGATGACGCCTACGTTTCGGAAAACGAGTCGTTTTCCACCCTCAGGACTGATGATGTCAATGATGTTACCAATCAGAGGGCACCCGAAGGCATTCCAATCTGTATATAAACTGGCCATTACGCAGTCTCGACATTCTCAGCCCGGAGGATGGAAAACGACTCGTTTTCCGAAACGTTGGCGTCATCGATGGAGGAACTGAGCCTATGAAAGCCCGAGTAGCCTTTTCCACAAGAATCTCTCTGTTTGGAAATTTTGTTGTAACATTTCTTGGGAGACAATTATGTCGCGAGTTCATAATAAGATATTAGTGTTATCGAAGCTCATTGGCCTAATCGGAAAATCGAAGCCATTTTAGAAAGAAACAATATGGGTTAAAAACGGGTAACCTTATTGATTCAACTCTGTTTAGTTAGTTCCATAAAGTTCGTCCTAAATTCTATGGTACACCATTGAGATAAAGGACCTCATTTCAACCCAAAAGACGGATGCAAGATGCACCTCTCTAGGCAGTTTGTGCGTTGATCCTCCTTATTATCCTTGGGGCGTCAACTGGATCTAGTTAATTAATACAATCATATAGGTAGGTAATGGTCGACCTTGACTCTTAGTTATATCACTTTAGCGGATGATTAAGGCGACATGCATCCTAGTTGTCTGCTCTGAGACCCCCAAGTTTAAAGCACAATAAAATTTGCTGTCTTCGGCGTAACGTTATGGAATATACACAACTTATTGAAATGAAATTCAGCATCACTGATGATGACGTTTAACGTCGAAACCTGGGTCGTGTTCAAAATAAAGGGTGTGAAATTACAAAGTCAATAATTTCATTTCACTATTTAATTACACGGTTGGAATTGTTTTTTTGTATTATTCTAATGGTTTTTTTGTGCTGTATGGTCTTCGTTGGTTTCGCTATAGCATTTCAATTCTCTGTCCATGGAATTGTGGTCTATTCTGTCTTTCGAGTAATTGAGCGGAGTTTTTTCACTTCTCTCCCATTTTTTCCCCTTCCCGGATTGACATCTTTTCCTGCAATGCACCTCTCGCACTACTAGGGACTTACTGGAAATGTCAGAGATATCTCGTGGATATCAGGTATGAAGCGGTTTTTGTGCAATCCCACTTAAGCCTAAAATTCGTATGTGTAATCTGATGTGAGTCAAATTTAGCGCTGGTCCCGTTGGTGCACCGTGATGTTCTTAAGATTATTTGCTAAGACGTGCTCAAATTTAGTATGGTTTGAATTCACGTGGTTGAGGAGCTCACACATTTAATTATTTAAGGGAAAAAGGAAACATAATATCACCATTACATATTCTCTAAATCGTTTGTACAGAATATATTGCAAAACAATAAGATAAATACTGTTAAAAATATTGCCATTTGAATCTGTTAAACATGTGTATTTTTTGTTTTTATAGTTAAGAATATTTTTTTCACAATGACCATGCGGGAAAAAACAGAAACTAAAGCATCTTAACATATATCCTTTATCTATACTTTTATGACGCTAGTCCACCAATTTGCGGCCTCATCAGTGAGTGAAAGATTCAGTAAATTTGAAAACCTTAAAAAAAATGTTCTTTCTTGATCCTTCTGAAATTGCCTTTCACTTGAGAAAGGATGAAACTGTTTGCATCGAAATTACTAATTCTGAGCATGTAATTAACGAAGTAACATGCAAGTTTTATCCTGAAAATCTACTGCAACAAGCTACAGATAGCCAAAAAATTAGCATATCATTTGATAGTCGCAGAAGAACATATTTGTTGAGTGGGGCATACCTCTTACCTGAAAATAAATCTTGTTTGTCATATTTTCTCCTGATTATTTCGCACAATCGGCAAACTATTTTACGTTGATTTTTCTCTAATGTATTATCATGACATTCGTACCATTATTTTACCTTAAACTGCCCCGCTTTTCTCTTTTCCACTTTCAATTCCTAGATATCCAAATATCATCTGTTCTCTCTTTATGCCTCTCTTTAATAAAACATTGCAATTGAAAGGCTCAAGAACGTCAACAGTTTCATGAAACATTTTTATTTTGGTCTTTGTATGATGCCATTTAATCAAAGATGGAATGAGCAAAGAAATAGCATTCATGTACGCATTTTGTGGAATGGCGCGCGGTGATTCAGAGAAGATTTCCGTTTTTCCGTGGTATGTGTATCTCTTCGGAATACTTGTGAAACTATCCGCAGACATTGGAGAGAACCAGTTGGATATGCAGGGCTCTAGGATTTTTCATTAATGCTACGTTCGCAAGGATTGAACGTACCCCCATGGCTTGGGTTAACTGCAGCGGTGGATCCAAGGAGGGCCCTAGTTACCCCTTTGGGAATATTTTTTATGTTAATAAAATGCAAAATTGATATAATGCAACCATTTCAGAGAGTAAAAATCATTCGCCTTGACCGGGATTCGAACCCGGATCCCTCGATATCCGGCCGAGTGCTTTAACCACTTAAGCTACCGAGACGTCCTCTTACACTCTGAAATTTTGGGGGCTTTAAAGGAACAAGTTGTTATGACGAAATACCGTACATACAATGTCACAGGCATTCGTAGTCGTGCGCGACGCGCCACAGTCCACGATGTTAATAAAGCCAATTTCAAACACTTAGGCTGTTCATACCTTAGACTCGGCCGGATATCGAGGGATCCGGGTTCGAATCCCGGTCAAGGCGAATGATTTTTACTCTCTGAAATGGTTGCATTATAATGCACACATAGCGGGTGACTCCGTTAAAGTTACTGTTACAGTTTCTTGAAATTTGCAAAATGAATGTTTTTTATGCGCCAAAAACTAATTTAGCACACCTATAATGCCCCTAGCATTAAATTTACTAGTGTAATTTGTGTTTTAGTGTATAAATTCTTGTGTTCAATTTTAAATTTAACACTATGCTCGATTTTCTTCGTGGGAGAACGATTACAAAATTTTTAGTTCATACTTGTGCATGAAAACGTCTTCCCCCAGATATTTTTTTAGATTCGCTACTGGCAATGGATCCATTAGGTATCTGGGGAATGATTCACTGAACTTCACCGAGTGAGACTGAGGGGCTGGTGATATGAAATTTAACGACTGTTATTTCAACATTCATTGAAGTAATCAGATGTCAAGTATTACCCTTTTGGAAATATGGAATCTGAAATAGGTCGCAGAGGTCTGAAAAAAAAATTGTTCGAGTTTAAGCATCAATCATGGGGGGGATTGTCTCTAGGTCTCATTGTCGCCCTTCCCCATTCAACCTCCTCCGCAAGTTTTCCTCTTACGCATTAAATGCGGATTTCGCCAGCGAAATGGCCGTAAGTGAGCCGAGTTGACGGCTCTTGTTTCACCTGCCAGTGGCGGTATTGATGTTCCTCGCCGAGTGCGAAAGATATTTGGTCTCTCCAACCTAAGACGAGCGTCAGGGTCCTCTCAGGGGGTTCGCTGCCGTACTTGGGAACCTCGTTTCATCATCGTCGCTGGGGAATTCTCCTCTCCTCACTCTCTGCCAATTCCCGTTCCTCCACCTCCCAACCCGCTCTCCAGATCCCTCCCAACCCATCCCGTATTCACTCCCCCGTCGATGAGATCCTTTTTATCGAATCCCCGTCCTCAATTCTCCGAGGGTGGTGTCAGTGACAGGATGGAAAAAGACTCCGTCGGAGATTAGCCGTTCCCCGCTCTCACCTGTAGTTGATGCGCTCGCTTGCTTGGCATTTTAAGGTGAGATTATGGAATAACATTAGGCTCAGCTAGGGCGTTAAGCTTAAAACAGTGGCGTCAAGCTAAACTTATCATCTCATAGGTTTCTGGACGTTGGTGTTTTGCGATCCAAATTTGATTCAATTCGTTTCAGTCTGTCTTTTTTTTGTGCCTCTCGTGCACACGAATAGCATTTGCAGTAATACATGAGTGGAGATGAAATTTTTATTAACCCCTTAAAGAGCTCATGAAAATATCTTGTGAGAATGCCCTTGCTCTGATGAATAAACCCCACTCCTGACAGAAAAATTAAAATGGAGTTGTGATTTTCAGTGCGTCCATCTTTGTTTACAAATGTCCATCCAGCTAGAGATGTCTTAGTGCATGTATTTAAACCTGAAGTAAATTACTTCATAGAGTAAATACAGTACGAGATCTTGTATGGCATGGAAGTATGGGTAAATTCACTTGTACTGGAAAAAGTCCTGGAGTTAATCTGTTTTTTTCTGAAACTGAAAAAATCCCGATAGACGGTAATTAGTGTAGTGTCGCTGATGAAACTCTGCAATCAAATGATGTATTATATTAATGTATGACGATATGTAAGAGCATATGTCAGTTAAAATTAGTACTTTCTAAAATTCTTAAAATGGAAGTACACGTTTATAGACTAGTTTAGGTGTTTTGGTTGTAATTAGATAATATTTAGTGTTTTCCTCTTTTTTTCAACATTTTCACCTCTCTCTACAGGATATTAGACAAAGCAATTATTGTGGATAGTTAGGCTTGAAGGCCTTGCAGTTGTATTTACGTGTTTATTCTGTATGCATCGTCGGTGGAAAGTTTTCCTTGAAAACCTTTAAAATTATTTCTTTGAGTCTTGATTCAATTTAAATTGTTGGGAATCATAATGCAACCATTTCAGAGAGTAAAAATCATTCGCCTTGACCGGGATTCGAACCCGGATCCCTCGATATCCGGCCGAGTGCTTTAACCACTTATGCTACCGAGACGTCCTCTTACACTCTGAAATTTTTACTCTCTGAAATGGTTGCATTATAATGCACACATAGCGGGTGACTCCGTTAAAGTTACTGTTAGAGTTTCTTGAAAATTTGTTGGGAATCGTAAAAAAAGTTTTTTGACAAAACTATCTATGCTTAATTTTTTATCCCCTTGGTCTTGCTCCGTATGTTTTGTCTTATGAAACACCCACATCATGCCTGATGTGAAACTTAGACGAGAATTCATGGATCTTGACGTTTTGTCTGTGAAGTTTTGACGTGGATTCCTTTTCGTGACCACGCTGGAAAATTTTCTGTCTCTAGAATTTCTGTGCTCACCGAAGCAATGTTTTCAGCTTGACTGAAACACATTCTGTCAATTCTCTTGAAGTATAAATGCTTTCAAAATATTGTCTTTCTCGGCCAAAGAATTAAACTAGACCGAGACCTTTAATGCTAGGAAAAAATCTGAATCATTCAGAAAGGACACATCTGGACTTTGTGAAGCTAACTCTGTACGGTCCTTCTATTTAAGATGCTTTTATTAGGATGATTAGGGAAAGTTCATTTGAAAGTTTTACGGTTCATTGGTTACTGTAACATTGAGTGTTTATTACCTACTTTCTACATTTCTTTCTCCTCAAGGTAACATATTTTGGCTTTTCAAGGGCTTAGGAACGTAATTTCCTTGATAATGAATATCTATATTCCCTGTATAGTATCCGCCGTCACTTTGTGGAAACGATTCATAATGAATAAGAATTACTTAATTTTTCCACACAATCTTGAGATTGTGGGGAAAATTAAGTAATTCTTATTCATCTATATTCCCATTATTTAAGAACTACCATTTCTGATTTTGAGGGGATTTTCTCTTCCAATTTTTTTCGATGAGTTTTACTTCAATAAGTTTCAAGAATTTAATATCTCTGAATGTTGGTTTTTCCGGCAATTATAAGGCTAAGTTGATTGCTAAAATTCTATCAGAGGCTATGGTGATACGTTTTAAATTACGCGGCGTTGTTCTGGCGTATGCCTGTTAATGTTTGTATTCGTTGAGTACTAGATCCATGGTCTAGGAACGGTTTTCATGATGATTGTAATGGTGTTCATATGGGTTTTTAAATCTTTTCCCTCGGACATGTCACAAACTACGAAAACGTTTTTAATCCAAGTATATGTTTCCCTTGAGTAGTCGGATCATGGTTCCTCTTTGCCACCCAAGCAAATTTCACATCCACGGAAGGCTAGTAACTTAATAATGTAAGTTAGAAGAAGGTTTGTTGTTGAAAATAATGCTGTGACATCAAAGTGAATGGGCGATCAAGTAGATGTAGCAGTTATTCAAAATTAGGGGTCTACAGCTTAAGAATCCTGACTGGGGAATATAATTTATTCTGTCAGTTACTGAAGGGAATGACAACCACTTACTATTAGAATTTCTGAAAATATCTAAATGTCGAACCCTTTACTTTGTACAAATTTATAGTATTTTAATTATTTTGAACAAATATTATGGAACAATTAATGTGACATTGAAAAAAATTAATATCGATGCTGTCTTAGTGTTAACATTTTATGAACACATTATTACATAAAGATAACACCAGTATTTTTCGTGAAACGCTCAAACGCCCAGCTCTTCTCACCATTCATATTTTGACTTGACAAAAGCTACTCTTTTCGCTGTTATATGTACTCATAAAAATGAAGGAATATCCGTGAATGCTTTTCATCATTAATACAACAATTTCATTCACTTACAGGGTTTAAATGTAAAACATAGCCTCGATTTTATCTACGGTTTTATTTTAAATAATCAGTTACGCTTTCTTACTCAAAAGTGGAGAAATTTATTTTATAGGCACAGAGGTCGTTTTAATATGCTCACAGTTGTAAGAAAGATATTATCGGGAATGCTCTGCAGGCAGCAATTTTCTATGCAGGCAACATAGTAAAAAGTTTGATGAAAATGTGTCTGATAAAAAATCGTAACACTTTTATGTTATACATATTGTCTGATATGCTCAGATATAAAGCAATCTGAGAAAAGTTGACGTATTCATAAGATGTATTTGACACGGTGCCAACTTAATCAAAATGATTAGTTTTGAAGGTCACTTCACATTATTGTAATTATGTTTCCTACTATCGTGGTCTCAATATTTGCGAGGGAAAATCGATCTGTAGATTTCAAATTATTCCAGATTTTGTAATTTTGGCCGAGGATATTGATGAAATAGTTAACCGAATGTAAACTTAAACCTTGGACACAAACGAAAGTGATAGGTGGCTTATTGATTTTTCTCGATTTCAATACTATAAAACTTCTATTTGGTAGGAAATTCATGCCTACGCCGAAGAGTTTAGGGAAAACGAGGTGATTATATCCCGTTAGCGCCTTTGTTCCAGTTTATCGTAAAATGGGAATTTGCGAGTTACCAAAATTAAATGTTTACCATGGTATTTTCATAAAAGGTGCTGCGAAGGCCAGGATGTCATTTAAATTGGACTTTTTATAAGTGAAAACTTTCCTTCGCTCTTGATTTTCCCTTGGATCAATGTTAAAGTTGTTGGAGAAAATGTTTATAGAATTGACATTATGTGGGTGTTGTCTAAGTGACCAGATCACCCAGTCAATGTTCTGGTTTGGACTTATCGTTATAGCTGTTCTGATGTGATGATCACTAAGGTTATTTCTCACGTGATTCACGAGTATATTGTTTTCATTGTTCCAAAAATATCTTCGCGCGCGTCTATCGTATTTTGATCGCATTTAAATAAATAAAAACATGTATATTAAACAAAACTCCTTTAAAAATCCAAGCACGGACCTCACTTTCAAGGGGGATCGGGATGGTGCGGTGGCTAACGTACGGGCTTCCCACCGAGAATCGGTGAGCTCGGGTTCGAATCCCGGCGGCGACAGATATTTTTCAGTGGTATCCCGATCCCTGCTTGAGGTGCTTTGTGGAGGGCACCTTGAGTGAGTACGCCGTCCGTCGGATGGGACGTTAAGCTGCGGACCCCTTGGCGCCTTTCGTTAAGAGCAGGCTAATGCCGACGCCGGGTTTCTCTCCACCCTTCATCCTTTCCCATCCATCCCTAATGGCGCAAATGACCTGAGCTGTCGGTCGCCTCCCCAACAATACTACTACTACTACCTCACTTTCAAGTTCTAAAGTCACACAAACTTCCTGTACTGTCCTTTTTAAGGGCAGTACTGAAAGCGCGAGGCACCCGATCTATTATATTTTCATTCTATCACTAATGGCTTTTACTTATGGTTAGGATTTTTAATTTCTGTGAAAAAGTGATACAATATTAAGCTAGTTTTTTTCAAGAACCGATATTAAAACTGACTGAATTTAATACTATCGGAGTACATAATATAAAAACTGCATTTCATCGTCCTGGTATTGTTTCTCCTTTTTTCCTCTTATCCTTTCACAGATCCTACTTGGAATCCTCTCTTTGGCTGAATTTTGAAACGCAATCTATTCTAAGCTCGATATCTTCCGTTTGATGATGAGTAAAGGAGATAAAAAATATGAGATCTACATTCACCTCTGTTATATCATACAAGGTCCGTCCCAAAAGTAGTATTACTTATTTTTTCCCGGATAGATGGACGGACGGGCGGCGGTTTCGAGGGTGGCAGGGTCTCAGGAAAGGCTGTAGGGCGGTGACACTTTGTTCCCAGTCTTTGCGGAGTGCGTATTGTTCGTTTGCGAAACCTCTGCAACGTGACGTCATTACGCTTCGTCATGAATCAGTTATTGGAACACGCCACCAAATTTTGCGTGAAACCGGACAAAATTGGGAAAGATACTCAAGACATGCCCAAGGCAGGTGATGGTGATAACGCCATCGGTAGATCCGGTGTTTTTGAAAGACACTAGTAGTTCCGGGAGGATAGAGAATATGTTGAAGATGTCCAACGTTCAGGACCCCTTCGACCTCAAAAAATGCGATAGTCTTCCAAGAGTGAAGGCTTTGTTGGACAGGGATCGCAGATTAAGTGTTCGCCAGGTTTCTGATGCACTTGTCATCCCTAAAAGTGATGTGCATCGACTTGTGACTGAAAAAATGGGCATGAAAAAGGTGTGTGCAAAGTTGGTATCTAGAGTGCTCTATGAGTAACTGACTAGCTGGCGTAACACAACGTGGAAACCTTGCCTCAGCCACCCTAAAGCCCTGGCGTTGCCCCACTAGGCTCCTTCCTCCTCATTCGCCTCAAATGCGTGCTTAAAGAACGTCACCACGGCTCAGCGGGAGCGTTAAACAGGACGTGGCGAGGGAGGTTAGCATCATTTTGGGCGTCGCTTTCTAAAAGGCGTACGAGGCGTGGAAAACCCGCAAACAGCGGTGTGTGGAGCCACAAGAGTGCTATTTCGAAGACTTTTTAGTGAATGTATCAATTCTGGCAATACATTGTTTTTAATCGAGTCAGTCCTGCTAATTTTTGGACAGACCTTGTATTAATGTTTGCAATGACCTCAGCTATTTTTATTCGGTACCCAAGCTAACAAAACATTAGGATTTATTGGAAGAATACTGGGTAAATGTGATGAAAAGGTCAAAGAGAAATGTTATCTTTCGCTGGTTAGGCCTCATTTAGAATACGCTGCAGGTGTATGGGATCCTCAAGAAATTGGAAAATTACCGAATTTCATCGCGTGCGCCGTAGAGGAGCTAGATTTGTAAAACGTTGTTATGATAAACTTGATAGCATATCCAAAATATTAGAGCAGTTAGGCTGGGAATCTCTCACGGAGCGAAGGTTAAATTATAGAATCAATCTCTTGTATAAATTGGAAGGACGTCTCTTTAGCGGTGATGTTGAAAATGTATTATTACCCCCATCGTGCTATGGTAGGAAAGATCATGTGAATAAACTTAGAGAGATTGAGTATAGAACAGAAAAATTTAAGACTTCATCTTTTCTGCGAACGATAAGAATCATAATAATATTGTCCGATCGCGGTAGGGTCATATTCGGGTCAAAATTATTCTGGTGTGTATTCACTCCCTGCCACACACTCTAGAGATGGTGCATGGTACTTAAATAAGAAATAAAATAATAAATAAATATTTGCGAGTGTAGGCACCTTTTCTTTAGGCGCCCTTATCTGAATCCGGAACAGCATCTCTTGCGAGTAGTACTGAAAACAAGTATTCAGTGTTTGTATAGCGTTGAATTATTGTGCTCGTGAGAAGATTTTAATGTTTTTCGTTACAATCTGGGTCGGCTATCTGTTACCTTTCGGGAGCCTCACAGTACTTATCGCCCAAGGGGTTTACAAATAATCCGACACTCTTAAGGCAGCGGCTGGACTATTGGGGAAAATGTAGCACTCCGGGGTCGTGCTGAATCTTGCATCTAAAAGTGGCAAACCACGGCAGAAAAAATATATGGACCCGCTCACCGCGCACGCACGTCGGATGTATCGTATCCGAGCGATCCCATCCGGCCACCCGGGCACGACTTGACCTAAGCACGAACCCCCTCGCCCTTGCAAACGTCTTCCCTGTAGGACAAGGCGGGTGCGAGAGTGGAGCGGGGTTCGAGAGAGGGGAAGGAGTGAACGGGGAGCTTAACCACTAGGCAACCGCTCCGATCGACGGTAAGAGGAGCCTCAAGGCTCGCATCCTATTCCTTCCCTCCCGCAGTTGTGCTCCAAATGGAAGGGGAAAGGGGCAGGAAGCGACGATCGGTGGAGGGGGGTAGAGTTGGCGGGAGACGGTGGTAGATAGAAACTTTTTAAGGGAGGATTGAGGGCGGGTGTGTAGCGTGTGTGTGTGTGGCAGGGGGTGTGGGAACCGAAATGAACGATGGGAACCCTGGAGGAGGAAGTTGGGATTTTCGTTGGGGAAGAGGGATGGGTCTCGGATGAAGGAGACTTGTTGAGCATAATGGAGCTTTTGTGGTGCTGATCCGCTGCAGACAGTCTGGATTTCATTGGGTTTTGGGCGTTGCCGGAGGTTTTTAGTTTTTTTAAGGCAATACTCTCCCCCATCTCTCTCTCACTTTCTCTCCTCTCTTTCCATCTCCTCATCCATCTCTCTCCATTCATCTCTCTCCCTACCACCCCGATCGTCTCTCTCCTCATCTCTCGGACCTGTAGCGGTACAGATACCGCTAATACGACCCACTCCGTTTCGCGCTTCTGCTTTCAAGTCATTGTATTCTCTCCTGCTTATCTGACAACAGTCAGAAACACTGAACCTCGAGACGAGAAAACTATTCACTTGAAAATTGCCTGTCTTAATAGCATTTAGGCGTGAAATAAACAGAATGGAAAACGTAGATTGAAGACAATATAAATGTCGCGCCGCCAGTAAGTGATGTATGTGGACTGATGGTATACCAGGTAGGGGGCTTAGTCGGGAAAAAGACGACAATTACAATTTTTTATTACAATTATTTCTTTAGATGCTCGTGAAAGGGACCCATTTGAAAAAATGGGAACGTGTTGCGAACAGGAAATTTCCTGGGATACCTGATTCTTCTTTTATTTACGAGACCGGTTCTTGTTTCGTGGACCAATCGCACTGGGCAAAGACCAAAACTATAGCAGGGGTGACTTCGGTGTTCTCAGCGGTACACACAGAGATGAGAAATGATTTATCAGAAGTATATTATCAAACTCCAGAAATTGGGAGAAAAATCGGGTGAAAATCGTGAATTCGTTAATAAGATTCTAGAATATGAGTGGTCGCCGTGATTTGCTTACAGATTTAATGATAAATTGGAGAAGTTGAATGGAAACCGAAAAGAGAAAGGGATAACGCTATCGGTTTCCTTTCGTTTAGGCCTCATGAAGATGAGCGCTCGAGTTGAGAAATGTGAAGAGGAGGAGAAATAAACGGAAGGGACAATGCAGTGGAAGAAGCCAACGCGCTTCTACAAATTACGAGATTAAATTAAATTCGTAATTTGAAATTAAATTAAATTCGCAGAAGAAATATTCGCGAGGAACATGGCAGGAATATTTAAGTCACCTGCCTTCAAGTGGTTAAGATTTAGGGATTAGGGTCTTGGTATTTTATCACGAAGTATACAGCAATGTTAGGAAGTGTTTTAGTTTCGTACTGTTTGCTTATTGGTACTGAGTTATTGCACTTCCATCATCGAGGAGTTTTGGAGGGAAATTGGAATCAAATAATGGATTTTCACAAGGTTGAATTGTCCGTAACTTCTCGCTTTAGTTTTTCGTAGGAATATGCCATGTTGGTTTCAAATTGTTCCCCCTCTGCCAGCATTAATCTTGGGACGGTTATTATTCCTCTTTTACGCTAATTTGTGCGAGTAATTTAAGCGTTTATAGCGGCTTCCGTCCCTTCCTTCGCTCGCCTTTTAACAATTATCTACGATTTGCCGTTCTTTCATAACAATTTACAACCACGTATACGGAGGAAGTCGGTGATGAACGGCGATTAAGCGAAAAAAATACATAGGCTTAGAGGTCGATGCTGATGGAATAGCCTAGTAGGGAGCTCCGTCTCTACCATTGCCAGAGTTACAGCCGGTGATGGTCACAATTGTTCCCTTCCATTTCGTTGCTATCGGATCATTATAATCCCCTCATTCCGACCCCATCATTTATTACCGACACCAGTGGCTGCAGGGTTACGTTCTCGCATGCCAACACAGAGATCGCGCGTTGGTGAGATTTCCGCCTAGGTTTTACCTACCTAGTATATGGGTGTTCATAATTTTCTCAACAAATTTGTTATGTTTAGGGGTCGGATGGAAGTTGGGAATATTCAGTCTTGACCCCCAAAGACGTTTAATAAATAAATTTCTTGCTTCTTTCACGTGGAGGAATACGCTTTCCCAGTAACTACTTCCCTCTTGTTTATTTCGGCGTATTTCTCATCTAATCTCCTTCGGTAATAATTGTCGGTGCTATTCTTTAAGTGTAAAAAAGTGGTTCACATATCAGGATCACTTAGGGTAATACCGGTTGCATCTCTCGATCTCCCTCTCTCAGCCCACCTCTCTATTCCCACCAAAGGGAATCCAGCTGGAGGATTTACTTCGACGAGAAAATCAGCCGGACTACCTCCCTCCGTTAATTCCCTGCCGCGGAAGAAGGTGTTTTCGTTAGTGAATCGTCACTAACCGTCGTTATTCTTTGGGTGTATCGATTTTTTCAACTGTGAGTCGTCTTTGAATGGGATGAATGGAAGTATTTGGGTGTATTTTTGGGTAGTGGATAATTTTTCATGAACGTATCAGTACTGGAGATAAAGATTAAGAAAAATTAATCCCACCTTTATCCCATTCATAATATATGTCCCAAATACTTACCAAGATTTATTTTGTCTTGATTCAGTCAATGTTAGATCATCGTTTAACCTCATAGGATGGTGCTTGCCGAGATGCAATTTCGTTTGTTTGATTCTTCAAAAAAATCATAATTGTAATAATTATTTTTAGGTAATCTACCGGTTAAGGTAGGTTTTTGGATGGACACAACTATCAAATACATATTTTGTAACTCCAAACAAAACCCAATCCAGCAACCTAAACTACATCAGGTCCCTCTTCATCTCTGTGTACTTCTTTCCTCCCTTCATCCCATCCAACATCCCTATCCTGTTCCTACCCTTTCCTCGCTTGCCCAACATTCTCCCCTCTATTACCTTCTTCAACATTCCACTACCGCTCAATACGCCTTTCATCCATTTTTCCTGCCTCCATAGGATTTCTCTCAACAAACCCCTCTCCTCACCCACCATCTCCAGTACTTCCTCATTTGTTTTCCTTTCGGTCCATTTCACCTTCTCCATTCTTCTCCACACCCACATTTCAAAAGCCTCCAATCTACGTCTATCCTCCTGCTTCAGTGACCACGTTTCCTCACCGTACATAGCTACGCTCCATATCAGAGTTTTTACGAGTCTTGTCTTAACATCTCTACTCAACGTCCTCGTCATCAACTCCCTTCTCCTTGAGGAAGCCTCCTTGCCTAGCGCAATTCTTCTCCTTACGTCCCTACCACTTTGACCGTATTGGTCCAAAACACTTCCGAGATGTGTAAACTGTTCTACCTGCTCCTCTATTTTTTCCCCGCTTATTTTAATATTTAGCTTAGCCTTTTTCTTTCTGGAAAATCGCATAACCTTTGTTTTATTAATATTGATTTTCATCCCATATTTATCGCACTGAACCTCCAATTCACTCAGCAATGCTTGTATACAATTGTAATAATAATGATGCCCAAATGGAGAATGGATGATATTTTTATTTTTGGAGCTGTATGTTGGCTAAAAGGTACTTAAAATAAATTCAAACTAATATGGATATTTTATGCTTGAAACGGTTAATTGGTATCAATTATTTCTGGAAGACTCAAATGTGGTATGAGAACAAGAAGCAATGAAGGAACTAAACATTGTTTAGTAATTCTTTTATGTATGCGAGGTTTAACAAAATAATATTTTGCCTGTTGGCATAATTAGGGAAAATAATTGTAAATTAAATCATTTTGTCAGCCATGACCTTTTACGTGGCCAAATATTGAAATATTTGGTGATGAACTTTCTTCGTGCATTTTGTTTTTATGCTTACCTTTTTGTCTCATCAGTTGGCCAGCAAATATTGTAAATTGATGGTAGTCTCAAATCTTAGATAATGTTACAGATTGCCTACAGACGCAGTCTACAGACCTAATCTTTCTGATTCCTATAGTTAGGTAGGTAAGGATACTTTTTGGAAGTGTGGCGGTACAATGAAAGTAAATAAATCTTCTGTACTACTTATACGTTCGCCGCGTGGCTTTCCCATCCTCAAGGAAAGAACCTTATTACAGATGATGGGGGAGCATGAGTACTTTACTTGGGTAAAGTATCAGTTGAGGTACTTTGTGTCTTTAAGTACTTGTGCATAGTTAATCGATAGACTGAATTGAGGATTTGAATTAAGACAGGAAAAAAAAGTGCGTGGTTTAGGAAAAGGTTATCTAATTTGATAGAAAAAGTAGCGTTAAGTAATTTATAATACATGTACTCCAAAACATTTGCTTTTGCAGTTGGGTAACCAAAAAGCGTCTAACATTCCAAAAAAGGCGCTAAATAATAGTGTGTAGAAAAAAATTCATGTTGGTACATAGCTATTTTCCCCTTGAAAACAATCATGTTTTGTTGAACAAAGAGTTTTGTAGGATACGAAGGCTGTTCAATAAATAGTGGTCACTGACGTTTTTATATATCAAGCCACTTTGCTTTTCCACATAAACTTTTTATTTTCACGACCCAGGTTTTGTTATAGCATAACATCATCAGCAAAATGGTTTGATTTATAAAAACGTCAGTATGAAGATTTTCCACCAAGTTACGCCAGAAACTGTTTTATTTAAATAATGGTCATTTATTTCTTATCCGGATAATTTTTTGTGCAGAAATTTTTTGTTATACTGTTAACTTGGCGTGTAATGCATATGTGGTACAAGTGTCATTGATTTGACTAGAATATTTCATCAACGACTGCCGTTCAAATTCGAACATTTTCTACTCATCTATGCGATAACAATGTAGATAAAAGGCGCTTTCGCCTAAAAAAAATCGTCATCCGAGACCGTTCTAATGCTACAGAAGGCTTATGAAAAAAAGCCTGTTCTTCCTAATAGCACGTCTATGAGCTGGTTTTAAATATTTCAAGAGGATATACAATTTCAAAGAAATTTGGACTCGGACATGCAGTCATTGCCCATAGGGAAGTAAACATTAACTCCTCTGCTGCAGTTGAAAAATTCATTGCGTGCCATATGCTTGTTAGTGCGTTTTAGTTTCCGCGAAAACCACAGTAAAATCACGATTATCTCGCGAAATTCAACGCAAAGTGTGTTCCTCATCCTTCCTCTATTCCATGCCTACCTCCATGTGGCTTTTTCCTTTTTCCCATCTTAAAGAAGCTTCTTCGTGGAAAGCGTTTTACATAATCAGAAGCAGTTGTAGGGAAAGTTAAAATGATTCAAATTAATACGGTTGCCAGTGGCGTAATACTGAAATCAAATCAGTGAAATTTGTACTAAATATTTCATCGCGTATACAGCACATTAAGAGAACAGTATAACTTCAAGTTAAATGGTCGCACAATAAATTATGAGACTTAAAATAATTAAGATCACTTAGTTGAATAAGCCTAAAAAATAATTGAAAAATGATATTGACACGTAAGTTCTTTCTGGCACAATATCCTGTTAGTTGTAGGTTGTGTTCATTATTTGTCTTCAAACGAAATTAGTAAATTTTCTGCCATTTTAATATGAAATTTATGACTAAAATGTCATATTATGCTCATTTCTTTGCCTGCCTCTCCGGACATTTGCTTACGGTGTGAATAGGCTGAAACTTTTGTTATAAAATACCTTGTCTAAATTATTTCATTTTTGAGGGGAACAAATAGGGTAGCTTGATATAGGTGAAGTACGAATAGCCTTGATATTTAACCAACTTTTTATAAATTCTCTCAAAATGTATCCCAGTTATCATGAATACTAACAATAATTAGTGGTCCGCGCAGATTCATATAAAGAAGTTACTGAATTGACTGAAGCTTACTTTTTATCTCAACTGTGGCTAAAATTTCTTTCCTGTGCGCGAAAAACCAGTCTAAGCGTTTGTTTTCGAGTGGAGAGAATGGAGTAACACTCCTTGGGGTTGCATAATTGTCTTTCTTTTTTATGGTCACTGTCTGCCTGCCGCACATCCCCCGCGGACAATTGGTGTTCTGCGTGAATCATGTTATTCGTACGCAACGTCTCGACAGGGGAAGAAAGGTACTTCCGAGTGCTCCACGGAAAGTTGAGCGTTCGAGAAACAATTTCTTCCTTGTCGTAAGGCGGTTTTTTTGCCGTCCCCTCTGAGCTTTACAACCCTGAGGGGTGGATTTCTTCACAACCACATTTCCTCCTCCACAACCTTCCTCGCCTCATGTCGATAATCTCCCCCGTCCTCTTACAGACCACTAAGCACTGCTTTCGTGATTGTTACACTTTCATTACGTTGCGGTGGTACCGTATATATGGGTCACATATTACGGACTTACCTCCATGGCCACTAAGGAAGTAACGTTTCCGATTGGGCAGCTCTCGGAAGTAGCCCCTCCGACCAGGAAAGAGGATATTACGTAGAAGATTTCCTGAGTATCGTACGAGAACCTTTTCGAGGATGGCTAGCAATGGAGACTAATACCAGAACTTTCACTTCAGATCCATTAATTTCCGCCATTTCGGATTTCCCGAAAGTCTGAAATTGTGATTTAGAGCCGGAAATTTGGCAATTATTAAATGTAGAGGATGACAAGGAAAACGATTCGGAGAGTAATATTTCATTGAAAGAAGTTGAATTATTTATGATTCAAAAGGTAATTGCTAGTTGTTTTTAATTTATGTGCGAATTTATTGAAACGTACTCAAGTTATTGTGCCTGTAGATGTTTGATTCATAGTATATACCTACGTGAATATGAAATTGTGTGTTCATGTTCACGTACGTATAAAAAGAACATTCATAAAGAATGAAACTTATATTGATGATGCCTCCTTAACGTTTTATGTAATATATACGGCATATGAAACGTCACATAGAGGTATATGATGCTAAATCGAATTTTATGATAGTTTATCACATCTATCAAATGATACATATTACAATTTTAATTTATCGACATAAATGGTTTTCATGTTATTGCAAGGGTTCTTGTGGAATGGAAAATATAACGGAAATAGCGTTGTAGTCTGCGCAGAGTACAAGGAAATTTCGGAATTGTAATAAAAATATTGGTTGAATTTTGTTTTTTTCGTTCTGTAGAACGCACTGCATAGTATATTTTGGAGAATTAGGAAAAGAGAAGTTACGTAGTGGACTTCTGGAGGTCGAAATGGAATGCGAAATGAACCTAAAAAAGGGCTTAGAACTAAAACCTTAAAAAGGGTTTAGAACTCAACCAAGGGGAATTATTTTTGTCCTTATAACGTTCCTAAGGAAGTAGGGAGAACGGTTATGCACGTCAGGACCATGGGTGTTATTAGAACACCGCTGAAAGAATCCTCGCCTACGAGTTCGAATCGGAGGTAACGTCCTGGGAAAATATAGTGGTCCAACTTGATTGACTCTAGAATACCTTAACTTTTCATGTTTTTCCGTGTGACTTTATTGACTTAACTTCAGTGGTTAACGCTGAAGTCAAGTCAATCGCATGCCTACGTAGCCCACGGTCAGAGATAGAAGGCTGCATCCGCTTAATGAAATAATGGCGATCAATTTTATAATGCTAAATAACAAATGTCATTTCGAAAACATAATTGAATTAGTTAACACCCGGCGTCTTTTGACCACACTGGTTGTCTGTTGTCATAACTGTGCCCTTCGTGTACTGGTACTCTTCGGGTATACGTACTCATCGAAATGTTCGTTTCTGCTGGGGTGACGGTTACGAGGAGAAAAGTATTCATTCGTCGACTCCAGTCATACGAATTTGTTGTTGAATGAATGTAAAATATTCATTGGAAGTACAAGTAGTGGAAGAGTGTTATTGCCGCAGGATGATGGGAATCAAGTTGGCGAGTTTCTAACGAAGATGTTTTATGAAGAAAGGATGGACAGTGGCAAATAATACTCCCGAAAACGATTATGAAATACCTAGTGAACAAGAAGAAAGGTACAAAATGACACCCGTGGAAATGAAAACGAAGAAACGTGATAAGAAGAATGATAAAAGGCACTGTTCGTGGAACTAATCGTAGGATTGATGAATATTGACGATAGTAACGGAACCGAAAGTTTTACTGTTCTTTCCATTCCTAGGTGATTTATGGCAGGATGATTGATTTATTTCCTGAATAATGACTCGGAGGAATGATATCCTTGTAACTCAATTCGTCAGTTTTCTTTGGAGGGTAATGTGAACAACTCAGCAACCGGGATTCATGGAAGCTCTCTTGCTTGTTTTTATGCACGTTTGTTCTTGAGACAAACAGCGTTCGAAGTAAACCTAAAGGGCATAGTATTCTGCCCTCTCCTCATGTCTCGAGAGGCATCATATCTTACGATTCGATGCTTTTGTTTACCTTAGCATTTCCAGAAAGAAAAATTCATCTTGATATTTTGACTCTGAAATTTTTCTCTCTTATCTCTGGGTTTGTCACCAAGTATGACGGGAAATAAAAAGGCGCGAACGAAACTACTCCATCTCTTTCGAACCATTTTGAAGAGACTCTCGAGATAAGTTATGCTCGCTGCCAGGGATTCCGAGAGCTCTCTGGAATTTGAAGGGGTGATTCTTTCGGATATTTTTTTGCCAATTTTTCTCCGGCAACTTACTTTTTTTACGCGTATTATTTCTTTGCCTTTTCATATCCACTTCGCTCTCAGGCCCTTTTAACTTTTCTACACGATCCTGCTCCCGTTTTTCTATTGACATCAGTTCATGCGCCATTCCCCTCACTCGTGCATTGCTCCGACTCCTTGTTTATATATATTAGAGATTATTTATCTGATTAGTTCTCGAAAGGATGAGGCGAAGGACTTATCCTTTGTCGAGGGATTTCACCACGTGCGACCTTGGCACCTACCGTCTATTTTGTTTTCTCGCTTCTCGCTAATTACAGAGCCGCTACGTCAGCGTCTCACGATAAAAATATTTATGCATCTCTTAAAGTCCAAAACTTTTCCCCCAGCGACTCCCTTTACTCTCGAATTGAAATTTAGTCGGTGTGTCGCTTTGCTCTCATTCTTTTTTATCCCCGACGTTTTTGTCCCGCTTCCCTCTACTTTTCAGATCCCCCCTCTCTATCTCTCTCATTTCTATTGCCTGTTATTTAGGGTCTTAGTTGTTTGCCAAAAGTTTTCGCGCCATCCGTAGACTCTGAAAAGGAGGCACCGAAATTCAGCCGGCGAGACCCATTTATTCAAGGGTGGGAGATGGCATCATTGTCGACCCGTCCCCGCGGCGGTATCATCACTCCCCTTCTTCTGCTTGTCCCTCCCCATTCCCGCGCCCCCTCCTCCTTCCCCCCCTCGGTGTCCGCCCCACTCACCCAGTTCTGCATCGTCCTTTTCTATACATGATGTCGAACCATTTCCTCGGCTCCCGTGGGGCGTGACGATGCACCGAAGTTACCCCCGAGACATTTGGAAATGGCAGCAACGAATGTTGACAAAATTGTCTTCGAATGTCGTTGTACGCTGTGTTTTTCGATATTGATTTGAGGGAATTGCACGTGACTTTACCTTTTGCACTGGAAGATATATTGAGGCAGACTTTGGCTTATGTTGCGATTGATTGTCAATACTCCTAACTCGGTCTTTATGATGAAAAAACTTAAATAATACAATTTGGACTCCAAATTGCAACCTTCATTGAGAAAATTTTATGCCCTATCTCTCAAAATAATTGAAATATAATGCATTGAGCAATTCCCTGATGAAAGTTTGTGAAGCTGTTGACTCAAGTACTATTTTAATAATATATTTGCAAAAATATTTGCTGTTTCGCTGATTTTGAAGTTTTTCATATTCAGACCAAGCTTTTTGAAGCCTCGTGTGTGTGTGTCGGAAGGAGAAATATTAAGTGGAGAGAGGTTTCCGGAAAATTTGATAATGCTGGGTGAAATTCCAGTTTGCTTTTATTCGTTTGCAGTTCCTAGGATTATTTCTTTTGGACATTGTCTACTTTGCTTCTACTCTCCAAATTGATGAGCATGAAAAATCTTAGCATAATATAGTATTACTGTTAGAGAAACCATAGGTTTGTTTTAAATACAACGCTGAAATCACCTAATAATAGCCTTGAGGTAATTTTAAAATGCCCGTCAATTGGAGAAAAAGTGTACGACACATTTTGTAAAAATAAACAAAGTGCGAATTGATTTTAAACCTTAGGGACCTCATAAAACTTTTGATGTGTTATCTTCAGCTTTAGAAGTCGAAGCCTTTCCTGTTCATGATATCCTTTGAGAGGGTATTGGCCGTAGGTATGAGAAGAAACTAATTGCGAAGCTTGTAACATAAGGATTAATGAAGTATCAAAGCCAAATCACTTTTAATCAGTTGAAATGTTGACAATTTCGAAGAAAATATCTCATATCAATAAAAATCATGAACCTGAAACTTTGGTATTTTTGAAGTGGTTACAATTTCCTGCTGTCCTACAAAATGTCAAGGGCACTTTGTGGGCTTTACTCGTTGCAGAGGATATAACCCTTTCTCTGTATTTTCTACTGTTCGTGTAACGTTGTACGTCACTCTGAAACAAATATCGTTTTAACAGGACTGGTATATATTTTTATATATTAAATTTTACATAAATGAGGATAAAATTAACTCATTTTGACGCAGTATTAGATGGTGTCTGTAAGTATTAAACTGATGCTGTCGAAGTCGCATCTATATATTAGGGATGTCAAAAATTTGCTAATCAAGAGTTCGGAAAAAATCGCAAATATATTCAGGCGGACCTGAAGCCGCATTTGCACTGCTATTTAAGGCCCACTTGGAAATTTTTCATTTCTGCCTTTCGGTGACACCATTCAAGCGTGTTGAAATTCACTGCCTTCATCTCCACCGTGAGGTAGGCCATTTTACTTTGAAAACTTAGCATTTGGGTATGCAGAACCGTGATTGCTGCTAGTTGAGTGGGAGACATGACTTTGAAATTGTTTAAATCAAACTATTTTGTTGTAATTTCAATGACTGGTATTAATATGCGAGTAGCGTTATCATCTGAAAAGTCGTTCCCGAACGATTAAATATATTTCATTTCTCGTGTATTGTGGATTCACCCGCTGATTTCGGCACACATGCGAAATATTTTACTTTGTAAAAACACATGCATATGAATACGTATAGACGGAGAATCGAACCCAGATCCTTTGGTTTCTTGCTGAATGCTTCATTCAAACAATCTACTGCGGTGCTTTCGTGTACCTAAAGTCTTCTCAAATTTAACCTGATCACTAATAGTCTCGGTAAACTAACGAGCTTAAATAACTCAATCAGAAATAGTCTTCCTCTTAAGCGTCCTTCTTTACCTTTGAGCTTTGGACGTCCTTTTGAAACTATCAGGTACTCCGTGCCGCAACTTCATCTTATTTGCCATTCATATTTTCTTTCTCTCTTCAAGTTCTCTGCATCGTGTGCCTGCCTCCATAGCGCCTAAAAACCAATAGTCTTCCTTCCTTTGCTCCGATGACCTTATATTGCCCAATCTGTAATGGCTTTCCAGCATTCCATCACCTTACGATACTGCTCTACATTCACTTTTTTCCCATCTTCGGATTTCAACCGGTAACTTCCTCTTTCCTCCCACGATATCTAAAACTTCGTCGCTTGTCTTCCTCTCTGTCCAACTTTCTTTCTAAAATGTTTTCCATATCTACATCTTAAAAGTCTCCGATATCTTTGCTCATTCAATTGCTTCAAAGGTCTCTTTTCGGATCCCAGCTTCTTGCTCTTTATTAAATAGAAAGCATGTCATGAGTTCTCCGTTCAGTTCCTCTATCGGCTACGCTATTCATATTTGTGATTTCACAGAAAATCTGTGAAATCACAAAATTATCATTCTTTCATTTCCATTATCCATCCTACTTCTTGATGATCTCATCACTCTAATTTTCCTGCAGTTAATTTAAATAATATAAACTTTTTGGTTTTAGGCATCCTCGTATATAAAAATTAAGGCAGCTCATTTTTCCTCAAAATATTTTGTTTGTGGAAAAGTGCATTGTTCCCACTGATTTTGTGAATTCATAATTTAACTTTTGCAAATCTTCCTGGCTAAATCACTTGGCCGGAAATGGAGGGACACTGTCTAGGAGAATGATTTTTGCCTCGTGAAATTTCTCAGATCGTGACGGAATTGTGTCGATGCACCTTTTTCACTGAGACAGCAACGGAGATCGATGTTTTCACGAAAAAATCCCGAGGATCAGCCAGTCCTTTTCCAACAAGTCCTCTTGCCATTTAGCCTCCCTCTCCCTCCCTTCCCCCTTTCAGCTCTCCAGTGGCCTGGATCAATGTGCCGTGAGGCAGGAGAGTCGTTACCAAGTGTTTGCCGTCCTCGCAGAATCCCCCCGGAGAGTGAGAAGGGAATAAAAACGGGCGATCTTCGCGGTTGACTGAAGGATTTCAGTATCTCCTTCCGCCCTCGAGGAACAAAGGGCGCTCAACCCCCTCCCCCGCACAAATCCCCGCTCACTGCACGTTGCCCTACCAACCCCCCTTCCTCCTCCCCCTTCGTCTTCAAGATCCATCTCGTGTCCTTTTAAATCCACACCCCAACAACTGCGCCTGTACGTCGTCGAACCTGCCACTTTTTATGTGTACAATCCTCTCTCTGTGCGAATTCAGTCTACACCTGTAACTTAACCTATAAAACCGCCGCAAGAGCGTGTGGCACGGGGTGCCAATTCACTAACTATTTGTAATTAGATTAGTTGGCGATCATTAGCATTTAGTTCGGGTTAGTTTAGTTAGTTGTGCTTTAGGAAATTTCGAATTGTCGTATTTAATATGACCTACTGCCATTATTCCCGAATATTGTGAGACAGGAACTGTCTATCAAAGTATTCCAGGCCTAAAATGATTTCCTTTTTGCAAGCGTTTAACTAGATTGATTTGTATTACCTAATAGTTTACGTCGCACATATGATCTTTATGCTTATAAAGACTCCAGATCTTGGCTAGACTACGTGACGCTTTGTTTTGTTTCTTTCCGGAATCATGTCCTTCAGCTTAGTGCCCCAATTGTTGGACGCGTACTGAAAGTGCTTTAACCAACGCGAAATAAATTATCTTTAGTGGTTTTATTCGAATATTTGTTATTACTATTCGTCTGATAAACCACAGTTTCCTTAACGTAGCTCTCCGCACATGTTCCCTGCCGAATTTTCCTGAATTGGATCGTGACGTCTTTGGTTTGGGATCCTGGTGGGTTTTCCCACTGACCGGATGGCTCTGGTTTGGTTCCTGGCGGTGGTTCTATACAACTCTAGCTTCACCCAGGTCGAGTGATATTTCAAGTACCAGATCACCTTAGACACCACTAGCGGCCCTGTAAATGAATCCCCCCCTCCCTTGCCCTAATGCTTGAATTTCGCATGTGGTAGGAGATGAAATCTACCATCATCTATGAATCCAACATTAAAGTTGATGACTGTTGTTAGATTCATTTAAATGCCCAATCGGTCGATCGTAAATCGATATAAGGAATCCATTTTCGCTTTCAATATTCGAGATCACAACAGAATGGCTCAAAAACAAAGCGAAATTCCATAGTTCCACCAGTCACCATACATGTTTATCCTTAATGACTGGTGACCCAACATCCCTGCCTCATAGCCTCGTGACGACTTGCAATATTAAATTCAGGTGTAGGAATTTCTCCGTTAAGTTGCGCCGGTATGACTCAATTGTCCAAGGCTTTCATATTCTCGACTGGAGTTCATCTTAATAACATGTTCTGCATCTACGGAAATACCCTACGATCCACCAAAAAGGTGTGCGCCTGTAGTATTGGTGCTCTTTACCTCTGAAAATCCACATTTTCGTGTTTATGGAGCGCATCGATGCTAAACTTAGGCGAGATTTCAATCTCGGAGGGTCCTTTAAGGAAGGCGAGTGTGTGGTGTGCAGTAAATTTGGCAATATTGGATAGATACTGTTGGACGTTGGTCGCAAGTTAGTGGGAGCAGGGTGTATACATTACGCTTATGATGTCCCTCTCCGCCTCGGGGCATTTGCACGCTCCCTTCATATAGGCTCACGGTCTATCTCAAACTTCTGTCACGAACGCCAATATTGTTATTACCATAGCGTATTATCCGAGTGTAGTACACAGTCACGAATAGAACTCGCTATCCTTTCCATGTCGTATCACATATATTTTTACAACAATCCCCATTTTTTATACGAAATGAAGAGTTTTTTAAAAATTTTCCCTTGGCGTGAATTCCTATGATATACGATACTCCATGGGAAAGTTTTTCGTGTGAAAATTTCTTCGGCGAAAACATTCCCCAGAGCAAACTAATGTATTTCAGCCGAGCTCTGTGCTCTCCGGAGACAGTGAAGACCGGGCCAACTCACAAGGTGGTCTCGTACGCGGATTGAGGACCTTCGTAACTAAGAAAACGGGCATGCTAGTGGAAGCTTCTGAAAGAAACAGACTTTGTTCTTGTCTCCTCCTTCATCTCTGAGACGATTTCGATGTGCTAATTTTGCTTTTGCATACACATGATTAACATTTTTCAATAAACCTTCCTGCAATGAAGCTCCTGTTTCGCTAAGACGGGATTTGATCGCAAAATTTTCTCTCCCTCCCCCAATATGGATTATTTTTTATTGCACGTTAACCTTCTTCTTGCAAATGCTGTCTCCGACCGAGCTGCATGTTAGCAACTCGGCAGTATTGTTGCGAGAGATGTACTTGTAAATTTTAGTTTATTACTGACCGATTGAAATAGTGGTACCACAAGAAACTTTATAGAGAGACTGGTTATAAGAATCAACTATGTAATAGTAATTCCCTATTTATGAGGGTAACGAAAAGAAAATATTTCTAGGTTTCATCGTAAATTTTTTTTGCCTAGGTTTGTACTATTTTATGGGGACGTAGGTTTCTGCCATTTTTACGACTTTCTCTTGAATATGACCGTGGTTGTCGATTCTTAAACCATGAAAATAAAACCTACTTTAGAATTTCTAAAGTGTCTTTTCATTTATTGCGGAAACCAATACTTTTGAGTTTTTGAAGGGTCTAAGGAAAATTCGTCTTCGAGTGCAATAAACTGATATATTTTTCCTAATTAACGGCGAATCACCGTCAATTTTAAAAAAATTGGATTTATTGTATTGTAATATTTATTTTTAAAAGTGTATAGTTTATTTCAAATAATTGATATTGCAGTCGGTGGAGGATTGTGCCGAACAATTCGTACTTTATGTTAGAGAAATATATACCTTTCGATGATGACGGTTTCTGAACATCAGATTTCGTCCTAACGGATTCTTTTGGTTAAATTTTTCCGTAAAATTTTAAAATTAGAATATAACTTTATGCCAGGCCTTTATGATAAGACCTTTCGTAAAATTAGATTTGATGAGGAATTTCATGAAATATGCCTGGCCTCTTTCTATGAACTCGTAATAAAGAGCTACCAATGAGAGATGCCTTTGCAGAAATGTCGTCTCATTGCGAGTAAAATTGAAACGAAACAAAAATAAAATCCTCTGGATCAACAATAAACATTTTAAAGCCACGAGTACGTATGTGGCCGTGGTTGCAGCTTGAGTATTAACAGAAGCATTAATATCTGTGGTGTGTCGAATCCCAAAATTTATTTTACCTAATATTTACAAGTTTTTCCCAGTACGTCGTCATAAACTTAATGGTATTTCCTCACCGCATTCTAAATAATTTGACTCACTTTTTTATAATAATAATTGTCATCATTCCAACTGACGCTCTGTCTTAGTCATTTAAGTTTAGCATATTTACCATAAATAGCCGCTTAAAGGTTAGTATGTTAAGTAAATATCGCATTATGAATGAGATGATTTAGCACAATTACCCAAGAGTTTGCAGTGTTCATTTTTATGAGTCGACTTTATGTCAAGGCTAACTTGCTGTTATCAGCAAAATGAAAACTGTACTCATATTTCCTCAAATTTGCGCCGCAGACTGCGTTAAAACTTCTTTATCCGGAAAATTTACGGTAATTAGCCAGAATTTGTCGCCGACGAGGAAACCATGTTTAGGTGAGGCACGAGCGAACGCCGATTTGAGGTGGCATCGCCTGGAGCACACTCCTTGTCTTCCTCTCCCCACATCCTTCTCTCCCACTTCCTTTCCCTGTCTACGCGTATCCCTCCCGGGCTACCCATTCCTCCTCCAATCCCATCTGAACGGAAATCTCCTCACCTCCTCTCTGGTCCATTTCCGAGCACCCGAGCAGGCGTTCAATCATCCCTTATCTCGTTTGCCCCACTCCCTATCTCTCTCTCGCTCTTATTGTTCCCGCTTTTCTCGTCTCACTCGACTTACTTCCCCCTCGAATCGCCCAGAGGTCCTCTTCCTCTGTGGTGCAGTCGCCGGCCGCCTTTTAACACGGCCCCGGAGGGAGGGAGAACCCGAGGGACATCTGTCGGCGGCGACCGGGGTCGCAGCGCCGTGGGCGGCCTCTCCATCCATTGCGGGGGTCGGACGAGGGAAGGATCTGGATGCGGGTGTGGCTCGCTTTATTTGTAGGAAGGGGAGGTGGTGAAGGAAGGAAGGCGAACAAAGGGGGTATTATTTTGGTGTAAATTGAACGACCATTCTTCGATTTTCAATGCCAGTCAGCAAAAAAATGCCCATCGATCCGTTCCGTCGAATTGTATGTAATTATTTCGTGCGGAAGATACGATTTTCACAGTTAAGCAGTCAAACGATGAAAGGTAGAAATTTGGGGTTGTCACTTCATTGAGATTCCTGAATTTTATCGTGTTTTTTGAAAGTTAAGAGACCTGTGCGGGTTTTGTTGGTAGTAAATTTTCATGAAATGCCAAGTTTAAATGAAAGATGGACTCGCTGGGGCCACTTCGACAGAGTAAAAAATATTAAAATTTTACCTTTTAGATGTCCATGAAATTCACTATAATACTTTGCGCTACCCCTGTTCCATTTTAAAAGTTTAATAAGCTATATAAAAATACTCTTCGCCTACTAATAGTTTTATCAAGTATTTACGGCTCACGTAACTAGATGGAAATTTCCAGGATTATAGGTTAAATAATAATGCATTTTCGGATTTTTAAGTGTCCAATGACATACTGGTTTATTGGAAAACGTCATAAGCATCGCAATCTTTGTGGAGAAGTATAGTTTCCAAGACATGTTGTTTCACTATAAAAGCTGTGCGTAAATGAATTCTAATTCGAAGCAATTTAGCAGATAGTGTATGGGAGGTGATTTAGTGGCGATAAAACCAGTGTATTCGTTGTCTTGATCTCAACGGAAGACTCCTGGGCAAATCACTAATAAACATCCTGTCTGATACATGAACTCTACATGGTGTGTCCAAACTAGAAACACACTGCTCCAAGTAACAAAACAATTCGGTCTCATGGGAGAATAAAATCCTGGAATCCCTAGATGCCTGTCCGTACACCATCAACCGCACGGAGGAGAGCCATATGGTCCTATACTCGCATTCTAGTTGTAACTCTGGATGATTAAAATAAAATTGGTGGATAAGTGAAAGTAGTTATTCAGTTCTCAAACGAGTGGGATAACCAGGGATACACATGTATGAGACGAAAATGTAGAAAGTTGTTCCTTTGTACAAAGAGGAGGAGGTTGAATGAGAAAAGGCAAACGAGGAGCACTTCAATGGATCGAGGGAGATCCATTGAAGTGCCCAAGCGGAGAGAGTCAGAGGGTTGATCTCTCGCCAATTTAGCACAATACAAAATGAAGGAGAGAGTGTGCCCCTGTCGCTGTCTCGTAGCTTTATTATTATTAGTATTATATTAGTATTATATATAGTAGTTTATTATAGTAAATTCTCGTAGCTCTGTGCAGTAAGCACTTTGATGATGCACAATTCCGAAATATCCCAATCACTTCTTTTATGAGGCAAAAAGTGTTATTGGGGGATGAAGAACGGACAAATGTGCGTCTGTTCAGGAATCACCTATAGCCACTGCCATCACAAGGGAAATGTTTCGAGATGTTGGCTTATAATGGAATAACTGGCGTTCGATTGTGTCTTACCGGAAGGATCAGGCGAACGATAACCAGAGGTTAGCCGAGAAAATGATCAAATACGATTTGGTAACTGGTCCTTGTTTGCATATTAGTTCGGTTCCTTTGCGCAAAGAGCATTTGCCTTCCCTATCTCCGGAAGTCTCCGTCCTTTTATTCAGCACCTACCACTTTTACTTTCCCTCCCTCCCTGCTGCGCAGTTCTGCGCCATGAACTTACGAGTGCGACGCCTGTAGTGCGCACGTTAGGTGGAGAAAAAGAAAAGAGTGCCTGTCTGTACGGGAGGGATGGCGACATAAAGGAGGTCTTGATTGATGAGTAGGAAAAAAAAGTGGCATAGGCATGAGGATAAAGGAAGGGAAATGTAGGATGGACGGGGTGGGGATATGTTAAAAAACTAGTTCAAACGTAATGAGACTAAGAACGAGATCATGTTAGGGGTGTTGCGTGTTAGAGCGAGGGTAGGGAACGCGTGAGATAATATAGTGGTGGAGAGTATCTGGAGAATGAGTGGAACGAGAGATGATGGCCTCTTTGATTTTTCTTTTATTCCGGAAAATCCGAAGAATAGACATGTTCACCCTTTTCATTTAACCAAATTTCCGATAGGTCCACGGCCAAAGATGAACCCACAGATTTTTTAAATTCTATTTTTTGGATTTCCGCGCGGTTATCGGTAAAAAAGCATTTTAATAAAGGCGTCCTTTAAAAACGTTCGTCGGCTGGAATATTCATGGCGTCCGGTGGGTGGGATGTGAAAATCCATGGAGAACGATAACAATTCCACCAAAATAATTTTTTTTTGACCTGGCGGGAATGGGAAGAACCGTGATATTAAAAGTGCGTGAAGTTATTGATTTTTAGCAGTACCCTTATCAATTGAAGCTTTTATAAGCTAAACCCATCGTAAGTGCGTGAGATTTGAAGTGATAAATTCAATGGCCTTGACCGGGTTAATATTCCGGGAGTTTTGGAGATTAGTTTTCGTGAAATTGTGCATAAGTTACCCGAAATAATAATACCGTGCATGCACAGGGTTCGTCCGGAAAATAAGTGTCCTGAGCTCAGGAAAAAAAATTTATTACAGTTTTACATATCTTAAGCTAATATTCCTCAAAATAGGACCCTTGTGAGTCGATACACTTTTTCCAGCGGCGTTCCCATTCCTGGAACGCTCCCGCGAAGGCATCATCGGGAACCTCTCGAAGACACGTCGTCACGGCCTCTTTGACGGCGTCCAAAGTCCCGTATCGCGTTCCTTTCAAACTCCTCTTTATCTTCGGGAACAGGAAGAAGTCCGGTGGTGCCAAGTCCGGGCTGTAGGGCGGGTGCGGCAGCGTTGCCACGCCGTGCTTGGCCAAGAAGTCCGACACGACAAGCGCGGTGTGAGACGGCGCATTGCCGTGATGCAGCCGCCAGATGTTTTTGATCGCTGGCCGGACGCGGGCGACTCGTTTTCGAAGCCTGTCGAGCACTTGGACGTAAAATGCAGCATTTACAGTTTGTTGTTCAGGTACAAATTCGTAGTGGACGACTCCCCTTTTGTCAAAAAAGACAATGAGCATCATAAACTTATTTTCCGGACGAACCCTGTACTGTATCCATTAGCCCCACTTATTGCACTGAGTTGTACTTGCAAAGCATATCGATTCCTGTTGTCAAAATAATGAAATCTTTGGCACTTACCACTTACAGGGTGAGTACCGAAAGTAATGGAATTTTTTTTAAAAGTTATTTTTTGAACAGATTGCAAAAACACTTCAAATTCTTCAAGGTACTGTCCTTGGACCGCTACACATTTTTCCAGCGACTCTGCCATGACCGGTACGCGCCCTGGAAGGCGTCTTCGGGGACCTCTCGCAAGGTCTTCGTCAGGGCTGATTGGATCTCTTCTATGGACGAAAAACGGGTTCCTTGTAGGGCTGCCTTAATCCGAGGGCACAAAAAAAAGTCTGCTGGGGCGATGTCAGGACTATTGGTTGGGAAGCGTTGGCACCTGGTGTTTAGACAGGAAATCGCGGACTCGCAGCGTGTTGTGGCTAGGCGCGTTGTCGCGATGGAGTTGCCATGTAGCGGAAATGTCTTTTTTCATCCTGATGACCTTTTTCGGAGTCTTTCCAGCACACCCATGTAGTAGGCAGCGTTAACTGTCTCTCCTTGAAGAACAAACTCCTTATAAGCCACTCCTTTGCTGTCGAAAAAGACAATGAGCATTGCTTTCACTTTTGATTTGCTCATTATTGCCTTTTTGTGCTTGGGGGACTGGTCGGTGTGCCACTCAGAGCTTTGGCGTTTTGTTTCTGGGCCGTATTCAAAAACCCAGGTTTCATCACCAGTGATGACGTTATCGAAAAAATCAGGTTCATTTTCAACACGTTGCAATATTTCACTTGAAATTTCCGCTCGGTTGGTCTTTTGGTCGTCTGACAACACCTTGGGCACGATCTTGGCGCACACTGTCCTCATCGCTAAATCTTCAGTAACATTGTGAATCACAACAGTAGACGACAAGTTCAATTCATTGGCTATCATCTTGATACTCAATCGACGGTCAGAGTCCAATAATTGTCGAACGCGAGCCACACTGTTGTCGGTTTTGCTGGTTGACGGCCGCCCAGAGAGTTGTTCGTCGTGCACCAGTGTTAGAGCTGATTGGGTACGTAATATTATTGGTGATACTTTAATAGTTCTTTCATTAGTTCATGTTTTCTTGAAAATTATATAGTTTTCAAACAAAATGTAATCAATTCTACCCTCTTAGTGCTTTAATCTTAATCTTTATTTTCATATATACGAGGGTCATCCGGAAAGTAGTACCCGTTCGTGCCGCATGAAGTGCTGACGACGCGAGTAGCCGCTGGACGAGGTCAGATAGCTTCAGTGGCTTGTCTGCCTTCTCTGAGCCAAGTTGCGTGACGCTAGCATTGCCTGTGTTGTTTCTGTGATTGTTTAAAATGTTTAAAAAAATTGAGAACGCCGCCAGTTGTGAAGTGAGGGCAGTGATTAAATTCCTCAATGCAAGAAACGTTCGCCCATGTGATATTCATCGCCAATTAAAGGAGGTGTGTGGAGACAATGTAATGGACGAGTCGTCTGTTCGGCGGTGGTGTCGCAACTTCAACATGGGGAGGGGGAACACACACGACGATGAGCGTTCGGGGAGACCGTCTGTCATTACAGACCAACTGGTGAGCTCAGTTGACGAATTCGTGAGGAACGATCGGCGCGTCACAATTGATGACATCTGTGAGCATTTTCCCAATGTTTCTCGAACAATTGTTCATGAAATTGTTAAACACCATCTGCATTATGCAAAAATTTGTGCAAGATGGGTCCCTCGCATGCTTACAGATGAGCACAAAACCAAGCGTATGGCTGCAGCACTGACGTTTTTGGGACGTTATTCTGATGAAGGAGACTCTTTCTTGACTCGCATAATTACTGGTGACGAAACATGGGTTTGTTATGCATCACCTGAGAGTAAACGACAGTCAATGGAGTGGCATCATGCTCATTCACCAAACAAACCAAAAAAATTCAAGACAGTTCTGTCCACCAGGAAACTCATGGCAACCATTTTCTGGGATCGACGAGGTGTATTGCTTATTGATTTTATGGCCCGTGGAGACACTATTAATGCCAATGCGTATTGTGAAACATTAAAGAAATTACGGCGGGCAATACAAAATCGGCGGCGAGGTCTATTGTCTACTGGTGTCATTCTCGTTCATGACAATGCCAGGCCTCATGCAGCTGGGATAACACAAAAACTTTTGCAGCAATTCAAATGGGAAACTTTCGACCATCCACCGTATAGCCCGGACTTGGCCCCTTCAGATTTTCATCTCTTTACAAAGCTTAAAGACTTTTTGGCAGGAAAAAGATTTGACAGCGATGAAGAACTTAAAGAAGGAGTGACCCTGTATCTCAATGAGCTGGCGGCAAAGGACTATGCAGCAGGAATACAGAAACTTGTCACACGTTATGACAAAAGCCTTAATTTGCTTGGAGATTATGTTGAGAAGTAGTTTAAAGTATCCTCTTTCAAATAAAATGTTTTATGTTTGTTAATATTTACTTTTGTGTCTTTATTTCACGAACGGGTACTACTTTCCGGATGACCCTCGTATTAGGGGATAACGACTGCAATCGAAATTCATCTCAATCATAAGATCGTAACTTGGGACTGATTGGTGAATATGATACGAATGTGTAAAATTACGCCAACATTTTATCATGCGGAAGAGTAGAATGGCGTAATGTTATGCCAAGCTGGTTCTATTCCAATTGCATATTACTAAATGTCCAACTGATTGATTTGTTTATATGATTAATAGAAATAGGGAAAGGAAGTATTTGTATCTTTAAGTGCCATTCATTATCTACATTATGAATAACTGCCTGCATAGGAGAGAAGGTGTCATCAAAGAGTGGGTTTAATGTAAACGAGACTACCGACGAGGTTATTTGACTAACGAATTATCTATTAATCGATCTGCATGGCGACTTTAAAAGTGTATGAAAAAATTTAGACGATAAATGAACTACTTTACCTCTTCAGCTTTGTATTTATACATGTTTCAGTAAAACTTGTCACTCTAGTAATACTTGGGCTTAGTGTTTTTGACTTGATATTCGTGAAATGATTTGTGGTATCCGTGTTAAGCTTATCAATTGTGAAACTCGTATAAACATTCCGTAAGAGGTGTGGAGAAAGTAGCGAGCTGGACTTATCTTCTGGCGCATTTCTTGCTCCTTCCTCGCAGATTTTCCCTCTAGTCCGCTTCTTTCCGCATCGGTCGTTTCCTCTTTTAACCATTCCGACCTCTCCTACCCGTTCGCCGGGCCCCCCTCCTGGTTCCATTTTACCGGAAAAAAAGTGGTCACATTCGGGGGTCCTCCCGTTCCCCTCCACAATTCTCAGGCGACCGAGTAGTGTTTGATGGTTCGTCATGCCGATAGGCCATTTCCCAAACCCGTCACGGAATCCCAACTGTCGCCCTCCCCACCCCGTCCTCCTCCGCAGACCATCTCGGGCCGGCCTCGTTTTTTATTTCCTTTCCCCCTCCCCGACAAACGCAACCCTCCCACCCAGCCCGCCTCACCTCACATTTTTCTGCGGAGGTGGCAAAGTTGGTCTAGCGCGGAGAAAATAAATCTTCGCATCTCGGAGCGACGGGTGAGTCCGGGCTCCGACGTCAGCTTCGCGGCGACGGCGGAAATCGCCCAAGAATCACGACCTTCCCGAGACGTCGCACACTGGGATGGGTTTCTGATTTAGCGAAGCACAGCTCGTTTCTCCGATTAAGCGCCCCTTCCGGCGAAGTACTTTGGGAGGGTAACCTAAATGCAAGAAAATGTTTGATGTTCAAGTAGAGGATTTGCCTAAACGAATGCATTCATGTCCGTGGGAGTTAATATACTCAGTCCAATAAATACGCGAACTGAGGCCATAAAAACATTATTTAGCAAATTTTAGTCTGCGTCGATTTTGTCCCTTTCAAAGTACTCTCCATTCGTGGCTATGCACTTATTCCATCTTCGTTTCCACTGTTTAAAGCACCGTTGGAAGTTCTCGGCAGTTAGGGTTTTTAGTTTTCTCGTCGTTTCTTGCTTTATTGTGTCCACATCTTCCCAGTAATGTCCCCTCGTCAAATTTTTGCATTTTGAGAATAGGAAAAAGATGCAAGGGGCGAGATCTGGGGAATACGGAAGATGATAAAAAATTGGTGATGGGATTTTTTGCCAGAAACTGGCTGCTGCAATGCTGAATGTGCAAGTGCGTTGTCATGGTGAAGAATCCATCCATCGCATTGGGTCAAATTTGGTCGCACACGACGCACTCGATCTATCTCTCAAACGCACAGCTTGACAATCCGCCAAGCACTGACGGCTCATTGGGTCTCAGGCAACTAGCTCCGCTAGTGGGTTGAGCTATAGTCCGCGGCATTGCCGCCAGATTGTACCAGTTCACGCATTTATTTCCCAGACCATATGTGCTTCGAATAGATATGTACGAATTGAAATTTTAGTTAAATCTTAGGAAAATTGTCCATTAAGCGAAAGTTCAGCATTTTAAAATATGGATAATAATTCCTTAGCGTATTTTGTGTTAAGAAATAAGGATAGCCTACATTCAATATTTATAAGTAGGGGGATGAACAAACAAAAAAAGCCCTTCTAATAAAACGTAATAGGTAACTATCATTTCATCAAAATATAAAATAAGAGTAATGTGTACGAATCAAAACATAGTATAGCCCTTTTGAAAATTTGGAAAACCAAAAATCATTCTTATTAGCTGTCCAAAAGTAAAATATATATAAGTACTTCACAATATACGTGAATATACAACATATGTGCCCTTATTACAGTTATTAATTCAGTAGGTAATGATAGAGTTTCATTTTGAAAGATGTAATTGTCGTGCCTCTTTAATGTTCTTAGGAACTGAGTTTCAAAACTGGATTGGTTTTATTTTCAAAAGAATTTGGTATGGAGTTTTACGGTAATTTTGGACAAACCACTGACCCTTTGGAGTGCTATTAGTTTCTCTCTCTTGTCATTTTTTGAAAATATAAACATTGGGCTGCGTGTATTCGCACCACTTTTCCACGCGACACACGCCCATATTGACTGACCGGGTCAACTTATTTAGCTGAGTAACGGTGTCGTCACTCTGGTTTATGTATTCCAAGGTCAGAACAGGCTAGGATCACGATTCACAGACTTACGCACCGTCATAAAGTCTCGTTTTACTCTAGTGATTATTAATTACCAACATAAGTTAAAGTATAATAGTTTTTAAATTACTCTACTGTATTTATTTAAATATTTCCACAACCCAACTGTCTCAAAAACACTTTGTCGTCCCCAAATCGAGCAAAATATGTGAAGATGTAAACATTAAAAACGCATAAATTAATTCAATTTACGGAAAATCCATCAACCCGTCTCGCTGAGTTTGTGTCCAGAACGAGTAATTGCAGCATAGTGCAATAAAGATTTAGCCGACACTGTGTGAGATTTGATTCATTCCACAACAGGGAGGGGTCCTTAAGGAACAAGAACATTTTATATCCAGGAGGTATAGTAATGAATAACGCTCAATCAGTGGTAAACAAATCCCGCTTGCATAATTTGGTGTGGCCAGATCGGCGTCGCATATTGCTCACTCTTGTCGTATTTGTTTTTATTACTTCGATTTCGGGACTCGTATCCGCCGTAGGAAGCGTTGGGGGTATGGGAGGTGATGAATTTTTAATCCCGGGATTCGATCACGCTCTCTGCGAATCGAAGAGCCGCCCGGTCGGCTTCGTTCCGAAGGGGGACTCACCAAAATCCTCCACCCTTGGAGTGGAGTCAATGGCCTGATCCTGTTCTCATCTACATCTACAAGGGGTGTTACGTCACTAGCCTTCCGTGGCTAAATGAATAAGTGATCTAGGCTAGTGTTTCGCGGCTGGGTACACCGGCCGAATTTTTTTCGTTTTTTAACTTTGTATTTGTTGTGATCGCGAATCGAACGAGGAAGAAATAATCTCTGAATTTATTGAGTCTGCAGTCTACATCCTTTATCCAATCCGAATATTTGACTATACCGCATTAATGAGGGACCTAAATGATTTATTTGGCGTCGTAAGTTAGATTCCCTGGCATGTACCTTTCTAATAGACTTATTTTCGCTTTCACCCTCCGGTCTTAGAGGGACTCTCATCCTTGCCGCTCTATCAACCACGTTACGCATGCAATCTTACGGAAGGATTTCTTCATAAACCTATCGGCCTTCTTTATATGTATTTTCATATATTTAAATATTTTCAACGTGCTCGTTTCATAATAAGGTGTGTATGAGGGTGATTCCATATTCTTCTACTTGTTGCCGATATCTCAGAATCACCATGATCAAGCGCTATCAAACGGGGGATTGGTTTGCAGCTGCACTACCAAAACATAATATTACCTGCTAATATCTTCATCGTCTCTTCCGACATTCCTACGTCCGTCTCGCTGTTATTCTTTCATCGTCCCTTTTGCCTACCACCACTTTCTCGCAATTCATCCTTGCCCTTACTATATCCTTCTTCTCAATAGTTCCTTCATATACAGTTTTCAATACACTAGTCTGGTCAGTAGCATCATGTTTCTACCTTTGTCAATCTCTCTTCTCTGCTTATCCTATTATCCATGTCTCACAGCCGCTGAAAATAAATGCCATACCTTTGCAAATTTTAAATGAGTGTCTTCATTATATTTAGGCTAGACACGCTAGCCATTGGTAGACGATTCTTCTGTTAGAAAATATTTTAGGATATCTTTCTCTCTCGCTATTCCGGCTACCTTAAGGAGAAAAAGAAGAATTGGTGAGCTGGAATTCCTCGGGGGAGTAAGACGGCGGTTTTGACATTGCCTTCCTTATCGTAGTGCTTCAGCCGCTGAAGATGTTTTTACCACGCCTGCAGTGAAATACGTCTTGCAGTACCGACCCTGTTTTCGTAAATCAGCTTCGATTGGAGGTATTTTGATGTGCTGGTAGAAATAATTAAGAGTCACACTCTCTCCAGAATGGATATTCAGATAGAATAGAAAGAAGTCACTTCGAAACTGGAATATTTTAGTTTTTGTATTGTTATGCTTTGGGTGAGGTGCGATTGTCGATTCTTTTTTCTTATGCCTCTCTGGATCGCGTATTGTCCGAGAAAAGAGAATTCCTTTTTGCCCAAAGATACGCACTATGACACTACTGCGGACTTGATGTCACGTCCATAATAGGTTTATGGCGTTGTTTATTGACACTAGTTATAAAATAAGTTTAATTTGTCTAGTGTATGTAAGAATATTCTGCCATTGAACAAGTTATTAAATGTAACTTATCGTGAACTGGTGGGAAATGTGGTGAATTTTCTAATTAAAGATTCTTTGACCGCAAGTACAAGCCTTGTCGAGGTCGTAAATCAAATCTTGGTTTTATGACCGAGTGGAGCTCATATTGAAGTGTTCTCGTTCGAATTTTTAATCGAAGTTTTATGGTTTCATGCTTAAGGCGGCAGGGGCTTAATAAAGGCGAATTGAGTGAAGAAAATTGCGTTCATTTAGATGTATTACTTCGGCCGTTGTTTCATTCCTAAAGCACATTAAGATTCATAGCTGCCTAGAACGCTTTTTGCCTTGGAATTTTAGATACATGGAATCACCTTCTTTAGTCATTTCGTAGATACTGAACTTAAATAGTAAGGTCACTGGTAATAACTTGAATGAAAGGAATTTACCAGAATTATAAGAGTTTTCGTTAACTCCAAATTAATTTTGATGAACAATACCTCGCTGCTTTCTCCAAAAATTTCAGCTATTTTATCGCACAGTAAGTATGCAAATATAGAGCGCCATCATCCCTATCTTTCGCAATCCCTATTAAACATCCAAGTCGTCAAATTTTATTAGACATTCGTGGGCATATTATGCGCAATGTTTTGTGTGGTTGCCACCTGGAAATCCACTCTTAGTTACTTTTCGTGTTTTGGAGTGTTTTAATGTATCCTGAAACATATGCTTACCGACCAACTTCCAGTGAGAGAGTTACATCCACGCTGGGAGGCTTTTGGAAAAACTACGTTGGGATGAATCTTTTTTAATTTTTTGGAAGCAGTTTACGCATGACGTTAAACGGCCGTGCGAAAAAACATGGGGTACAGGGTGTCAACGAAATAGTTTCTCCTTAAAATGTTTGGACATGGTCGTGCGTCTCGAGGGATGAATGAGTCCACAAATTGTCCAAGAGTCATTTCTTAATTCGCCTCTGTGAACATTGCACTGCAAGTATGTCTCGTCTGAAGCTACGCAGTACGGTACACGAACAATAAAACGCATTCAGTACCTCGCAAAAACACCGCGCAGAAATGCGTCATTGTTCCAGGCAGGTAATGAATTTTGTGAAACTTTTCTATCTCGGAAATTTTCCGAAAAATTTCCTGTCATGGAAAGGATTTGTGCTCTTAAAAGAATGAGCGTCGCGGATTAATACACTCATTCCAGCGACCTAGTTATAAGCGTAATAGAAATGGCTCTCTGTTGGTGTGATTACTCTTGTGGAAGTCCATTGTCTCGTTTGTTTTCCAACATGCTAATAGGGAAAGGTCATAAGGCAGTTTTGATAAGATTCCGTTTTCGTACAAATGTGATATGTCTTGCCATTAATAATAATAAATAAATAGTAACACTTTTCCGCTAGATATTTATTTAATCCACCACCCAATTCATTGCAATACGCCATCTTCAGGTGAAAACTGCAGAGGTGTGCCTATTCATAAGTGTATACGATACCTATTTAACCAGGGAGGAAGGGGAGGGGAATGCGTGTTAGGGAGGTTGGAGGATAATGTGGTTTGAACGGAAGAAGTAAAGATAGGGGAAGGGTTAGCAGAGGCTAGCGAAATGCAATATCAAATACAACTGTAAAGACATTTAACACAAAAGAAAAGGTCGGGATCCCACTTCGGTGATTAAGAATTATTTGCTCATTATTATGCTCGAATTCCATCACATCACGCGTGAAACTAGGCAATTCGTCATTAACCATTCAGTTGATTTAGTAGGGTAGCATAGTTTTTACTCAATTTTTCAGTTCATACAATGGAATTATTTTTAGAAATATCCTGTTTCTAAATGCTTTTTGAATCTTGCCCTCTGGTGTTAATGACGTAAATTTTACATTTTTTGGAGTGTCAATAAAAAAATTACGATTGTGACAGAAGTGGTAAAGAAAAGTTACAAATCAGTCGATTGTTAAATGTCATATGGGAGTAAAGAAATCATCAATAGATTATCAAAAATATTATAGCTAGTTTTAAATAGACTTCTCGGTCATGCTGTGGTCTTTGATGAAGTCCAATCTAGGAAATAATGAAACCGTGGTATTCACGGTAACATTGTATTACTAAGAAGCAGAAAGTTAAAAACATCTGGGTCATGATTGAATACATCTAATTACTGCAATAACGTAAGAATGTTGTGCAGGGCGTTACTGTGCCATACCTCAGGAGGATGTGATTCCTCGCGTGTAGCCGGCCATTCTTTCATTTTCTTAGGTCGGATATTGCGAGAGAAAAACGATTACCGACTTAATTATTGGCATTAAGAATCGAGTTAGTGCTGTGGACGGATAAGATTTTGATAGAATGTAGAAATTGGAAAGAAATTCCTTCGCGTCATGAACTGCTCATAGCCTATTGTTTAAAAACTTGTAGTTTTGTCTTTCGTCAAATACGTGTTTCGTATCGTTTCTTTGAATACAGTTGCATTTTTAGTTTTTCGAATAATTTTGGAGGGTTTTTGTTTTGTCTGAAGTCTTTTCCACTAAATTTACAATTTTTGATGGTTCATTTTACCGAGGAATTCAATGGAATCCCTTATTGTGAGAAAATTTGGAGAATGCAGTATTTAAAGGAAGTTTTCAGAAATGCTATGCGGTCACTAGACATTTTTATGTGTTTTACCTACAAATCAAATCACTCTATTCTGCTTTAAGTTGTTTATTTTAAGAGATTTAAAAAAGAATCATTAAAAAGGTATTCGCTCTCATGAATGATTTTTCCTAAAGTCAGTATTGTCTTCATAATTGCCTGTTGTAAATGGCACTCTACCAAATTATTCCTTTTGGTGGCCTGTGGCGATGGTAAATCATTTACATCAGAAAGGGTGTGTAAGGATGCAAAAAGACTTCGACGTATTTAAATTGTTAAGTGTAATTTTATTATACACCTGTTATACACCTAGTGCAAATAGTACACGATTAAGATCGTACGATTGTGAATTTGATTGGGAATTGAATTTTTATCTTTCCTTCACACAAATGTCACTTTGCTATTTTTTCTATCGTTACCCGATATATTCAGTGGGATATTTCTCGTTTCCCTCAAGCCATACAATTTAATAAGAGTTAAAATGTATTAAATGCATTTTATGCGAGTGCACCAACGTGTAGCTGGTGGGCAGTTATTGCTGTTACTGCATTTATATTGTACTTGTTGTAAAAAACCGTTCCCTGTCGACTTTCCTCTCTTGTCTGGTTAAGATTTCATGTTTTATTCCTAGTTTTAAGTTTCTTCTTCTCGAAAACCACACTTTCACTTCAGCCATGTTTCTTTCTGTGATTCCATGCGTTTCTTATGTGCAATGACCGGTAAAGGTGAGACTTTACTCACCGGGACGGTATATGTAATGTTCATTGACTGTAATGAAATGGTTCATTGGTATATGTAATGAAATGTTCATTGACTGCCCGAACGGCCACATAGGTGGAGCAAATTTTCAGCCAGAAATCTCTTCTTCAAAACAATGTATTCATCAAACACTCCCTAGGTTTGCAAGAGGTTTTAGTGCAAATTTAACACCACAAAGTAGTCTTTAGCACTAAGTAGTCATAGTCACTTGTTTTTTTCGTCTGTACCTACATTTGTTCATCTAATTTGAAGTTTGCCATTACTAGAGTATTGAGCGAATATGGCTGTAAAAATGCGTGTAAAAATACAATTATCCTTATCTGCTGAATGCTATTTCAAGTTTTAGCCATCTCAACTGAGGGCATTTTATGTAACAAGATAATGCATGAGACCGTCTCGGAAAAATTTATCGGAAAATCCCTGTATTTGCCTAATGGAACATCCATATTAGGTATCCTTGGGTGGTATTGACATCCCTTAGTGTATGGGGACAGCAGAGTCATGAGATCTGGAGGGCCAACGCTCCAACTTATGCGAGGTCACTTGACGCATTCGCTTTCGAAGGAAGGGTATATGGTGAGGAGTGAACTGTGGCACAGGCGACGCGAGACTATTCATCTTTGAAATATTCTCATTTCATTCTGGATCGTGTGTCAATTTTTTAAAAACAGAAATAGTTATTTCAATTTGCAGTAGACAAAATTGATGAGTAGAAGTAAATCTTCTCGGGTTTACCTTTTTCTGGAGTTTCGAATATCCGGCTTGCTCATCGTCGTCTTACCTTTTGAGTCCCATAAAGCGACGCACTCGTTAGAAATCGAAGCGTCGCGGTGGTGGTGAACACGACCCGACAGAAAATCCGATCCCAGAAAACAACACACACGTATATTTCGCAAACGAAACATGTTTCATGATAAGAATACCGTCCATAACAAGATATGTATATCAGGTTTCTATCTAAATTGTAATGTGTCAGATTGACAATGAGGGGAACTCAACATGTAAAATCGGTTATATTTAGCCATTACCTATGGTATTTAGATCTTCATTTTAGTCAGTGTGTGTGAAGTAAACTACTGACTAATAAATTAGAAAGCGTAAAGCCATTCTCCTCTCTCGGAAGCAGTGTAACACGGAATGAAAGAAATTCAATAAGTGTGAATCCCAGAATGGGTTAACCTTTAATTGTGTTAAGTGGTGCTGAAGCAAGTACGACTGTGCATTATGTGTTTACTAAGTGAAAAGAAGACAATAATAGTGTAACATCACGCAAACCCATTCTTGTATTTATCAGTTGACCTTTGACATGGACCATTAGGAGAGAAAATCAATTTACGATAGAAATGATGGACTCCTGTTTCTGGTATTAAGATAATGAGATAATGTTGGTTAAACGGATATTTCGTACATGCATACAAGAGGAAACGAGGAATTTTTAAGTGTAATAGACAAAGCGTAGGCACTCGGCGAAATAAAATAACAGGATGGGAACGGATTCCCAATCATTTGAGAGGCAAGGTATATAATGGAGTGGGAAGAGGGAGAAGTCCGGTGCAGAAGAGGACAAATGGGCGTTACTTAGCCCTAGTAGAGAGGGAAGAGGCGTCAGGGGAAGTTGATGGTTAGCATTGCTGATGGGAGAAGAGAGCTTTGCCTTTGTTATGTTGTTTTTGTTGCCTTTGCATTGTACATAAATTGGTCGTATCGAGTTAATCGCTGTATATAATTGATTCCATGGCTAGGCATACAGTTTTGTAGCTTAATACTAACAGAATTTTCGTTATAATTTATCCAAGACCAGTTTCCGCTGTCCAATACCATCCAATACAAGGCAAATTCAAAACGCTGGGTATCTGAATTGTTTCAATTGAAATGGATAAATGGAACGCTGGCTGTGTTTAACCATGCCAAAATGGGAGATTGGAAAGTAATTGTGGGATGATAAGAGTAACAAAACGAGGAATGCCAAACCGTCGTTTTCATGAGGTAAGTCACTTATAAAATACCTTATCAGTGTGACTGTTTCTAAATTATATGATGATCGATGTTGTTTAAACGGAGGGATCGTATTATATGCCAATCCATGGTAAATTTCACAGTGTTACCCCGATGAATAAATCATTGAAGCTTTAAATTATTTCCGGCTCTCATAATTTGAACGGCTGTGAAGCTGGACCTTTCCACTTTCTTTCTCTCTCTCATTTCTTTGTAGTTTTGTATTGACTCAGTGTATGTGTTTGCAATCACGCAGACCTTCTTAAAGTTTTTATTTCTATTATTTGCATACCAGTTGCGGCAAGTGGTCTTTTTATATTTATCCAATATTTGGGTATTTTTTACTTGGTTTTAAATTGTTACAGTCGTTCTGCTCCATTTTTTCGTGAAAGAGTCAATGACAATTTTTTTAATGCACGAATTGTGTTGTTGCATCTACTAGGGGTATGTATTTATTGGTATTTTCATTGTGGTTTGATTACTGGAATTGACCATCTTTTTTAGTGAGCTCAATTGATATTTTGTCGCTAAACTTGACCAGGCAAGTAAAGATTAATATAGCTGTTGGATAATAACCACCATAATGCTGGGAAAAAGTTCTTTTCCGTTCAAGTGCAGGTATCTGTCATCTTTCCTCCAACCAACACTTTTAACCTCCAGTTCATTTTAAGGTATTTTGCTACCAAGTAACGTTATGGTATACAAATTCAATATATTTCTTTTCATTATAGTTGACTGAGATTTAAATGAGAAGTAAGAGTTGATAATGATTCAGTAATGCGGCAGAACAGATTTTTTTGTATCATTTATTTGAATTTGAAAGTTACAACCATATGACTGGTCTGATCTAAAATATGACATGCCTAAGTTAAATATGTTGTCACAACTTTAATTTTACCCTGCCATCTTGTATTGGCATGTTGAAATTGTATTGGCGTATTGATGCTTTTTTTGTGGTTAAAGTACTGCTTAATGTACTTTAGGTGTCATAGTCATTTATTAATCCGATTGAATTATCACAGACTAAGTATTAGGAACTTTACCGTTATTTATACAAGTACATCCTGCAAGCCACCGCTAGGGTGTGTGTTAGGTGTTTGATTGCATGATGGGCCAAGAGGTTTAAGTTTTCTATTCGTGTTAATTATACCTATGTTTGGATATCGATGAAGGCTTGTCATCAGTAGTTTTAAACTGTGACTGTGCTCGAATTATTACGTTGCACCAACGCCACTTGTTTTGTTGTTGAGCGGAGCTTAATTCCATGTGTAGTATTATGCCGCGGGGATTATGAAATTGAAATCGTCACTCAGTAGGTCGTGCTTGTTTTACTCGTCTGATTGGCGTGGTGTTGTTCATTGGTATATATTATTCATATTTTACAGACAAATGTAGCATGGAGATAGCCGACCATTTCACTACATTTTTTGTTTCTTAAGTGGAGCAAAAGCTACAGTAACAAGATTTATTATATTACCAGTAAAGTGAAGTGGGTACTACGTAAATGTAGCTATGAAATGTTAAGTAGGTAGAATTGTAATATTATGCGATAGTTACATTGTACCAGACACTTGACGAATGTCCGTTATATAATCTTAATTTAAGTTGAATTTAAAATAAAAACTCGGTGTTTGCATCATCATATATTTTTGTACTGTATATTAATAAAAACATATATTCCCAGTGACTTCGTTACATATTAAAAAATTACATTTATCTTTAGCTTAAAAACTGAATTGAAATCCAGACGAATGTAGTTGCTGATTACATTTTCTCTCCAAGAAAACTAATATTATATATATACTTAAAATAGCCTTCGAGTAGAGTATAACGCAATGTACAGTTTAAGAACAAAAAATAATAATCAGCTGGAAATGGTTGACATACAGGAACGTATCCTTAAAGTCGTCCTATAAATTGACCAAATTTGAATATAGTTTCTCTTTCCTTGTGGAAGATAGCGACCGAAAATATTTTCTGCGGTCGAGCTTGGATTCTGCAGCTTAACTAGAACCAATGTGTCTTGATATTTTCGGGCGGTCTTAGCACTACACTCGCCTATCTCTCAAGAATGAAACTCGTAGGTAACCTAGGATTCACGAAGATGAGAACCAATTAGAAAAAATCGGTCCCATTCCCGTAGTGCTACGCTTGGTATTTTTTTGCGACCATTTTCCCTGACTGTAAAAACAAATTACGTGAAAGAGCAATGTATGAGTCTAAAATTTTTCAAGTTCTTCTTTTCATCAAATTAAGCCGCTTCTGAACGAATTGTAAGTACGGTTGGTTCCACGTTCAACCAGGTTCAACTACGAAAACTTGAACGAAGTGCACCGAACCCATCACTTATTTTGAGATGTTCTAAGCATGAAATGCATTTCAGAAAATTTATTTCACCAAATCTTGAACAGCCAAAGAAGTTTTTTCTCATTTTTTACCTCGCCTTCAAAGGCATCCTTTAAAATGCCCTAAAAGATTCTAATCCTAATCTTAAAAGAAAATGTTGGTAATATTTGGATAATAAGTCGAAATTTGGAAATATTAATCCGAGTCGAAGCAGGAATGTTCTCAGTTAAAAAGTTCAAATTCTTCGAAGCTAAATGCGACCATCATAACAGGACCAATATGAGGAGCCTGCCTTTTGTTTTCTTTTTTTAAGTGTTAGTACCGGGGGGGTGTATTTCTTTAATTCATTGAAAAATACCGAAGGCATTCTTGGAAGGGAGATACGTTGGCAGTTAGGGAAGAGAATTGGATTTTTTGACAACATTAACTCAGGTTTGAAGTATGAAGAATTAATGATGGAAATGATACAGGGAAAATAAAGAGCACGACCTGAAAGTAAGAGCTTATTTACACATAAAGGTGTATAAATTAGAATAGGAACCGTCCAAAACGTGCTTAATAGTGTGTAAATTTCCTATTGAATTCGTGTTTGTCAAGAACAGACATTAAGCAAAGTTTACCATATTCCTGGTTTTCGAAGATTACGGGTGAATGCCGAGCCAAAAGATTGACTGCTGCTTCGTGACAACAACGTCGCCCACACAACACACACCCTTTGTCTCTCTGCCAATTCTTGGCCAAAATCAGATTGATCATCGTCCCACGCACGCCTACCTGGCCTTGGCACTACGATTTCTCTCGTGTTCCCGTGATCTTAGGGAGTGCAGAAAGGTCGCAGATTTCAGAACTGATGAAATAAGACCGAATATCTCACGTTCGCTCAAAAGAGAACGAATAAAAGGACATTTCTATTTTTTCAAAATCGTGTGGGTATGGAGAAGTCGGTATACGTTATAATTTCATAGTCACCAAACGGAACTAGGGGTTCCTGCTAGCAAATAATGCGAAAAACCACTTGAATGGGCTCGAAGTGGTAAACATCATTTAAGAAAAGCTCAAAGCTCAACAACAACATTTAAGAAAAGCTCAAAGAGACCTAGAGGCCTTGAGCAGGAGTCACGAGTTTTCGGAAATAGTGAATGATTGCATTTTTTGGATTCCTAACATTCCTTATTACATCAGCGGCGAAACACATATTGAAGTCATGAAGTTTATAAAGATGTATATGTATATATATATATATATATATATATATATATATATATATACACACACACACACGCACATTCAAACACGAAGCCCGCCTTATGGTGAACAAATATTCATCCACATGGAAATAGATAAGGGAGAGGAACACATATAAAGGAGGAACACAGTAGGGACGGTGGAATCGAGCAGATGGATCCCTAACCAACGAAAATTACGTTTCTTCGATAGTTCAAATAGTTAGAGCATCAGCCCTTAAGTAGGATGATCCAAGGTTCAAGTCCCGGTCAAGGAAATATTTTTATACTTGTGATCTGCTCGATTCAGGCTTCCCCACCTGTGTTCATCCTTTATATGAGTTCCTAACCCTTTTCCTTGTATATATATCCACGTGAATGAATATATATATATATGTATATAGTATAATGTATATATACACATACAAAAACATATTGAGCTTTTGTACCTACGTTAATGGCGAAGGATCTAAAACAATTAGTTTCCTAGCCCATCAGCGCAAATGGTTAGTTCGCCTGTCAGATCAGGAAAAGGGAACTTTACCCCGAACTGCCTGCGAGGTTCAGTTGCGTTAAATTAAATGATGCAAAGATTATACGCCGAGGACTGGTTTGAGTGCCTAATCATTAACTCGGCCCCGGAGCTTTAAGAGACTACGACTGGTAATGAGGAGTGGAGGAGAACTCGGTTAACTGCGGAGCTGGCGGTTTATTCGGCGGACAAGAGCATAGTAGCCGACGTCGTTGGCTCGATCATTTGAGAGCTATAAATAGAACCGTGAGCCTTCGAGCATTAGCCAACACCCACCGCCCGCTAGCCCACCGAGGGGGGGACTTCCCCGGCAAGCATCATCGCCGCCGACCAAACAGCCACTCGGCCGATTCGATTGTTTACCGCTCTCATCGCCGCCTCCTCCCGACTCTCGGGACGGGGGAATGGGAAGGGAAGGCGAGTCAACGACGTCGTCACGAAGCATATCGATCCTCCCCTTCGCTTCGTTCTCTCCCGAGGCTTGAGGAGCGGAGAAGGAATATAAATACAGGCGGAATTAGAGGGATTGAGCGGGACGAAAAATCTCCATTTCTCCGTCCTCGACACCCACCCACCCGTCCATCACCATCCCATTCCCCTCGACGGTGTTCTCGTCGGTGCCAGAGAAGACAGTCGTCCCAAAACTGCAAAAGTGTGCCCAAAACCGCAAAATATGTGGGGAGAAGGATTGGAAGAAGAGGATTGAGTTGACTTAATTCAATACTCGTGCATCGGGATGTAGCTTGACGAGAAGTTCGTTTCCGACATCATCTCCCGTTTCCCTTGTCTCTCATGTCTCGCTACCGAGGATCCCGGGCGCACCCCCGCCCCGCCCTCCCTGGTAGCCCTTTCTTTTCCTCGCGACCTCGTGACGCTTTTCCCCCATCCCAGTCCTCTCACTCCCCCTCTTCCGTTCAGATTCTGAATAATGTATTCGTTATCTGTATAAAACTGTGATTCGTTTTAGGTGTGAATTAAAATTCTGGTGTGTGAACTTATAAAGGGTAAGTAGGTGTAGATCTCATCACAGTCAACACTGATCATCCATGCTAACATTAATCTCTTTAGCTCTCTGGTAATTCCTTCAACCAAGTTAGTTTCATCTTGTTGCAATATTTCTTATTTCTGGTGAATACCATTATGCTTGTTACATGTAACACTACATTCGTCATCCTCTATCGTCCATGTTATTCACTATGCACTCAGCGTGTCCTCATGAGATCGTTTTGTCTTGAAATATGTCCGTTACGGTTATCCCTTTTTCTATTTGGATTTTTATTTATTGAACTACTTTCCTCTGCTTCTCATCGAAGAATGTCTAATTATTTATTTGATCCGTTTTCTTGAATTTCATAATTTTCTTCTATAACCTCATTTTTAATGTTACCATTCTAATCTTCTCGTTTCTGCCGCAATTATTTTCATACGTCACTACTGTGCAAAATAGAAGTAGTCGCTAGTTATTAAGTGAATTGTCTTATGACCTCTGGGTTTGTGTTTTTCGCTAATGGTATATTTTTCTCTTGTTCGAATGCTTTCTTTACGTGGGCTATTCTGATACTTATTTTATTCTTGATTCTATACATAGTTTCCGTGCTGCTTATCGATAAATAAAAAAATTGTTTTCGTTTCATTATCTAATTTAATTTTGATCTTACCGTCTGTCATTGTGCTAAAAACCATAAACTATTCTTTGTTTTTTATTCTTTAGGTGTTAATTCTTCATCATCTTCTTCATATCTACATACTTTAAATTGTGAAGTGAAATGCGCAAGTTCGAATTTTTCCGCAGGTCTTTTTCACTGTTGTGATCTCAATATTTTTTATTTCTAACTTAAAACGCATAACGCATTTAAAGTAAGGAAACCGTTGAAGTGCGTGGGCTATCTGGAGAAAATAAAGTCTGTGAAAAAATACAAACTCCTTTAATTTGGATGTCAGTCGCCCGTTTATAAAATTCTGATACTGTACTGATATTACGTAATAAATGATCCAGCCCTTGCTACTTGCCTGCATCCTACAATATGGAAATTGCAAAGTTTGATATTGAATTTAAGTGTGTTTTAAGAAGACTTGGCAATCGAGTGTTGCATCAATAATTCATATTCTGCCAATTACGAAATTGGTATTGGGTTTCGCGCATTCCCAAAAATGAGGCAAAGGGGGGAGTGGAGAGCTAGTTTAAATATATTTACCAGAGGCATTCTGAAATGTGACTGATTTGGTAACTGAATTCTTAAAAGTATTTTTATGAAGCAGTAAATAATGTATGTTACACTTATTCGCCAATATTATACGTATAGAGTGATTTCAGTATTTTCCGGACATTTTCATAAAAACCAGGAATATGTTTCGCACTTTTTCGCTCCACAGCTCCGTTGGGCTATATCCTGCCGACAAGGAACGGAGTACGATATCTGGAGGTGCTCGGTCAGAACTTCGATTAGTCTTGTATTGGGTTCCGTGTACTCGTAGACCCACGTCTCGTTGAGAGCTTCCATGGATGTCACTGTGCCGTATGTCTGATGGGAGGTTAAACTGTCGACCCCTCTGTGGCCGGGCGCTAGAATTAGTTAATGCCCAACCCGGTCTCCCCACACCCCCTACAAACCTCTCTCGACCTTGACCTGTAATCTTAAAGAGAATTTCCTTTCTCCTTTCATGCGTACAGAATTATTATCTCTGCTTAAATTACTATCGTCTCCATCCTGCGTATCTTGTAGTCCTACGGGACCATAAAGCAGAGATATTTCGTCGTCTGACGGCAAGTGAATAATCGTTAAGTCTTTGACAGTTGTTTTGCCCCAATGTAATTGATGCGTGATTTTAAAATTTATTTTTCCTCATTTCTCATCGTGGTAACCGACGTTTTATCACAATTCTTGTCGGAGATTTGGATACCATCACTCCGGTTGGATTCTCCCGCAGTAGTTTGGTGGAAGTTCGAATAACCTACAGTGCTAATATCGACTGAAAAAAATCGTGCTCAACATAGTAGATAAAGGTTCCTCTCAGTCGGATAATCCGGAAAAAGGAATATTTTCCCCGCCAAATTCATAGTTCCTTTAGCAGGTGTGGTTACATGGTTGTTGAAATAATTGCGACACCTTCGTGACTGAATATGTGTCGATTCATCGTGACGATGATGGAAGCTTCCGTATCGAAACAACTTATCAACAGGCTAAAGAAAAGTTATCATTCTTGAAATCTGTATATTGATCTGCAATTGAGGTGCATGTTAATCTATAAACCTTCGGAAATTTTCTTAATCTAAAACACTGCATAGTGAAAATCTGTGTACCAATTGCTGCATACCTGCACCTCTAGTTAGGAACGGTTCCTGTTTACTGTTTGAAATAAACATTAACTTCAGGTAAATTATCCAGACGACCAAGAATTTATTATTTATATTAATTTTACCGGAGCGATTTTTTTACGCTATTTTGACTGATTTAATTTTTTCCCCGACATCGTAGTTTTGCATCAACAGCTTCAAGTGACTTCATCATGTGGTATATCCAAACTGCTAAAGTCTATCTCTGTATTTCAACTTGCATTTTCAAGGTAAACTCATTCCATTAAAGAATTTTTTTACAAATCTATGCCTTCTTATAGATGGAAATTTCTCATGATCTTCACAAGTTTTTAATACTTTCAGAACTGTCAATCAATCACTCCGCTCCCTTAGGAAATATCAGTATGTTATGCCCATCACATTAAAAAGGCTGATAGTTTCTTCTCTCATTATACCTCACTTTGATTATGGTGACATAGCGTATAAAGACCTTTCAAACAAGCTTTCAGTAAAACTACATAGGGCATTCAACTCATGCATACGCTTCATTTACTATTTGAAAATTACCGATCACAGTACAGAATATTGTAACAAGCTCAACTGGCTATTTCTGGATTCTCGCAAGAAACTCTAAATGCTCTCCTTACTCTATCAAATACTAAATTATAAAACCCCTCGGTACTTTACCAATGATTTCAATAGCCTTGATAGAATAGATAAACTAAATACCAGAGACAATCATAAACTCGTAATCCCTCATCACAGGACAACTACATACAACCAGTCATTTGCAGTCACAGCATGTCGTCATTGGAATGAGCTATCATCCGCTATAACTAATGCATCATCTATCTCATCATTCAAGCGCACACTTCATAAATCACTAATTTCCCAGCAAACCAACAAGTGAAAATAGAGCTGTAAACAGATTTCGAGATCCTTCATTTTTCTTTCGCAGGATTATCATACTTTGCATTGGCGATTGTAAACATAACCAGGAATATTGGTTTACAAGTATTGTTTGCATGTATTGGTATGTGTATAGTATGTAGTATTCGCATGTATTTTATGCGTACATGGTATATTTTGCGTTATGATTTTTAATTAACTAGGCAACTAATGTATTGTATTTCTGTTAGTCCTAAGGTATATGTATTAATTTCATTGCTATTAGTGTACAATTTGTGTAATTTATTTATTAGTTTAATATTGTGCATGACCCGGGCAAGGCACTTTGGGCACCTGCAGCTCCACCCAAGCTAGTTGATTTTTCGGGTACCAGATCTTCCTGGGAAACCATAACCGGCACAGGGAAAGGAACTGGCCCCCCTACCCTGATGTGTGAATATTCACACGCCGTCGGGCTTGGTACATGGGTGAGCTCTACCATCACCTACTAAACCGACCTTCGGGTTGATTACTGTGTTTATGGTTTATGGTTATTGTGCATGAGTCGATGTGGAGAAGAATGCATAAGGTGATATGGACCGAAAGGAAAACAAATGAGGAAGTACTGGAGATTGTGGGTGAGGAGAGGGGTTTGTTGGGAGAAATCCAATGGGGGCAGGAAAAATGGATGAAAGGCGTACTGAGCGGTAGTGGAATGTTGAAGAAGGTAATAGAGGGGAGAATTTTGGGCAAGCAAGGAAAGGGTAGGAACAGGATAGGGATCTTGGATGGGATGAAGGGAGGAAGGAAGTACACAGAGATGAAGAGGGACCTGATGTAGAGTAGGTTGCTGGATTGAGTTTTGTTTGGAGTTACAAAATACTTATTTGATAGTTGTGTCCATCCAAAAACCTACCTTAACCGATAGATTACCTAATATTAATTGTACATGTTTGACGAGGGGTTAGGTGGTAGAAGGACTCCATAGTCTCAATCTCGCTCCAAAATAAAGACGGCTATCTATCTATCCATCTTAGTCGTAGACAGAATTCCTGTTATTATGCATTTCTTGTGAGTACCGCTCAATGCCGTAGATAAAACATCTCATGATAAATTAGGGGAGTTTTTATGTGGCTACGTAGCGGAAAATCCAGATGTGCTAAAGGATGTTAGCCATGGATTTTAGTTTTACCTTCCCTTATCTATATTTAAGGATTCCCTATATCAGTTTTCCCAATGTTTACCACACTTGCACATATTTACACTTGATATTTTTCCTTAATCGAGATGAATACACAATTTTCATAGGTTTCTTTCAATTTAGTACCCATCTATCAACTTTTTCAATAGCGTTCGCACCTCTCTTTGACATTTTGATTCCGCTCTAAACGAACTTTAGCCGTAATTACCACTGACGCGAAATTTAGCTGATGTTATAAATTCAATGAGGCTTAAGGTTTGTTGCATTTGTTTTAGTCCTATGTTTTTTGTCTTATTCGTTTTATCTAATTATTTGATTTTAGTACGGATTTAATAAACTTTACCTTCCGCTTACCCTGTGCTTCAACGTAGCTCAAGTTTTCATCCTTTTGGAGATTAATTAGCGTTGAGGTTGAAATAATGGCGTCCCAGCTTAAACTGACTGTGAAGACATTTGGAAGTAGGCCAGCGTCTTGAAGTTCCGACGTGAAATTGGCGTTCATTACCTTGCCGGGTTGAATGGGTGATATGATCTAATGGTTTGTATTTCGACAGATCCTAACCCAAAGAAACACACAGTAACCAATCCAAAGCTTATTATGATAGATGCAGTTATATTTCATCCCGTGTTAAGCCCTAGGAGGTGTTAAATTTGCACGTTTGGGAAGGGGGAAGAGGACATTTCATGCATGAAGGTGGTGAATTTGGCGAATGGTGCCTCCGATGGAGGCAGCCCGCACAGTACCAACATTTCACGTTCGCGCTGGTTTCTCACGAAGGAAAAGATCGATCAATTTTCTTTTACAGCGGAATACCAGAAAGAAATCCAGAGCTCTACGGCCTCAGGTTAAAATAATAAGGGGGGAAATACTAGGTGGAAGTGCTAATGCCGTTCTAGGTGGAAGATTCAAGATTCTAGGTGGAAATGTAATCCTTAAAATGGATTAAGGATTACATTAGAAAAAGCCTTAAAAAGAATTACATTTCCACGTAGAATCTTTAACGGGGTCTCACAGCCTCGTGAAGGATTCCAGACAGGATAGTGTGTGTGTGGTCCCTGGCGTGGACTAATTTCCCGTAAACCACCACAGAGGGTATTCTTGGTTGAGAGGTTGTGTTTTGGTCCCTTTCGTGGTTCCTGCGAAAAACCAACACAGCAATTAGTCTGACGAGAGTTGCGACTGTTTATTACGGCCATTGGAGTTTTTCCCCCCCTTATTATTTTTACGGAATACCACTTTATGAATGCCTCATACAGTTTTATAGATCTTTTTTCGGATATATATCTTCCAGTTCACCTTTTACTTTTTTTATACATCATAGGCTTAATGCTGTAAGAAGTACGTAGTAGAAACTTGAAGAACCTTAAAAAAATTGAGTATTAACTTCATGAAACTTTTTCAATTTCGTCATAAAAGGTACATTGTCCTGACTTCGCCCTCAATACTACGCCATCTTTTCTTATTTACCTTTTGCAGTTCGTATTCCACAAAAAGTATTCTACTTGTGGCATTAGTAGTTATTTTTTGAGATGACATGAGAAGAATTATTTTTAAGCATATCATTCTGTTGTATTTTTTGCATGATAAATGACTGTTTGGCATAATTATTGTTTTTAGCATAACGTAAAACAATCACCATACGCAACTTAGTTGTATTTTTACTCTAATAATATAAAACGGACTATTTCTGATTCTTTAGTGCCAGACATGCTTCTCATTTCATTGACCAAAAAATCCAAGTAGCTTTCTTTAAGAAATACGGCCCTTAAATAAGCCTATTTTGCATGTCATCATCTCATTGCTAGTAAAATGTTATTAGTTAAACTCATTCTACGCCTTACAGTTATCTCATAGTCTATCCTAAAAGTCTCTTAGTTGCTTCCCTTGTCTGACTATATGTAATTATTGTATTCTTTAGGGAACCTTGAAATGGAGTAATGTATCTAAAGTGAAAGGGTTAAGTCTCCAATGGTAACCACCAACGGTTCTCAGAAAGTCTTCTATTATCCACTTTCCTGTTCTCGGAGACTTATTCCGTGAGCTGTCCAATTGGAAATATTGCTTCCTCAGGGATGGTCGCGCCATATATTTAAGCAGATATTTTGGCAGCCATAGGTGGAAGGTAGCATCACCGGACCGTAATGAAAGAGTAACACTCATGAAAGGAAAACGATGGGATCCCTAAGAGGATGCGGGTAGCCAAGAGGAAGCTTGAAATGGGATGAGGAATGTTACGGAGAGAATGAGAAAGATCCTAGAAGGAAGGTTGAGAGAGGAACAGAGGGTAAGACGAATTGCTTCTTAGGGTTGTAAAGCCCAGAAGGGAGGCCGAGGGAGCGTCTTATGACAAGGCAGAAATTGTTTCTCACCCCCCCCCCCCCCCCCCGGCTATCCGTGGAAACATTCGAAGCACTTCTTCTTCCGCAGTTCCTCAGCGTTGCGTACGAATGGCCGGACCCACACGGAACACCATTTGTCTGTCCAAAATACAGGGAGGCAATTTCACAGCCCTTACGGAGTCTCTCTCTTCGCTAATCTCAAACATTCATACCCGCCCATCGTTTGCCATTCACATGAAAACACCTTAAGAAGCATGCTTATTTGTATTTATTCCGAAATTATTCACTAAACGTTTGGTAAATTTATCTTATATTGAATTTTACAAGTTTTATTTGCATTATTTGTAGTTGCGTTATTTGTATTTCAATTATAAGAATTGTGTTTGCAATAGGACGTTTAAACAGCAAGTGAGTTGGGAGATTCCCTGCACTCATAGATCACCGCGGCGACGAGGTAGTTCTCAGGGTATCTTCGTTCAATCATGGGCGTTGGATTAACAGAAGGAAATGATAATTGGCAAATTTTCTAACCATTCTTTTCGTCAATCGGTCACTCCATGGAAAATTTATTTAATATCCTATGGAGAAAAAATAGGTATCATTCAATCATAAATATCCTGAAGTCAGGTTCTGTATAAAAAAAATTGAACGATATGAGTTAGTAAATGAACTGGGAAACATTTTTACCTCGATCAAGAGTGTAACCAATACACCTCTAAGAAAACGAACAGACAAGGGTGTCTATTGTTGATTTTAAAACACCTTTTGCAACACCTCTTCGAGATTATCTCGCAGAATAAAATAAATCTCCATTTAATACTCAATGCTTTAATTAGTAACCTGCCTTTTACAGTGTGGACTATTTTAGTCTGTAGTTGTTGGATTGGTTTTCTGATATTTCGCCGATTTTATATGAAATGAATATAATTTCCTGCCTCAGCCATGTCTTCTCTACCCACTTTCTTGTATTCTGTTGCCACTTCTATTCTTTCATATTCCTCTTTAAACTGGTCTTCATCTTCGTGCATCTTCTATTTCCTCTCTTTTTTCGCGGACAATTCCCTCCAGGTCATCCGCTGTTAAGTATTTTCGCCTTTGGAAGTTTCACATCCAATTCCTCTCTCTGTTTTGTTTGAGTTTTGTATTATTTCTCACTTCGTCAACTCTCGCCGACATTACTTCTTGTCTAACTATTTTCCGAAGTTACTATACTGATTACGTTGTTGACGTTTTTAACTGGTGGAGACTATTTTGTGGTACCTATGCAAAACGACGAAATTCACTACACTGTCAAGCGACGTCAGTGCAGAAAAAGGTATTGGATGGGTAACTTTCACTAAGTTGCTCGTATATTAAAGTGAATTTTAGCCATTCGGCGTGTCCGCGAGCGAAATCGTTGTCATCCTAACTTGGCATACCGTCCTAACATTTCCGTTTTCTGCATTTTGCTCCGCTGCCGTTGTGCGAATTACCATACGCCTTCCTGAGCTTAACCTTGCCCTTTTTGATGCCTTCATTTCGTGCGTGGTTATTTAACCATATAATTTCTACCTTTGCATGGTAGAGTTCATTTGACGCCTGCCCGTTAGTGATGATGAATTGACCTCGCGTGCTTTGTGTTGATATTTCTCGCCGCATTCCTTTACCACAATTCTCCAATCAAAGGGTCTGTAGCATTCGGAGAACTTTTTAGAAACTTGGAACGCCAAACGTATTCGGCAGTTCGCTGTTTACGTTAAATAGGCGCTGAATGTATATTTTGAATGAAACTAGAGATATTTGATGATTTTTCCTTGATCCATTCCCTATTGTTTAAATGTATGTCTTTTTAGCGTTGCAGTATTTTAATGTATTTTGTGTCGCCATTTGCCAGCGGTTTCGCCTTTTGAACTTTAAGGTATAATAATTTAATTTTTTCCTCATCTGAGTTAACGTTGTTGCACCGCTCCATGTGTGGGACTAAGATTTAGATTTTCTCTGCTGAAGTTATTCAGTTTACGAAAGAGAAATAAATATTAAAAACAAGAATTTATTTTTTTCATCGCTTTGAGGTATTACTTAAATAATATTCATGGTATTTTAATCAGTAGTTGGACAGTATTTTTAACGAATGAATTTATCTTCCAAGTCGGTCCTTATAGTTTACTTATTGGTACCTCGACGAGGAAAATAATTTACTACTTGTTCCCGAGATAATGTTGGCCCCTTCATGCCCTAGATTTTAGCGTCCGCTTATCAGTTTTGAAGCGAGCCCTAATTGCTAGCACGCGCTCCCGAATTGTGTTAGCTGGTCCAGTTGTTTTTCAACCGCCTCACACCACTTTAGTTCATGTCCCTGTGTTACCCTTTTAACTGGCGACCACGATTTTTAATATTGTGCCCATGCCTTTTGCCTGTGGAGGACTAAGGTAAATCATTCGTTTCTGGCAGGTGATTTCCCTCCTCATTAGATCCAAGGTCATGGGGTCTACCAGCATGAAAATGCTGAAATATCTTTGAATTTCATGGAATTTCATTAAGGTAATATCATCGAAGTCAGAAAATGTTATGAATTCACTTAAATATCATCAAATCGAGTATGAAATAATTCAGACGTTCTGGATATCATTAGAGGCTGGAACAAAAACAAATTAAATATGATAAGGAAGCAGATTCGTGTTTAATTTCACCCGGAAATATCAATTTATAATTTGTTTTTGGTCGGGGCATGGGGAAAGAAAATGGTTGAAAATTCCATTTTTCGACGTGGAAATAAAACAGGTCCCAAATTCAATATTAATATTTTTTTTAGTTTTCCAAGAGAGTTGTTTCATTTAAAACGTTGCCGACTCATAATCGGAGATCTCTCCTACAAAATGACGTGATAAGTCTTGATTATTCTGGGCGAAATTTTAACATCACGATTTGATTTCCGCGTAATGAAAACACAACTGGATTAATTTAATCGCGAGTATTAAAACTATTCTTGAATATCATTTCGCTTATTGTTTTCATTCTTTTTAGTAATTTAAATATCTACCTCTAATTGTACGATTTTTGATGCCCATTTGTGTTTCTCCAAAAAAATTAGACAGGCATATTTTGAACTACATATTACATTCAATTGCACACAGAGTGTTTTTTTTCTACCTAACAATTGTAATATCTTATTGTCATTTGAGTTGTCATTTGAACTAATTCTCAAATGTAAATATCTCTTATTTCATCCAGAAATTTTCTATCACTTTCTATGTACACCCTCGTCTTCATTTAGAGAACGTTGCTGCTTCAGGGATCAATTTCCTGGGCATATCCCTGTTTGAGTTGATGCTTTTAATAGTCCTGCGCGATAACGGAAAAATCGAATGATGTTGGTATCACCAATTTAGCATCTGGTTTGAAATTGTTACGGAAATCTCAAATGTCGGAGAAAATGCAACGTACTTCCTACCATAGGCAATAATTTACGAGATATTACAAGCGCCGCATTCTTTTAGCGTATTATGCAATGGTCGTCAAAATACATTTTATCCTTAGTATTTTAGGGGATATTTTCAAATCACTTTTCACGCCAGTTTCTTCCCCTTGGTGCTTGAAACATCACAGACCTTGGGTGAAGATTAGGGTGCACGGAAGCGCTCCAAAAAATAAAACCCGGGCCTCTGGCTGTACCCACTGGATTTCCACGTCACCCATTTTTAGTAATATTCACATTTAAATCAAATTATGATAATGGTTATAGTAATAATTTTGACGTGTTACACTGAATACTATTTATTAATATTTTTCTATCGAACAAATATAATTTCCTATTATATAATTTTATTCGTCTAAGTTTCACGTACCAGAGCTAATACGAACTCCGATTCGCCTCGATTTTAGAAGATTTTAGTGAATATTTGGAGAATGAGCAATGAAAACATAGTACAGATGACACAACTAATAGGGGAAAAATTAATATTAGTGAATTATGATATCACTTTCGACTAAAAGTCAATCAATATCTAATTTTTTAACTTAATTTTTCCATCGGGTGACTAGTGTTGCCGCATTGTTACTTTTTTCTTATCAATTTCAAATCAAGTTTTTCAAATCAAGTTTTTATTATTTCCGATGTGTTTATTATCTAATGGTTTGTGACTTCCATAATTATGCTCAGAGAGACCTCATGCCCCAAAACATTTAAATTTGTTTCCTCTTCTTCTTGCCTCCCAGAAGTTGTTTTAGGTCATCGAGTGAACTTTGTTATTTCTGGCAAAGAGAATTCATCAGGCTGAATTAACTCACGCCACGTCACCCTTACGTACAAGTTTTCCTGTTTTAGTTTTGAAGGGATGAGATGTTCGCAAATTTAGGCCTTTTTTGGTGGATATAATTTTCCTCGGTTGCATAAATGTTTCTCTCTCTGTTTAGCGTAACCTTAAAAGAAAGATACGTCCCCAAAAATATTTCTCTTGTCAATGACAAATAAGCTTGTCGCGTTTAAATGAGACTGACCGAATGCAAATTTTATGTCTAATTTTGAAAATTTGACTTTTTCTATGTTTGCTCTAAAAATAGCCTTGTCGAATTTTGGTTTTAAATATTCCATTGTTCAGGAAATAAACCGGGCAGCAAATTAAACTTTCATGCGTGTTGGAATTTTGAACCGTCCCATCAGTGCAGGACCCATTTAAAAACGTGGTCAGAGAAGGTATTTGAGGCAGCATGCTTGAGTTGAAAAAAAAAGAGGATTATAGTATTTAGGTTGTTCTGCAAATTTTTGGATTTCACTTCGGTGTATCTGTAAAGAATAATGAGATCCAATTTTTGGATCTCATTATTCTTTACAGATAATTTATTTGAATGAATTTGGTTTCTTATGTCACATCCCTTACTTCAATTTGATTTCTCTCTAGTGCTCTTTTCATCATTATTAAACGACCTTCTCCGCATGGGATTGGTCTCTGCTCCTCGTCGCTTTCTTTTAATTCCTGTTTCCAAGCCCGTTTGTTGTTTATTATGTTTCATTGACGTTCGCGGTGGCTCTTACTGGGGTTGACAAATTGGTTGCTTTATTTAATTTAATCTCTACTGACGATGAATTTTGTGACAATTGAAGGTTCTTCACGTGAAGTTACCTCAATGCTTGGTGACCAATTAGTGATTATTAATAACTCATTCTCATTTTGTTGTACTTGTATTTGACTTGATATAAGCAGTGGTTGCCAAAACTGATAGCAGTATAGTATACTGTATAGTCAGTCAGCTATACTATACTGCTGCTGCTTGCGTCTTTTCCGAGCAACAACGAGGAATCCGTGCTCATGCCAGATTTTTGGTCATAAGCTAATCTTCGTGACTTATGTTCTTCAGTGTAACCAACTAAAAGCTGTTTTATTTGATTGTTTGTGCGGTGAATACATTTTTGCTTACCGAAGGGTCGTGTTCTCTTCGGACATAAAAATGAACAATCGAATCGATAGATAAACTAGAAGACAGATGACCCGGATCCTTCTGAAGTCCTATTTTACATAAACTATTGCCGAATATAGGTGACATTGTGCACATTTTTTTCAAAACAAAATAGTATGAAAATTGATTGGGCTTGGCGAAAATACACGGAAAAAAGAGAGAAAGAGAAGTGGGCATTTGGGGCAGCGTCACACGCATGCGATGTTGGTTATCAGCGGTAGTCAACGATTCAACGGGGCGATTTGCATTGCTGGGGGAAAGTCGAATAAAACGGTCACCTTCTGAAATTGGGGCATGGAGTCCAAACAAAATTGTGAGTATACAAAATGTTAAGGGGTATGAGTGGTACGTACCACACACTACACACCCGAAGGTTATTTGAACGAATTTTAAATTTAGCGTCCAATTTCACGATTTGTCTCCGTTCCCTTCTATGACTCCAAGCTTTATTGTGATCTCTATCTTCAACAGATTACGGTATCCGGAGGAACCGAGTCAATTAAGATAACTCCGTAAATTAAAAAAATGAACCGATTAATTTTTATACCTTCATTTATTGATATCGTCGCGCCATAAAAATGGTCGGCATTGAAATACTTACGGTTGAAATAAGACTTCAAGCGTAAAAATTGTTTGTTGACAAAATTAAATTTCCTTGATTTTCTCTAATTCCATCTTGACAAATAATTTGATCAGAAATCAAATATTACCATGAGGTTAATGGTGTTTAAGTAAACCTACTGTATAAATGCAAATAAGTTAAAGTATTGGTATAAGTTTAATTCTGATACAGAAGGATTAATTCAAGCCAATCTATTAAGAAATTTGTATAATTGATACATTTGTAAATTCTTAAACCGATAATTATTAGCGAACAAACCATTAGAAGTAATACTATTTCCTTCGCGTAATTCGTGATGACAAAGGCATAAAGCGATAATTGCAGCCGTATAGAACGACTGAATAATAAAATAAATTCCCCATAGTATTTGCTGATCGAACAACCCTTTCTACAAATCCGTTTGTCGTTTTTAAGGGTACGTGGAGGTGTAGCCTCCTCCATTTTCAACTCCTTGATTCGCGTACATTTCGTCCCGCGACGCCGTGACCCATCTCGCGGCGTGTCTTTCTAAACCCTGCTCACTATTGGTCCCACTGTATCCAGTACCGTAACCACTATTACAGTCCATTCTAAATCACCTGGCCGACAATCAGTAGCATCGTGCACAGGAATCTAGTCCTTCTCGAATAATATTGGAGGACTCATTTATTCGGTGGGGAAACATTATTTCAGAGGGGTGAAAGAAAAGGTGAGGCTAGAGGAGAGCTATCGGTAACCACTCCTCCACTCACGATTAAGCGAGCTTGCATACGTACTTTGTTTTATTTTCCCGCGAAATCTCTTATTTGGTACAATTTAAAGGTTTAATCTTCGTAAATACAAAATATCAGAAGAATAAAACATTTAATAATAAAAATTGAATTAGTGTATAAGTTTACCAAAATGGGGTAAAATTTCACATAATTGAGAGATTAATCGGAGAAATTAATACAAGTGTTTACTTGTATTACACTCGCGTTGAACACTCAACCCAAGAAAGAAAGAAGAATGGGGTGACGCGAAAAGACGGTTGCTGCAAAAAACATTGGAGCGCAAAATGAAAAAACCCTTCCCCTCGATGGGCAAATTTCTGAACTTGGACTCGCCCAAACCAAAATCACTTAACGCGCATGACGCTTAGCTTACACGTATCCCTAAAACATCCCCACATTCCCACATTTATTTCGACTTTCCTGTGGCATCATCGGCCAGGTTACCATTAACAGACTGTATCCATTAATATACGTGTATACATCCCACTCGCATTTCCCGACTCTCCTCTATGGCGTAAATGGAAGAATGACGATTCGTTACGATATTCGCATAAATAATCAGCTGTATGCAGTTAATAATCTAAACCATGTGTTGGTTCTGCGGGTATTTTTGTTTTGATCAATTGAATTTCCAAATTATTTTTCAAAAGGAACCAGGTTTTGAGGATCGGGAGCAGTTCAAAAGTGAAGTTCTTTCGAACCAGTTCTCGCGTGTTTGGAAAGATCTAATGGGTTAAATCTGGCAAATCCCCCGTGCGCCATTGCGAGTACAATGTGAACGTCATAGCGTGTTAAGCTCGAAAGAATCGTGGAAACTCGCGGCGATCGAACTTCGGGATTAGTCTTGACGCGATGATAGTTGTAGATTGTAATATCCATTATTACGTACGGCAACCGAGAATACGTTTTCAATCGCGGGTCCCTATTATTATTTCAAAAATGTGTTTTCAATTGATCGTTGCCGTTCCTTTCTGAATTCTATTGGAGAGAGGCTAATGGCTTTCCATAACTATTAAAACGCTGCACTGCCCACTAGGAACAAAAGATTAACTGTTGACATAGTGCATGGTGGTAAGAGTTTAGCCTTAGCTTTTTTGCCAGTTATATGCCACTATTGACTCGTGGCCAGTCACGTATTTGGAAAATACTTCTTCTTCTTCCCCTCAGTCGAATTGGAAAGATCCTTGAAATCCACTGTAGTTCGTGGATATTGTCTTTCTTCGTGAACTACAGGTGTCGGTTGATTCCATTCATCTTTCTTCGCCTCTCCACCTCAAGATTGCCTTACACGGTCACCCTTGTTATCCGGGGGAATGAATCGTCTACCGGCAGAGAGAAAGGGAGAGAGTGTAGTCATTTTTCTTTTTCCTCTCGACTATGAGATGCGCCGAAACCTTCTCGGAGTCGTGCCGCATTTTAAAGTTCTCCATCTCTGCCGCGGAGGTCTTTCATCATCTAATGCAGCTACCAAAAAGCTTTTTCCATTCTCCGTCCAGCCAATGCTCGTTTTTTTTCCTCTTGCGTTCCCGATACTGGTGTCTCCGCGTTCGAATCATTGTGAAAGCTATTGGTTTTAAAATAGCGTATTTTGGCTGCGCTTGAATGGGGAATCGAAGTCGTGCTTGGGAACTTATTTTTTCCTTGTGCAAGGATGCATAAATGCGTTTTTTTTTCGTCAATCGAAAACGTACGCGGACCACGCTATTTGCGAATTTTCGAATCCTCCCTCCTTTTGTTCGACGCTACAGCTGATTTCCTCATATTTATGAACTTAAATGGCTTCTAAAGTTACCACTATTACGAGATTCATAACACGTAAAAGTTTGGCATTGATCTCTAAGTAAGCCGATGGATGTTGAAAGGCTGTTTGTAGATTACATGTGCTGTTCTCATCCACGTTTTAGTAATCCCCGGTGTCTGTTATTTCCGGTATCCCCTCTTGTTTGGAAACAGTTCGTTGGTTCCTGCTTGGTTCTAGGTTTATATTGGCTGTGCGGCAAGAATGTCGTGGTTCGAGTAACGCTGAAAATAGCCACGGAAAAATGTTAGTATTAACTCACATCAATCGGTGTATCTTGATTCATAACGATGACGCCAGGCGTTTTGGAATCGAAAATCAAGGCTGACGTCAACAAGTTGTGGTTTTCCTGTTTCTCCAATGTTCGAGCAACTTCCCGAGTACACTCAAACCTTAAGGTATATGTCGTTAATAAGTTGTTTCATCGTCGCTATTTAAATATATGAACGTTTTGTTTACCTTATCACCTAATTGCTCCAATTTAAGTTTATCGATAAAACTTACAGGTTCCATATATTGTTATCCAACTCGCTCGCCCTCTAAATTCCTTTTATTGGCATTGAGCCTAATTTTGAGAACAGACGGTGGTCCGCCACGTGGGCAGTCGTCCATTTTGGAGAGGTCATTTCGATCACAAATCGATCAACGCCCAACGATCCTTGGTGGCGTTCTTATTTTCGGACGTCGCCTGTTATTAATTATGCTGTCACGAGCTTGCTCACCCAACGTCACTGGGTGCCATCCATCGCCATCATCCCAGGTGCCCCCTCCCCACGAAGACTCCAGTTGCGTCGCAGGAATATTTCTCCCCAAAGACTCCTGTAGGCCCACCGATGCTAGCTAACGCCGAATCGCCAGCTCAACGTCGATGATCGGTGAGTCTGAATGTGCCCGCCGGTGCGTTCTAGCCCATTTGTTACACGTTGGCCGACAATAGGTAGCCTGCTGCGTAGGTTGATCTGGTCCATCTCTGGTCCATCTCTGGTCCATCTCTGGGTAGGAGTTGGACCAAACCAACAGACGTAATCGGAAGGGTCAATCATTACTCAGAGGAGGGACGTGAGCGGGCAGGAGTTTGGAAGGGAGTTAATATAAAGGAAAGGAGACATTATGAGATGGAGGTGGGTTGAACTCTTCCCCCCATGGGTAGACGAACTTATTGACATCTTCTTACGGGCCCACCGAAATCCCTCCCATCGATGAACAGCATAGGGCATACATTGAACTATAACAACAATCGGTCACCGTAGATGACGTATTCCTCACACTTTCCTTTTCTCCTACACTTATTTCCCCTCTCCCGTGACATAATTGGTCATGTTAATGCGAACTAGCTGTTAATTGTTTACTCGCTGCCATGATTTGTCAATTATTGTACCCGGTTCAACGACCCTCAAGCAAGGGAGATTCATATTACACGTAAGAACTAGACAACCCAGCTTATATTGGGCGCAAGCTCAATTTCCCACATCGCTGGAAAGTACTTAAAGTCTACCAACTATCATCCTATACTTACATGCTATCATCAATGTCCCTCTTCTGTATGCCGATGACAATAGAAACTATTCGATTATTGTTTCCTTGGTGTTTTGTTTTTTACCTTGCTGTGAAACAATGTTGATATCGTATTTGAGATGCATTTTGAAATGATTCTATTATCGTTTGTGAAGAATCAGTCGATTGAGGCACCATTTGCGTGGGCATGGTAAATTTTCGGCCTCTTGTGGCGCCGACGTCCGATTGGATAACTGAAGAACTCGTTCTCGATCTGGTTACACAACGACTGCTTCTCAAAGGATGAAGTTCCTGGGGCGCAGTGCGGATGGAGCCGTTCCCTCGCGTTGGGTGAACTTCGTATTAAGCTGGGTTACTAATTTTTTTGAAGTTCTTGTGTTCTAAGTTAACACGCTCATTGTAAACCGTGAGACGTATTAACTGTTTTAGTCCTCCTTCCCTCCCCTTTCTTCCCACCCTCGATCGTTTACGGACTCTGCGTGGGAGGGTGAAGGAGTTTCGAGGGCTTGCAAGCACGGCAAGACGGCGGCCGGCCGTTTGCCATCTCCAGACTGGGTTTGTTGCTTTAATATTCTCCCGTCCATCGGCTCCTGCCGCGAACTCAAACCCGGAACTCAGCGTCCCGATCCTACTCCCCAACTCCTCTAAACCACATCCTCCCCCCTCCTCCGCTTGCGCTCTCCATATCCGCAAAACTCAAGGACCTTACTATCTCCTCACTTGGTCCCCTAACCACCCCGAATCCCACCCGTGACCCCACCCCCTTTAAGACTATCCCCTCCCGTCCTCTTCCTCCGCCTTCTTTCTCTCATATTTTTCTCCACAAATCCCTCGAACGTTCTCTTTCTAAAAACCCTTCCGATCTCTCCGCCCTTCCCTTCTGCCCCACCTTTTTCTACCCCAGCAACTCCACCCTTTGGGCAGAGTAAACATCCGTCTCATCAAGTGTTCGACTCCTCCTCATCAGTCCAAGGTCCTCGAAGGGGATCGAAGAATGCAAGAATTTTCGCGACTTTTTTTTCCCTCTCTCTCCATCTCTCGAGATTCAGGTCGGGATAGACTCCCTTTAGGCTTCCTCGATGGGCCAAGAGGTAAGAGCAGGGCAAAAGGTCCCCGACCCGCTTCCCATCGAATGTGTTTACGACGCTCGTAAAGTCTGCAGCTCTATTGGACTTCTATTGTTTTCTATTGCTTCCTCCGGCCTGGTTCCTTTCTCTCTGATAAATTGGTCTATCATCCATTAATGGCCGCGACGAACAATAAAGCGCCAGTATTTTACTTGAGATCGAACCCGCGACCTGTTGATTGCCAACCAGAGGCCTATGGTTGGCGTATGTGAAATATACTCACGTAAATGTGAATCCGACAAATGAACTAATTTTTTAGTGTGACATATCAATAGTTACATCTAAAAGCAGTTATGTGCGGTTCAATATTTGGGTTAGCTGTAATTTGAACCTGTAAATCTTGGCTGCTGTAGTGAGAAACGTCGGGAAATGGATTTTCTGTGGCTTGGTATGTTGAATTTTCTGCCTTTAATCGGATTTTAATGTGTTTGGGTGAAAAAAATATTACTGCCTGGCAGTAATCAGTACTTGGCATAAACAGGTTTTGGCCATTGTTGGGCGTCCAGATTGGGGTTCGTCGACGACCTCCTCCAGGCCCTCCTTGAACACCTTGGGCCACCTCCCGGACTGTGACCTTGAAATGCAGTCGTCGTCGAAGGTCTTTTGAAGCATCTGGAATGTTTCCGTTGCATTCTTTCCAAGCTGCGTGCAAAACTTGATGGTGTATCTTTGTCCAAGCGAACGCTATATCGCGCTGTGTTACAAAGTCGAAAAACGTATTTCACGTGGAGGCACGTCTTTCCGCTTAGACTGTTCGGAGCAAACTGGCGACCGGCTGCGTTGTAAGGGCAGACCCGTCACCACATTTCCCGGTCAGTTTGACCGCATGCCATGGATTATCGCGTCACAATTAATTCATGCGCATTGAATTCATAATGAACCATGTATCATGGCAACATTACTAAGTATTACTTACAGGTTCTATACGTTCCTTCATATACTCGTATGCCAAGGTCTGGTCGATGCCAGGCATTATTACTCGTGTTTGATGTGTTTAATCATCATGGAAAGCCCAACGACTCATAGAAATTCCATTCAACAATTTCATAGTGTAAAAATCATTCGCCTTGATCGGGATCACAGTCATGGTGAATGATTTTTACACTGTTGCATTGAAATTCATAAAAGCTAAATTTTCAATCCACTGCCCTCGAGTGGTTCTTCCGGCGAGTCAACCAACCGGCTTTCTTTCTGTCTTTACAATATTTCCATATGAATCTGTCAGTAACACACCCACTATTTTTCTTAAAATATATGGATTTCAGTGGAAGATGGGACGACTTTCCTTCGATCTTCCTGGGGACCTAGAGAAAATCTCTCGTGGTGCAGATATTCGTCTGTGACTGCCGGGGAGATCGTACGCTTCGACTCCGTTCCAGTTTCTCTCACCCCCTCCTTCTTCGTATTTCGTTCCATTTTCGGGTGTGAGCCCACACGAAAGCAGGAGGTAGCGTACTTCTTCCGGGAGAGGCGCCGGCTCCTAACTCCGGCGTCCAATACTCCGATCTCCTCTTTAAGAAGATTCCTCGAGTTCCACTCCACTGCGAGCGCCCTCCTTACTGCGCCGCGTGGTGTGCTATAATCTCATTTCCCCAGCTTTTTTGCTCTCCGCGCTCACCTCTCACCGTCCATCCCTCTCACCCCCCTTCGTTTACCCCTTTCTCCCCTTCCCAAAGCGCCTTCGATTCGAATCGCATCGCAATATTTCACCCGAGTCCCATCGAGAGGAGAGTGAGAGAGGGGCACTTGATGCTCCCATTTCGTCACCCACCCCACTCTCGCTCCTTCCATCGCCGCCGCGTCTCCTCCTCCATCACCGCACCCTTGGTGGAGGCCGCGAGGGGGCGTGAGGGGTTATGCACTATTTCCGCGCCGCGCGTCAAGTCTCCGTCGTATACATCCCCTCCTCCCGCATCGGTTGCTGCGGTCGGTGCTGCCCGCGGATACTACTCCTGTTTGTCTCTCTCTGACGGAGCGTCCCATTGCCACCGTGTGTGCGGGCTCTTCCTTCCCTTCTCTCTCCCTTTCCACTCTCCCCTCCTACTCCGACCCTCTTCTCTTTCCCTTCCACTTTCCTTATCTTTCCTTATTACATTTCCTTCTATCCCTTTTCTGTATCTTATTTTTAATTTCCTTCTTAATTTTCTCTTCTTACCCTTCCTTAATTTTTTCTCGATTGCTTTCGCTGTTTTCCCTCCCTCTGTCTTCTTTTCTTTAATATCCGTCCCCATCACTGCATACCTTCTCTAAAGCCGTATTTACCCTGCTTACTCTTATATCTTTCCTTCTATTTATCTTCCTCTGTCTCCGGTTCTACGATTTATTTCTCTCTCTCGTTTTCTCCACACCTTTTCACGTTCCCTCTCTTTTGTTCCTTCCGCTATTACTTTTGTCTTCTTCTATTTCTGTTCTAAATTCATCTTGTTTTTCTCTACCCCTCCCCCTATCCCTCCCGCATTCTTTATAATCGTTCTTTATTTTTGATTTGAAGACTGGGATCTCGAAGAGGGATAACTCTGTTCTTTTCTGTCCTATTCATATTCTATTATCGTCTGCCCTCGTTTAGACCCCTTGTCACGGTCTCTTTTACATAATCCAGTGGTCCAAAATGGTACTCTAAGGGGTTGTACTTGGGTTGTACTCAAAGACCCATGTCTCGTCACCAGTAACCACCTATTCCAAATAAAATCGGGTCACTTTCAAAATGTTTCAAGAGGTCGAAGGCAAGATTGTCACACAAGCAGGTTTCTGACAGCAACTTGGGAACCATCTTGGCACACCTTTCTCATGGCTAAATATATTGTAAGAATGCAATGAACTGTGGTTTTCTGAATATTGCACTCTTCCGCTAACATCCTGTCACTTGGAGGTCAATCTGAAATAAGAATTTGTCTTATTTTTGCAAATTTTCATCACACTATGTTGTTGATGGATATCTAAGGCATTCCTTATCAAGTTCCTCGTTACTCTTCCAGAATATCCTGTACAAGCAGAAAACCATCTTTAGGGACATTTCTCCCTCTTCATCAACATTCTTAATAATGGTCATGGTCTCGGAACCCAATTTTTCAAGCCTTATGCGCAATTTTATCGCATATCATTGCTCCATGTAAAGTGGCATCGCGAATTCGTGATGGATCCATTCTAGCAGAAATATCCATACTTATATTAACTTACTTATTACATTACTGATGATTACTTACAACATTACTGATGTTAACTGATGTGGGTCGCGTTGTTTTCCCAAGATCCCCCTGTTACCTTTCCAATCACAAATCACCCCACTTAACCATCTGCATGGGTGGCAAAAAACCACTCTACTTTTATTTGGGACAGACCTTGTATGTATACCCATTGTTCTCGATTGGACCTTCCTCTATGTACGTATACAGATAAAAAGAGAGATTATTTCGTTAAAAAATTGCTTGAATCGCGGAAATGATCGGAAACACGTTTCATTGGAAAAACCAACTGGAAAAATATGGAAGATATGGAAACATGGTGTTGGAGGCGACTGCTGAGAACCAAATAGATTGAATGAGAACTCAAAATAATGTACATGATAGTATAGGAGAAAATACATTGTAGAGCACAATAAGGAAATATACCGTCAGAGGTTGGGTGCGTCTTGAGACATTGTGATTTTGTTCTTAACAAACTAAAAGGGAAGGAGCTGCGAGGAAGGCAGATGAACTGAGAGTTAAGGAGCTGCGAGGAAGGCAGATGAACTGAGAGTTAGACCAAGTAAAGAAGAATGCCAGAGGGGAGAATTATCAGGGTGTGAGAGAGAAATAAAGGAGCGAGTCAAGGGCTGCATTCAATCAATTTATAGATGAAAATATTCATGGAGACTACGTTTACTCCCTCCGGTCACCCGTCAAATCAAGACTCCATCAAGAGTAGGCTTAAGTCTGTTTCTCCGTCTCGCCTCCACTTCTCTCTTTTCTTCTGAATTGCCCACCTCACTGGATTTTTTCTAGCCTAGTATGATGAGGAACAATGGAAAACTCACTAAATTTTACTCATCAAGTAAACTCAGAGAACTTGGCTGGTATTCTGAAAAAAAATCCGTCTTGACGCATATTAGGAATTAGTTATCTTATAATGTCATGTATAGCTTCATGATTGCTCACTGAAGATCTTTCAGGTGGAAACAGTTTTGCTACGACAGCAATGTTTTACTTATGCAATGCTTTCTGAGTTCCTTGCCCATTTAACTGATTAAAAATCAATACATGTTTCAATAGCGGTATTTTTCGATGCGGCTCCAGTAGTACTCAACAAAAATCAATGGCCAAAATTGTAAAATTTAACTGTTACTTCACACGTCCACAATCAAAGTCCAGCGCATAACCCGCCCAAAGTTACCCGACTAATAACCAACAGCCAATACTAATGTAAACTGGTTAAGTACCCTAATCAAAATGCCGCACTTATATTTGCACAGTTATTAAAGAATGCTAAAAGAGGGTTAAAAAAAAGGATAGCCGAACGGTGGCCGGAAACTATGATGGTGATTTTATTTTCTTTACGACTGTTGAGTTTATTTTCTGGTGTTTTAGTGAACCTTCTAAATACAATCGAACATTGAAAAATCAATTGCCATGATAGCGTATTAATGTTTAAAAATATTTTAACTTTTTAACATTGCTTTAATTTTGGGGCGATGCTTTATTATTATCGTTTCCAGTATTCACTATTATCTTCCTAGCGAATATTAAATTCGAGCAATTCGTTTTACTTGTAGTTTATTTCATTGAAACAGTTTTACCATATTTGTCTCACTTAATTTTTTTTTCTCTCTCCTCATTTAAATCGTCATTTTCAACAATCTTGCGTATGAGTGCCGCAGTGTGCCGAGTGAAAGGCAGCAATCTTCCATGCTTGCTGTTGTTCGCAAAACAAGACTTTTGTCTACCTTTGGACTATACTCCCTTCGTGATTTATCTTTTTCAAGCTGGAAAAACTAGAGAATTTTTTTTTACCTGTATAGAGGTCAATTTGCATGCATGCTAAACGGCCTTGATGGCCTCAGCAGATGTTCATGTCCCACAAAAACATCGGTAGGCTACAAGTTCGCGTTTTTATTTTGAAAGGGATTTTTAGTGTTGCAGGTAAACTGTTTCATGCATTCAGTTCGTTTCGTTTCACTGCAAATGGTCGGGTAAAACTTGACAATTCCCTCTGTGCCACGGACAAAATCACTGTGAGATTATTATCTCGTGAAGCTTATTCCACGAGACGCTTGAATTAACGCTTTTGTTGAAGCAGATTCATCTTTAAACTTACGCTGAATGTTCAGACGACGAAACGGAATAATGTCGGTACTTAAGGTGAGAAGACGCCTTTACTACTTGAATTTCAACGAGCCTGAATTTTTGAGACTTATCTTATGGGGAGTGGTGTGTCGTCTTAAATTAAGGCGTCGTAAAGTTTTCAAGGCATTTAAGCTTTTAAGAGTGTAAACACACACTCCTTTGCCCACTTAATCTTCAGTCGTTAATTGCCAGCGTTCTCTCTGGTGCAGCGCTTTCGTGTTATCAAGGTAACAGGTCTCAACCTTCAGACTCTACGATTCGGACACAGGGATCGGCCCGGTGGAATTGACTGGTTTCGTGTATCTAAGCAAACAAATCTGAAGCTCGATTGGTAGATTCAGATCACATACATTGAAATCGACTGTATCTTTAAGGTAGCGTGGGTAAGGCCCGATTTTGGCTCATTCATTTGCATCTCTCTCTGCTGGAATTGATTCAGAGCGCATGTATGTACACTGGTAATGCGTTCAAACTCGTCGTGCATCTTTCTAAGTAGGAAATTACTGGTGTAATTACGTATGGACTTCGCCTGATTTAACTGCCTTGGGGAATATATTTAAGGGGCAAATGTTGTACGAGTACCTTGCAGATATAAAATTTAATAGCATAATACCCATTCTTAAGATTAGGGTATCAGTATTTGACAGAAAAGTACGTTTACATAGCAAAACGAGAGCAGAGTGTTATTTTTTGTTTTATACATAAATACAGATCACGATAGAGGGATGCATCTTTTGAGGACTGTGCGAGACATGAAAGGGTTAGGAATTGGAGTAGCGACCTTGACTGCCTTCGCTGTGGTAAGTTAAAATCCACTTGATGGTAACTTATTTTATTGATGATGTACCTTTTTATAATTTTTCTTTTATGGTGAGGTTTTATGATTTTCGGTTTCACTGCTTGTTTAATTTTCGCATCTGACGGATGTTTAATTCGAGCTTCAAAATTTTCTTTTCAATTTCAACTCGGAGGATTTGTTTTCTGCTTGTCTGCCAGTAAATGCCTTTTATTTTACTCCCTTTTCATTCTCCAATTCGCGGGGATGATGAGTGTCGCAGATTAGAATTCTTAAATCCTCAAAGGGACGTTTTTCATTTTCTTTCCGACCATTGAGACGGTAGTTACGTATTTTTGGAACCCCTCATTACATCCGTCTAAAACCGCCGGAAAAATTGAGAAAAATAAAGACTCATGCGGAAGGTTTCTAAATCCAATTCGATTTCTCACAACAGCATGATGAAGAGGAAAAAAATTTAAACGTTCATCTTAGGTCTTCAGAGTGATTTCATTCCTGTAGATGTGGTGTAGATGAGCGTTATGCGTTTCATTTCACTGACCTAATTTCCTTAAAATCAATTTGAAAGCAATTTCATTTCCACACTAAGCGCAGTGTTAATGCCCAGAGTTGTTTTTTTGCACCCTAATCTCACTTAATAGTGGCAAGCGAAGCAAGATACCGATGAAACTTACCTCGTTTTCTTCTATGTTCCCCTTTTCTCCCTTATTACCGATGTCCTTTATTTCGCTTGCACATCTCATCCACTCCACTTCAAACCCTCACTTCATTTTTATTCTTCCTGTCTCTTTGTCCTCATCTCGTTCCCTTGTCTCACATTACCCATATTTTGGACAAGTTTTCAGCCGAGGAACTTAAGTGAGAGGGGACATTATGCAGTCACAACCTCGCAAATTGAGATACCGATCAGTTTATCAATTCATTTTTGTGCCCTCGCGTCCGTCGCCTCAGTCCTCTTCTGTCCCTAGCTCAAGTTTACCCTCTTCATCCTTCCTTTCCTTTTGTCCTCTTTTTGGGACCTTTTTTCTTCCTCTTTTCCCCTCTAAGTAATTCATAGTTTTTATTAAATCTCTTCTGTGACCCCTCCATGTCAGATTTTCAAGCCCTCCCCCCCCCCCCTCTTCTCTCTCTTCCATTCTCCCACTCCCCGGTCTCCAAAATTTGTCGGACTAGGGTTTTTTTCAGCGCGTGGGTTTTTTTTAATTGCGAGGCGAGTCACGTCTGCCGCCTCGTCATGTCCCAGATTTCCCCCAAAACCCATTCATTGTCTTCATGCGTGCCTCTACCCCGCTTTTTGTGCTGTCGGGTCTTTCTCTTTCGCGTTCGTTGCTTTTGTAACGGCCGTTTGTATCGTGTATGAGAAGTGCTTTTGATATTTTCTTCATTCAAAGACGTATATAGTAGAGACTGGTTGACTATAAAATTATTAGGAAGGATTCTTGATTATTATAAAAATTGTTTTGGTGATCAATCGTTCGCAGAATTTTAAATCTCAGGGTAAAACTCCTACAAAAGAGGGCAAATATTTGAGGAAAATTACTTCCCCTAATATGTATAGTGATTGTTACGAAATCCATGGTAATTAAGTAAATTCGACGGTAGTTTTAATTCACAGAGGTGCATTATTACAGACGGGCATGTTTCAAATTTCCCTTTTTCCTAGCAATCCAATTAATTTATGCTACTATGAACTACAGTAATTGTTATCGCATTAGATAACAAGATAATTAAAATTGGTAGCGTAGCTTTTACACATGTTTTATGTGACACTGAATACACTCTCAGCTACATCCCCCTTCTTTAACAGCGGAAATTTTCTCATTCATTAAAGGAATAGTGGTAATTTGAAATGAAAAACCGTTTTGGATGTAATACCGCTGTGAGACTGAAATTATTCCTATTAAACTCTATGATGTAATCTGTAAAATAGTTACTACACATTGAGTGATGTGCAAATCGGATGATACGACATACGTGATGTGAATCACCCCCTGCTACTTACCCTAGTAATGTCTTATAGGACATTAGGTACTGTAGATGCATAGGGGGCCGACTTTCAAGTTTTCCGTCGAGGATGCTGTTTGTGGGGAACGAGTTTACCGGGTCGCCTTGTTTATCTTATCAAGTAGCAGAGACTTTTCTGATCCTTGCTGTTTGCTGTCTCTCGTTCTCATTTCTTAATTCCTCCCGTTGATTCTCCTGGATTAATTTGATTCGTTACCCTGTGTTTTATAATTCTCTTTATATTGTGTTCACTCCGTTACTTCGATGAGTAGTTACCGTGCTCATCTATTGACACCGTAGTTGTGCACTTCCATCCCACCCAATGTAGCGGTATTTGGTGAGCTTTTTAACTTTATGCGAGACTTCCACTTCGTAAAAATTGTTTCATATGCTTTTGACCTGGACCTTAAACCTTATGAATATGTTTCGCTTTTCGTTTCTTGTCTCGTCGCTTAATATCGTTGCCTCGGGAAAAGCGATGAAATTAGTGGAAGTAATTAATCGCAATTTTATGAAAAGTACGAATTTTTCTAATTTTTCATATTTCATAAACTAAGGAAAATGGGAAGAGAATTCAACTTCACTTATTTGCCATTTCATTTATTACTTCAATGTTCAAAAAGAACAGAGAACTTGATAACGTCACTTGAATAATGAAGTGAAAAGGGGTAAACTGTATTCCATTGTTTCTGGCTCAGCTTTGTGGATGTTCCTGTTTATTAAATGAAGAAAATAATGTGTTTTTCCAGTGTTCTTTATTTTCGTACTACTAGTTTCAACGCTTAGGCGTCATCATCAGGTAGAACGTAGTGGTACTACGACGTACGTGCTACTAATAGTACGAAAATAAAGAACACTGGAAAAATACATTTACATACGTTGATAATAATACATACGTTGTACCTGATGATGACGCCAAAGCGTTGAAACTAGCAGTACAGTGGAACATAAAGAACAGTGGAAAAAAATACATTGTGTTCTTCATTTAATGAAGGATAAAATACTTTTCATGTAAATTTTATTTCACGCAGGCTTTGTAGAAGATGTTTGACATAAATTGTGGTTAGAATGCGAGTGGTTATGCAAACATGATGCCATCTGATACTCTCCACCCTCAACCATCAAATAATGCCTTCTCCCTTAGGGGTCTCCCTCCTCCTTCCCCAGCTTCCCTCACGTGGTACAATATTAGAACCTGGTCGTGGCTTGTAACCACACTGAATGATGTAGGACTACCGAATCTAGGTCGTGATGCGCTAATCAAACATTTTTGTGGAAAAGCAAAGTTACGCTTGTCCATTTCAATATCAAGCAATCTCATAAACTTACGATATTCGTGCATCGGATAAAGGTTTCCCCATTTAAATGAATTTTTCTTCGTCTCACTATTCATACCCTCCCGGATTGATTGACCCCATTTCATATCAGAAAGTAAAATTGAAATAGTTTATCCGAATTAATCGCTCATCCGTAGAAATGGATACCAGAAGATTTCCAGGATACACGTATCCCTCATATGCCAAGTAAAAGGCAATAACTTTCTTTTCAAAGGAAACTAATTACACAATACCTATCGTTCGATACTTGCTTGTGATATGTTGCGTGGACCGCTTTTTGCAGGTGCACGATTTTTTTTCCGTGATTTGCAACTTTTATCCCTAGCAGTGAAGGTTGCCTTATCTCTTCGTAACAATGGAGACCACTCACTGCTGGTCCTTTTTATGTTTTACCGTTTAGCGTAGATTTCAATTATTTATCGTCCCCTTCCTGGCGTGATAGTTCCCTCGGTTAATGATTTTTTCATATTCTCGCACCAGTGATGTAGCTGAGGGTAGTGTATAACAATAGGTATTTTTAGATTCTCCTATCTATTCCGAATATCTATTCTGGAAAGTCTGTTTTTTATATCCTCTACTCATCTCCAGATGCTTTTAACGTTAACGACATTGACCCCGATGCTACTTAATACTACGAGGGTCATCCGGAAAGTAGTAACCGTTCGTGAAATAAAGACACAAAAGTAAATATTAACAAACATAAAAAAATTTATTTGAAAGAGGATACTTTAAACTACTTCTCAACATAATCTCCAAGCAAATTAAGGCATTTGTCATAACGTGTGACAAGTTTCTGTATTCCTGCTGCATAGTCCTTCGCCGCCAGCTCATTGAGATACAGGGTCACTCCTTCTTTAAGTTCTTCATCGCTGTCAAATCTTTTTCCTGCCAAAAAGTCTTTAAGCTTTGTAAAGAGATGAAAATCTGAAGGGGCCAAGTCCGGGCTATACGGTGGATGGTCGTAAGATACGCTTATTAGCCGACGATACAGTGGTTTACAAACATATCCATCCGTAAGGCATTAAGTAGCATTAGCAGATGACTTTACTGCTGTACAACGTTGGTGTGGCTTTTGGAAATTTGAACTAAACTTAAAAAAGAACGAGATTGTGAATTTTTGGAACGTGGGTTGTTCCCTCCTTAACGGCTACTGCATCAGGAGTACCTAAGGAGAAAGGGTAGAATCGATTAAATAGTTGGGCGTTACCCTCACTCAGTACGACTCCTAGGTGAAACACATATGTGGAATATGTGGACAAGTTTACAAAATATTAGGATTTATTAGAAGAGTATGAAGGAAATCTGACGAGACGTTTTAAGAGCTGTGTTATCTTTCGCTGGTTAGGCTTAATTTAGAATATGCTGCTAGTATATGGGACCCTTATGAAGTTTGATTGATTTCCAAATCGGATCACGTGTAGCGTAGATGAGCTAAATTTGTATAGCGTCGTTACTGAGGAGCTTATAAAAATTATTATAGGAGCTATTTTGGGAATTAATCACGGAGCGAAGGTTAAAAATACGGATTAAAGCTCTTGTGTTAATTGGAAGGACGCCTCTTTAGCGGTGTTGCTGAAAATGTATTATTAGCACCATCGTTCTAGCGTAGGAGAGATTATGCAAATAGAAGTGGACATATTAATTGTACAATAGAGGGATTAAAGATACAATTCTCCCACGAACGATAAGGAATCAGAATAACATTATCCATCCCTGCTAGGGGGAAAGTATTTTGTGTTGAAAGTAGTCTGGTGTCACCCCCTGCCACACATCCTAGTGTTGTTTTCAGTGTACCATGTACGTTTGCATATGTATTACGCACCGTTTTTTTTAGTTATTGGCGCGTTCTTATTTGATCAAAGGGATTTTTCCCTTGCAGGCCGAACTATTTATTATTACTACAAGATTGCATCGCATGATAGAAAGTGAACTACATCGTCAAATATTCTCAGTTATTAAATGAAATAACGCTCTAGGGTTCATTGTCGAACGACTTATCAAGTGGAAGACAGCCGTTGGCGTTCCTCATGAAAAAATATAAATGCATGATTGATTATATTTACGCCTAATATTTTGAGTCTTATCCCGGTCTACCAAACTCGGGCTCCATCGTCTCTTTTCCTCCTACCGTTGAATTCTCGTGCTGCCTCCTTTGTATATTTCATGGTACTCGGTTCTTTCTCCTACATTCGTCGATTTTTTTTTCTTGAAAGTTTTTGTGCAGTCAGTACACCCTTGAATTATCCTATGTTTAAGTAAAAATGGCGTTCAATTGGGCTTAAGTGATTATTCATTAAAATTTCAAAATCGTGGAGTTCTATTTTTAGCCTTTCGGGCGGTGACGGACATATTTTTTCGCATTATTCATAAGATTCCCGTGAACATCGCTCTTTGGGCTGACATAAACGAGAGCTGAAGCTGAATGTAAATTTCGATGCGTAGCCATATATACGATAGCGGCGTGCGAAAAGGTGTTAACGTGGCTTTACATGCTTCGTGTGAACGGACATTTGAGGTTTGGGAATGGGTAGAAGGTCGTAAAAAATACCACGACACCTCCATAAGGCAATGGAATTGTCACTTGGACAGAAGTATCCAAATAAAGAAAATATTCAGATAAAAAAAAACAAATGTATTTAGTTCATGCCGCTAAAGTTTCCTTATCGTCGAAATTAGGGTGAGTGTCAAACTGTGGTATCATATTTATAATGGTGCGAAGACCGTATATATGTCGCGGGGACCTCCGAAAGGATAGCCAGGAACCTCAACAAAAACGACGAGGTGACAAGGTTCAACACCGTGACCAAAATAAAAAGCCTCTTTTCGAGGACCAAAAGGCAACATCCCTAAGGATTTATGAGAAGGCGTATTCATAGTGCCTTGCAGGCAGATATTACATCGGGGAAACCCGCAGATCACTCACAACAAGGCTTTAAGAACATCGCAGGGCAACGGAAAAGAAGCAATTGAACTGATCAGCCATTGCCGAGCATGCTTGGAGTGAGCCGGGACACGGCATCGATTTCGAGGGAGCGAAAGTAATAGCGAAGGACAAACGCTATTTTACCCGGAAAATCCTCGAGGCACTGTAAATCCTAAAAAGGCCACGAAATATCAACAGGGACGATGGATATTCATTAAACAGTGCGGGGAAAAGGACTATCCCATCTGAGCGCGGTACTTGACTACCAGGCTTATATTAGGCGGACAAGAAAGCTTCGAAAGATACTTTCGACCTGAAGACTCAGGATGGCCAGCGAAACTATCGTCAACCGTAGACCAACGACGCGGACGGAAGACCCGGAAATGAAGAGACAAGCAGTTCAACGCCGCGGAAACTTTCGTACGAATTCTGCAGTATTACACTTGCGACATCGGGTTGTACATGTTCTCTGCACGCGTTAACGTCGATCCCAATTACATTATGTTAACATTAGTTTTATTTTTGGCCTCGTACTGTGATGTACTTATTCTCCATTGATTTGAGTTAGGTGTCTTGTTTAAATAGGACATCGATTGACAAAATAGCACTTTTTTCCTGAGGGGACCCAAAGATTTAATACAGAAAATGAACAAACTAAAATTTTCAATTGTTTCAAATGTACTATTTTTACTCATATTCAGAATGTCTCAGGGAGGCTTATGAAAAATTTTGAGAAGCGGCATGTTTGGAAATTTATGTAATGGCTTTATGTTACTTCGAGGAGGGCACTTTTAACACTTAAATTAGCAACGGTGTATTTAATAAAATTTATACGTTCCGTATGCTAGTAATGTAATTAGTAACTAACCCAAGTACTACACTATTCAAACTATTAGTAATGGTAAATAAGCTTTATGCATCGTTTCATTAAATCAGTGCCGAGGAACTAAAGATATGATAACCGATTACCATGAAAAACGATCACATATTTTTAACTTCCCGTTAAAAATTCCTTTCGATCCGCTGTTTAACTCTTTATGATTTTTTAAATTAATTTTACCCGAGTTCTCTGAAGTATATGCATGAATACGTTTGAAAAGGGTGCGGAGATGTGATATGCAAAACCCATTTCTACTTTATATTCCCACTCCCTCCCTCTTGTCATTCCAGCCACTCTCCTCCCCTCCCGAAGCGCAATCCGACTGTATTGCCTCATTGCGGACGTCAACCGCCCACTCCTCCCCCTTGCGTATTTCATCCTCCTTCCCTATCTCCCTCTTCTCCTTTCCCTTCCACGTCGAGTGATTTACGCTCGTCCGGAGAACGACAGGGTCTTAGGACGCCTCCGGTAATTTTAAGGATTGGCACTCCCTCTCTTTACTCGTTTGAAACTGACCATGAATCCCCCTCGCTACCCGCCCTCCTCCCTTCGCGGAACGGAGCGATAACTCTCTCAGTGGCGCCTCTCTATTACTCCCTTCCTTCCTTTCCCTTAGCAACCGCCCTCCTCACACCCCACCGCAATACACCTCGCCCCTACAGGCACTCGAGTTGCCCACCGGACGCCAGCTGATAGATATACACCTATGCCTTGCTTCTCCCAGTCCAAGTCGCGATCCTTTAATCTTCTCCCGGACAAGTGTCCGCATTTACAAAAGGGATGAGGAATTTATGACCGGCGGTATCTCGACTAAAGTCGAAGGGAAAGGTCGGTGAGGGCTTCAGTGTGTAGGGTGGTCCTGGGTAGTTGCTCTTCGGGGAAAGAGGACGAGAATAGACTGGAGACTTGTGATAAGTTGAAAGATCCTGGCTTTCCGAAATACAGTGCTACGTTGTTTCGGTTGTCGCGATGACGATTGGTAGCCGTCGCAGGATGAATTTTCAGATCGGGATCCAAAAGAGTGAGGGAATCCGTATCCAGCGACGGGTGTGAAATGTCATGACAACGGATGATCTACTCGCCTGATGAAACCAGAACCTTATTGTGTGGATAGCATCGCTGCGAAAATTTTGAGAAGCATGTCTGAAGACAATGACCTTTAAAAGGGGAGAAGGACAAACGAAGTGGCGCACAGTATGGCGGAGGAAAAAAAGTTTTAATGGGAGGCAACATGAGAAGGTAGAAAAGGTTGAGGTAGGAGAGGTTGAATTTTGGCTGAATATTGAAGGCCGTGATTAAATGAAAGATATATGGTAAGTGGGGAGTACGTGATATAATCACTGTGGATGGCGTGACAGATCAAGGAGAATGTACGAGGAGGTAAATAATCGAACCATGTTGAGAAAACGAAGTATGAGTTCGTAGAAGGCACTTTGGAAGACCGGGGCGATAAATAATAGTTTTTGGGAACGACTCAAAGTCTACTCTAGTCGATGGGCTATCCCTAATGCTGATGATATGTGCCATCGCTAAACGAGATGGTGATTATGGAGTTGTGTGAATGGGCATGGGAAGAATAACTCGGACTCGTACACAATACAGGAGCGTTCTGGATAACCCAAAAATTAGGAAATAGTATGACGGATTACTTTGGAGCCGTACGGGACGTGTTGATGAATATTTGTGAGTGATCAAAATGCGAAGGCGGAAACTGATGTGGGGGTTGGGATGAACTGCGTCCTTCGCCGAGATATTCGTTGATCGTTGAGGTGTGCCAGGGACCCAGACGTAAATAACTGAGGCGAGTTAAGTTGAGCATGAGTAGACTTAGTCGAGTGTGTTTGGCGGCGGCCACCGAGGGCATACGGGGGCAGTTTAGCCTCAGGAGGAGCGATGGTAAGAGGTAGCGGTATCGCCAAATTATTAGAAAAGGGAAAGGAAGATGAAGCGATAGTTATTATAAACTTAGTTTTTCATAATGATTTACTTTATTCTTAGTAGTAGAGAAACAGTAAAATTAAGCCCCTAACCAAATTTATATTTCACTTATGATACGAAGAAGGAGATCTTAGAATGTTAAAAGACGTGATAAGAAATTTTGAAAAAAAAAGTTTTTCCTGTCATGAATAGTGGTATGCGGAGTTTAAATTGAAATCATGACTTAGGGACGATTCGCGTAGTGCAAGCGATTGTATGGGTGTTATTTTGTTTATAGTGGTTAATGGCAACGAAAATCAATACTGTTAGAGATTAACTTTGAATATTCCAAATAATATCTCAGGAAGTCATTGGAATATGAAAAGATTTTACATTTTTATTCCTGTTACGCAAATGAGTCCTTTTTTTTAATGTTTTCATGTGTGCTTGTTTTTAATCCTGGTGGTATTATCGTTCGACCATGTTTCCCTTAAATGTTTGCAGTCTGTACGGCGTGGAAATCAACCAGTTCATATTGGAATGCTAGAAATTCACTGTGAAAAGGAATCATTCACACTCCTCTGTCTCCACTGCCCGACTCTGATGCCGAGGGATTAGCAGCGGAAGTGAATTATTGCTCTAGAATCGAGACTTAACAATCACGAGTGGTGGGGGGGCTTTGGCAAGGTAGTGGGAAGAGGAGTGAGCAGAAAAGAAACCGGAGAGTTTGCTTATATCGTACATTGTTAGATAATAAATTTAACTTTTCGCAGTCATTCGTTTAAAAAAAAAGACCCAGCCGTGAGATCACGAAGGAATCGCTTAGCCTAAGTTAGCTCTCTTGTCAACGGCAAAGATATACATAGTGATGTTGGAGAGAAATGAGAATTAACAATTGTGATTTCCACTATAGTATTTGTATTCACATGACCCGGTTTTCAACACTTCGCGTCACCTTAAGGTGAAGAAAGCACGTAGTGTTGAGACTCGTGTCGTATGAATAAAAACACTTTAGTGGAAATCACAATTGCTAATTATCATTTCACTCCAATATGGAACGTTTCCACAAAGTTAAGTCTGAAACTATGCGGTGCATAGTGAATGTTTCCACTTAGTTTTTAATTCCCTAGATACGATGCATGGTGGGAGCTGATTGACTAACGGGTTCGATCTGACGCCGGGACGTTATTTCAACATTTTGCGTGCGGCCCTCAAAATAATCTGAAGAATATTAATTTCCTTCTCCGTTGTGCTTTAATCACTTTTCCAAATATGAAAACAATGGGAATGAAGTAATAAGATGAGGGTAGTGATCTTTTTTACATATGATGCATCATGCATTACCTATTATGATGCGCATGAGTTTCATCGGCAATGGAGTTCATCAAGTTATCCTCTTTATCGAGTAAATATGAGTGCCGAATGAATATCGGTAAATGTTATTTGAGGATTCATTTTTGTTTTTTGGTATGTTTTTGACCATTCATTGGCCAAGTTTATTGATAACAATCAAAATTTCCTGACAGCACGATCAAATGTTTATGTCTCTGTGTCGTGGTAATGATCGGCAATGACAGCAAATCAAAGGGTTGGATTTTGTAATACTAGGCGCAACCGTTGGAGCAATCACCATGAAAACAAAGGTTGGGTCGTGATTCATGGCCTTTTAATAATGATAGGACCAATTTAGTTAAGCCAGAGTGCCCTCACTAGACTGGTAGACAACACTGCTAGTGCTCTCCCGCGTGGTTTAACTTCTCCCTCCGCTTATTTCAGGGTTATAGGGGCGTGCTGCAATGTTCAGCCCCGCGTTTGATTGAGACACACCACGTGGAGTGGTCCTTCCGCTGACGTCCTCAATATTCTGCATACTTTTTTCTTTTCGAAATTGCGTCCTCGCTGGATCGTTTGCTCTCCCCCGGCATTCGGAAACGGTTTGGTCGGAAGTGACGCCTGCGTGAGGGTGAGGTGGCAGAGAAGGGGAGGTTGCGGGCGTTTATCTCGCCAAGGAATGCATACAGAGTGGTGGAGGATGGGAAATATTTTCGCGCCTAAATCGCAGAGAGTTATTTCGTTGCCGACAGATTTTTTTCGGGAATGTTTTAAAATATTTTTCGTGATTGACGACGCTGCGTTCTGATTGACGACACCATATTTTGGGGAAGGGGGAATGCTTCCTACCTCCCTCCACTCCCCTCCCCCCCTCCCTGTTGGTTTATCGACCACTAAATGGGTAAATGACTGGCGAGCGTAACAAGAGTGAACAAATGCAACCGTGTCGAGGTTGTTATGTCTCGCGAGCTTGAGGAACGATGTCGCTGCATCGCAGATTTTTTTGTTTGATCGCCGTAATTGCGTTGGTTTATTGAGCAACGTGACTTCCGTCGTGCTGGAAAACTGTTTTACATCGGATGCTCGTTATATTTCAAGTTTCCCAGCGTCGGCGTATACGTTTAACTCCCCGTTGTTTTTCCTTCTCCAACGCCCTCCCCCCACCTTTGTCGTGGTTACTTTTTCACTTCCCCCTCAACCTTGGAACATGTATATTTATTTTCGAAAGCGTGTCGGAAGGTTATCCAACGGGTCGAGTCGCCAATGATCTCATTTTTATCCGTAGCAAATGTTGTACTCTACGAATGATATAACCAGAATCTTTAGTCGGATTTAACTCGCAACTCTCTAAGGACGAAAACAATTTTAAGGAGAACTGAAGAACATATCTATATTTTTCCCTCGTTATTTATTGGGCTGGCTGCGTACCGATGTAACTACCATCTGTTTCGACGACGTGTCTTCTGTATTTGTAGCTGTCTTTTATTCCTTTATTCCATTCGATTATCCGTCGCTCTGGGAGTTTCAGCGGAAAATATTCTCTCGCGATGTTCTCCGCTTCAGAGCTTATACCGAGTTTCAGATAAATGACCCACGTTTAGTTTCTCTCGCCGTTAGTTCCGTTTCGTCCGTCCGTTTTCCCCCGCCGTAGCACAGTCATTTCGATGCAGTTGTCGGCCTCCCTCAGGGGCGATGGAAGAGCAAGAATGGAATTTCTTGACGGAAAAAAAAGATACCATGGCTCGTGGATATAGAATGCCACATCACGTGTTGTTGTTTGCTATATTTTATTTTTAGCGAGCCTCAGCCGGAAGAAATGATGTCGACTTATTCCCTCGCCTCAGCATTTCCGGAGTGCATTGAATTTTCAATCGCCCACAAGCAGCGTATGCTGGCGTTATTCCTCCGCCGCCTCCCCAATGGAACGAAAAACTTTCCAATCCTTGTTCGCTCCGTTTTCGGTCCCGGGGGGACTTTTGAGCGGATGAATGGTGTTCTGGTGACGAATAAGATGATTTTTCGTTTCTTACTCCTTTGTCCAAAGGCCATAGGATGTGCCTACGATCGTAGGGGAATTTGTCTTGTCGTGGCCATTACGTATTTTCCTCGCGACGGAGGCAACAATTCGACTCTCGTCTCGAGTTGAGAACTGCACGCGAAGTGAAGTCGTGTCACGGCACGAGTCACGACCTCGGTCGGCTAAGGAGTGTTGTGGCAAAGTGAGTGATGGTTATACGAAGCCTCTGCACTTCCCACCTACTTCAATCCGCACTATTTATCTCCCTGTATTGACGCGTAGAACATGCAGTTAATTCAGGTGCGATGTGGTGTACTGCTCTTGTTGTTAAAGCCATTTTGGTTACTTGAATGTATTACTTTCTGAAGTGGTAAAAGTGTTTTGTTGACTGTGCTTTTCGTTTTCCAATAAAGCCTTACCGATTGTCCCCAGAGAGAGATTTAAGCTATTATAAAATAGTGAAATATCAATAGATAATTTAATTTAATTCTAATATATTGCGATTTAAACTATGCCTTTGATAAAAATCCTGATAGCATTATTACAAAGGTACCTAGTCGTGATACAGATAGTGCAGATGAAATATTTTCAACAAGAAAAAGTACATAAATTCAGAAAAAGAACAGAAATTAGAAAGTGACGGAGAAATTCAATACTAAATAAATGATAGCATACGGAAACAACGACGGAATTAGATGAATGATGGACTAAAGATGCATGGAATCTTGATTATGGAAATTAATTTTGGAGTACACGCCATGAGGAAGCCCGAGGAAGAGATTGTTGGAAAACTTTTTCCGACCAAACAGGCAGAGAGGCTAATCCACGAATTGAATTAAACATTGACATTCTTGATCCTTTGCGGTAATCGATCATACACATATATGTATGCGTATCTTATATACTTTTCAATATGAACTCGGTTTCCTCTCAGTTTACTCAACAACTGTGATTATAATGATTACTTGACAGATTGTTCACGGGACCAAATGCTCATAAGCATTTGTTTCGTTTGACGAAGCAATGGCTTATAAGCTCGTGGTTACGTCTCGTTAGCTGGAGTTCAGTTTTGTTTCTTCAATCGAACGAAATGCTACATATTATTCCCCTTGGAGTGTTAAAAGATTCATTTTGGGCCTACATAGGTTCCAGTGATAACCTGCAAGGGATTGAATTTGATATTCAGGTATGAGTCTGAGGTAAATTTCAAAATTTGAATGTGGACTGCATAGCGGAAGCATAAATAGGTATTGCATGTAATACATAATAAATGCCTATGTAGTGTAAAAAAGAAAACGATTTCCTTTAAAGTCAATAAGGGAAATACTAGCGAAAGGGGTCATCTTATTCTACTCACGTCTGCGAAAACTTTTGCATCCTGTTGGCGCCATTTGTTTAAAGAAATGTTTAATTTTGGACTTAGTTGAGTTCTCCATTTTAGGAACTGACCGCTTGTTATCAACGGGTATGCCGGGAAAAGCATAAATGTCGACTAAATATGGTTGATCCATAGTATTTAGTATAGGGACTTCATTGGTGTTTGTGGCAAAAAATAAAGGAGGTAGAGTGAGGAATGCCCTTATTATGAGAGTGGGGATTGGTGGCACCATTTATATACTACAAGTAGAAAAGAGGTATGCCACGCTTGGTCATATTGAGAGTGTGTACACAATGACCCTTCGCCGAGAAACGATAATATCTGTGCACTATTTCGCAAAAATCAGTGGTTTTCGCATGCATATTTTTCTTTACAATGAGTCAGTTATATTCAAATTCCTAATGAAGATGCTAATTTCGATCTTATGATTTAATTTTTGCATACACGTTGCTATTTCCTTACAGAGTAGTCGTACAAAAAGCATGTGTGATTCAATTTTAATTGTTTGCTTCCCACGTCCCATCGAATTCCAATTAGTGTAGTGCTAATTTTCCGCATTTTCCTTGTTTGTCGACTTGAACCTTCCTCATCTCTCTACGTCACCAGCACTTCGGTATTTTTGTTTCCGGAATCAATTTCAAATTCGTGGGACGAGATTGTATTCCTATTCTGCATAAACATCGTCATTCGCCCTATCAAAATTCCCTTCCGATCATTCTCTTCTTTGTTCTAATACTCTTGGAGCATTCGTTCCGGAGACGTTCCAATCGGAGAATAGGCTACTCTCAGGGCCAGCTTCGCGGTAACAGAATGTTCATCTCTCCTTCGGACTTTCATTAAGAGCAGATTCGCAAAATGTTGATATTGCCCCCCTCACCAGCGGCGTCCCCGAGATCCCACCACCATCCCTACGTAGTCTAGTCGGTTGGCGGTCTCCTTCCGCCACAGCTTCCTGACACCCCTTTCGTTTTCGACGACCTCATCCATTCGCCGTGGACGCCTCGACGGGCCGCTCTGTTTAACCCCCTATTCCATTACCATCTCCACTAGGTGCCTTAACCTCCATGTCGAACACTCGGGACAACTTTACTCGGGGCACCAGAAATCGAACCGGCGGACCCTGACCCAGTCGTCGGGGCGTCCCTCCCATTCCAACCTCACCCTGGCTTTCCGCTCATCCGGGCGCCGCGCCGCCGGCATCACCTCCGCCTCGACGCCCACGCATGTCTCTCCCTCCTTCCCAACCCCACCTCACCACCGCCGTTTCTGCCCGCTCCCGCCGCCACCGCTCCTGGGTCGACCAGACGGATGACGCCCTTTTCCATTTCCCCCGGCTCCGGTTGACTCAGTCGTCGAGCGTGGCCCTTGCGGGGCTCCTGCTTCGCGGTCGCTTTCTTCGTCCCTCAGGCGCCCGCACTCTCGCCAAGGCAGCCTCGCCTGATTCACCGCTTTCGTCCCTGACGCTTTGCAGGTCGAGAAAGTCGGTCTTGCTGTTCATGGGTTTTGGTTTTCTTTTGCCCTTCTGCATATACCTTTTTCATGCATTTGGTTTTGTAATCGTATTGTAAAATTTGGGAATGCCGCGAATATTGGATTCCGAGATAAATGGCGTTAAGGCGTTTGAATTTGGATCGTATCAGTGTCATTATTTACTGCTCAAAATGGAAGTATTTTTATTGAAAAAATAGGGATACTTCAAGTTTAGATATTTAATAATACGGGTATTAGTTAAATATTTGTAAATATGATCGAAAAAATAAGTAAATTATAAATATCTTCAATTGAAGAGCAGACATGGCTGTGAAAGGGGCGAAAATTTGCATGGTATACGAGTAGTTGTATGGAAGACATTCGTGTGAGGAAATAAGTGCAAAGAGTTATAGTAGATACCGCAACGGTTAATATATCAGTGTCGCTCGCTACACCGAGATGCAGATATTGCACATTTACAAATCATTCGCCTCCACCGGGACCCGAACCCGAATACGTCAAACTCTCGTCGAGTGTTTTAACCAAATATTAGCCAGACCGATTCATCAAAAGTAAAAAAAAAACACCCTTGTGTCAAAACGTTGGTTTTAACTTCGTGGGTTGTGGCGGAATGTGCATGCGTGCTCATGGCGTTGAATATACGGTAATTCGTCATAAATTCTAGATCCTTTAAAAACCCTATAAATGTATAGTGTAAGGTGTAATTTGTAGCGTAGTATATTAATATTTGCATATAATTTATCCCACCACCATCAGTTTATTTCGGTAGCTCAATTGATCAAAGCATACGACCTGACATTGAGGGATTTGGGTTCGAATCCGGGTAAAGTTTAGTTATTTTTATACCATTAAATTTCTGCCGGAAATAAGCTATTAGGTTAAACGTAAAAGTTGGCTTTCATGACACACAATGACCCAAAATGGAATGAAGTTTAGAGTCTGTATTGTTTACAAGCGTTTCTATGAATGATTAATGTTATTTTGTGTTGTGTGCGAAATCTTGCTCCCGTATTTAATTATTTTTCTGTCATACATTCCAATCGTAGTTTTTCCGTTTTTTAAACATCACGAGGGAGGTCGTTGATATTTCCATCACCTCAAAGCCATTGCCATAGATAACGCGAATCACCTCTTGACCGCATTCAATCCAATCCCGTGTTGCAACGACTGCGTTGCGATGTCGCGCGAAATTTGAAGAACGACTTTCGCGCTGTTCCTCTACTTCGCGTTATCTGGAAACAGCGTTGACGCACGCGCATCAGAAAAATCTGTGACCCGCAGAAGTGAGCGATATCATCCCGTAATCGCTTCCCCAAAATCTTACTCGCACACGGCTTCCTGATGTTGACAGTCTAAATCATCGTATTTAGTCCGACATTGAGTGTGATAGCGGACGAAAACTGAAAAGTGAGCGAGCCAGAGAAGTGGTTCAAGGGACACTACAAAAGGGACTGGGCATCCAGTGTTTGTCTAAAAGCTGAAAATTGTTTTTGTATCGTCCGTGGGGATTTTGGAAACCTGTTTACGTAATGGTGGGGCGGCCTCAAAAAAACGTCCCGAGCATTCATCGGATGTGTTGCTTCCACGAAATTTTATCTTAATATGTAGTGGAAATCGAGCATTGGCGTGGGAGCCATGCCAGCCTTTGCCAGCAAAAAAAGAAGCAGGAAAAAACGAAGGAGTTATCTTTTTTATACGTATGCGGTAGTACAGACGGCATAGGTGGCTAGTCCAAGGATGCTGGTGTATGTAGAGACATGGTCTTTCAAGTTGATCGAATTTTGAATGATTTTCGGGAGATGGGGTTAGGGAGAGGCACCCCACCCCTCTCGTTCAAACCCGCATCTCCACCATGAGTACGCTTAGGATTTGAAGAGGAATCTGTAGTCTTATGGCACAAAACACCAAACCTTAAAGCAGTTGACCGTATTTTGTGCATATATAGTTTGCCTGTAAGAAGATATTTTCATTGCGTGCTATCGTCTGCTAATGACCCAATTATTGTTTTCATTAATGAAGAGTAGTTAAGATGAATAATTGCTCTCAATGAAATTGCCAGATATTATCTCCGTTCATTAATCTTATTAGTAACCTGTATTCTCTCGCTTTGGGGCTGAAGATGGAGAAAAACAGGACACTTTTCAGTCCCTCGAACTTGCATTTACCCTGCCGTAACTGCTGGATTGACTTTCAGAGAAAATTTCTGAGTACACAAATTAAATTGTGGAGGGTTAAACGAAGCCTGCTTTCACAAAGTATCTCTACAACTCATAATTTATAATGAACCTCCACGCTATAATTGGGATTCTTCAATCTACCGGTATTGTTCCATTCCACCAGCTCTAGAGGTAGAAAATATTTATATTTTTTGCGACGACAGCAGATATAGACAGCTATTGTACATGTCATTCGATATACATTGTCATACCATGCAATGGCAATTTATGCTTACTTATTATTAATACGTTTATTCATTCGTTATGTTTTTCCATCAATGAAGTGATGTGACTACTCCAGTCAATAACTGCCACATTAGATCATACTAGTTTGTCGTTTTAGGTTGAAATTCCCTTGTACTAAATAATGCTGATCGCGCAAACTAATATTTAATCTTATTCTTTTTAGGTAAGTTCCATATTCCTGGTATAACCTGTTTTGGTGGAACCTTTCCAGACTGTGAGTATTCATCATGTTGATTTTTAAATACCATTAAAATTGTGATTTAATTCTTTACTCTCCGCGAATGTAACCAAACTTACAAGAATGTTACCAACTTAATGAGAATGGATTGAATTAGTTTATCACTTATCAGTAGAAATCCAAATGATGATTACTACATTAATGTTACTATGGGGTCCGTGATTAAGTGATCACATCCGTGACTACAACATAAATCATCACATACTAAAGCTTGAACAACGTAAAAATGAAATGACGCCAAATGCCAATAATCACCAATTCCAGTAATGACGGTTGACCTAATATCCCTTGCCGCACGTGCGCTCTTGGTGGATGGCAGGGCCAGATATAAATGTATATACGTCCCTAGACCAATTAAAATTATTGAGTTTGTATTCGGAATGCCTCAAATTAATCATCGTTTGTTATTGCTTTCGCGGCACTTTACCTGTGATGTGTACGTGTACGGATTTTACCATGCATTTTTACGTAGGAAAAAAGTAGTTACGATTCGTTTAAACTAGTTTAGTTATTTAATTAAGTTTTCTCTTGAGGTGGGTCAGCGTAGTCCATTTATTCATCATAATGATGAAATTCATTGAATGAATGATGAATGATTCATTTATTGTCTTTGTATTCCTTCTATATCAAGTGTGTTTAATTTCTCTTTATCGTATATACGTAAAATACCGTTGCTTCATGCATATGGAGTAAGCAATATGATAAAAGTCAATTTTGGTGTTACCTTCTGGTTTCCCTATAATTAATGCTACTTCTGCACATTAATGAAAGAGGATTTTGCGAACATTCATCGTTTTCTCTATAAATTTACTGCAGTCAAGTTTTCTTTTTCTCATGCACGGTGGCGATAATTGCATTTCTTCAAAATGGAATGGGAATTCTTCCCGCAATTAACTGCGTTTGAATGCAAATCTCTTCTGTAGCTTCCATCCCCTGTGTGTTTCGTGATTACTTCTTACCATTGGGTATAATAATGGGCATTTCAGTTGTGAAAAGTCCCTCGTTACCGCTCTCTTCTCGTATTTTTCTCTAATCTTCTTTCGGTAGTAATTTTTGTTAATCGCGGCAACATTTTAGAATGAATATTGATGACATTTCTTCGTTTTCCATGCATTTTTTTCATCAAACAGTTGCCGGAGTGCTAGCTTGTTCTGTCATAGAGGTAATAATAGATTGGTCAGTTACATGTACTTGGAGATGTTTTACCTTTTCTCTCAAATAAAAAAAATTGGATTTCAATTTTGTCGTTAACTTGCTAATCAAGCTTTGTAAAACTCGGTGATTTGATGTAAGTTAGTTCATTCCTAACGTAGCTCTACTATTTTTTATTTCAATTTGAATAATTCATCAAGGTATCTACAACCGGGATAAAACATCTGAAAAGAGGTTTCATCCCACCATAGTATAAAGTCTGATAGAACTCTAAGAAATCACTATGCATGGTTCGTGTATAAAATAAGTGTACTGAGCTCAGGAAAAAAAATTATTACACTTTTACATAACTTAAGCTAATATTCCTCAAAATAGGACCCTTGTGAGTCGATACACTTTTTCCAGCGGCGTTCCCATTCCTGGAACGCTCCCGCGAAGGCATCATCGGGAACCTCTCGAAGACACGTCGTCACGGCCTCTTTGACGGCGTCCAAAGTCCCGTATCGCGTTCCTTTCAAACTTCTCTTTATCTTCGGGAACAGAAAGAAGTCCGGTGGTGCCAAGTCCGGGCTGTAGGGCGGGTGCGGCAGTGTTGCCACGCCGTGCTTGGCCAAGAAGTCCGACACGACAAGCGCGGTGTGAGACGGCGCATTGTCGTGATTTTTTTCGCATCTGTAATTGGTCCCTAATAATCTCGTGCACTATTGTTTTTGGCACATTACACTGCTCTGCTATCATCCGAACACTAAGACGACGATCAGAGTACATCGCTTACTTTTCGCACATTTTCGTCGGTGAGTGTCGTTGATAGGCGTCCAGGCCGTGGTTCGTCGTTGACCTCTTCTCTGCCCTCACCGAACATCTTGTGCCACCGAAAGATCATGTTTCTGGACATGGTTGACTCCCCGTAAGCCTGGTAAATCATACCGACAGTTTCGGTAGCCGATTTCCCAAGCTTTACCGCAAATTTGATGGAATAACGCTGCTCCAAAAACTTCGGCATCGCGTTCCGTGACGTGGGTCGAGCGTGGAGGTTCGCGTTAACAGAGCTCCTCACTACACCACAGCTCAGAGCCGACTGCCTTTTTCAGCGTCGCTTGCCAACATACCCCCCTCCAATCGTAGCCCGTCAGAGCGGTGCTGGGCGCGCCTGGAGCCGCGGGAAAAAATCAGTACACTTATCTTCCGGACGAACCATGTAGTTCCTCGCGATATGAGTAGTTTCTATTAGTTTCTACAAATATCGGGGTACTTTAAAAATGCTGCTAAAATTTTATTTAACCTATGTCCATTCAATTGTCTTTACTGTGGCGGGTGGGTATTTTTCTGTACTAAAGAAATTTTTCGCAGCGGAATGATGCTTGGCCCCCGCGGTGATGCAACCCACAAATCGTCGCCTGGTTGATTATGCATTTCGCACAACACACATTGCCTTCTATTGTTTTTTTTTGAGATTAAAATCAAACGATCATCATATTTGATGATCGTTTTCTCTTTCCGCAAACTCCAAATTGTGAAATCGAATTCTGCTGAAACATACCCGAATTCCGAGTATTAGAACTACTTCTTTGATGTTAAAGTTGACTACGCTGTGTTACCTATCGTCAATTAATTCATCACTTCATTTTAACATCGTCATGTGTTTTCGTTAAAATATATTCTACGTGGCCAGTTTGCTTCTGAGACGAGCAACAATCATGTTAGACGGAAGGTTTACTGTCCACATGCTGAATAGGTTTGCTATTAAAATAGCTATGCCATTCATTTTTCACATAGTGCGTCAATTCCAGCGACCGAATTTTTCTTTCAGGGAAGTTTCGGGACTCTGTACTCTTCAATCGCTGTTTAATTGGTGTGATACCTTCTCAAACTTCACTTAAAGCCTGGACGAAGCTTGCGTCGATGTGGCGTTGTAGTCAAATTATGATGAAAAACGTGTGGAGCAGTCTAATTATTTTTTGGTATTATTTACGTTGATTAATTTTGTACACTCCTCTGTTTTAACGCAATGAAACGGCATGTGTGAATGAATCCATTTCTAAGAAATGACACATAATTGACGGTAACGAACGAAAATGTGCATGGTGTATTTTTCATCTTTTTCCTAAAATTAAAAGTCCATTCCTCAACTACTCTAAAGCATATACGATGTCGTTTCATTCCACTGGAATGAGTTGCTAAGTTTTTCATTAGACATTTTAGGACAGGTAAACTGCCTCTTGTTGCAAGAAATTCCATTTCTTCATCAATATGTGCCCAACTATTTTATGGGTTTTCCGAAGAATATTTCGTCGATAGTGATAATTATTTTTATTTCAAAATTACGTCCACCACACACAGGAAAGGTAAGGCAGCTGGAAGGTTAATCCACGATGTTACGAGTTGTTGACTTTTAGTGCTAATCTGTCAGTTGTGCATTCTATCTGACGAGTAGCAACTTGTTCTCAAGTATTATAAAAGTACGAGCTTGCCACCAGAAACATTCCCCGTGCATTCTTTTCCTGGAACCGAATCTGTTTTTTACAGTGCGGCAGCAGTTTCAGTTTACGTGTAAAAAGATTCATTCAAGTGCTCAAGTAAACCTCAAATTCGTATTTGGTATGAGTGTTTAGTTTCTGCAAGCGCTGCATTCGTGCGCCCGACGGACCGTCATCGGACGGGTAATAACTCAGAGCTTATGGCAGGAGATTGAAGATTGCTATCATTTCGTACGGGACTACTCATCCTGCTCACGGTAAACGTCTCCAATACGCTGTTGTATTGAATTTGCTGTTAGAATATGCTTCCCGGTAAATATGCTGATGAATATCTGGAGAAAAATTGTGAAGATCGAAGAAAAACAACTTTTAGTTGCTTAAGAATCCGCTGTGAATGGCTTGTAAGAGGACCACATTATATCCAAATGTGGTGCATCCTTAGAGTCACCGATGGTTTTGGAAGTATCCTCTTGCTGCGGATGCCACGTTTTGCTAGCTGGTATTCGTTCGGAATCCAAGCGAAGTTTTTTGAGTGCAGGCCTTCATCATTTGCCATCAAGTTCACTCCGGAATCGAACGACTTCGGAGCGCCCTCCAAAGGTATCGTAATCTGGGCGTTTACGTCCCTTCGCGGATATGACATCCGCGCGAAAGCGTTCATTCCATCACCGTTGGAAAACGCTGGACCCAGTAAGTCGTGGCTTTAAGGGAGGAGGGGAAAAAATAATCATGAGCCGTTTCGACGCCCGAGATCCTAAATCGCCCGGAATAGATTTCCCATCGCGTCTCGCCGTCCTCCACCTCGCCAAGCGTGCATCGATCGCTATGTAAAGATCCTATCCATAGAAGAGAGAGAGAGGGAGTGCTTAGAGTGGGATAGGGGGAGAGGCCGAGTTGGGATAAAGGGAGGTGAGCAATGGGGGGGGGGGATAGGGGATACGGAGTGGGACGGGATGGCGGGCCAGGGGTGAAAATAAAGCCGGTGAAATAATCGATTCCATCTGATTTCCGAGGGCCGAACGCGGACGCAGATTACTCGTCGCCCCGGACCCATCGGCCTCTAATCCCTGGATAAAAAGGGTGAGAGAAAGGGTGTGGGCAACCTCGGGGGCGGGGTTAGGGTGCCAGAGGGGGAGAGTAGCTGTAGGGTGTGTATAGGTTGAGTGAGAGGGAGGGATAGAAAATGGGCGGAGAGAGACAGGTAGGTAAGTTGGTGGGTCCGGGGGAGGCTGTTCGCAGTCATTTGTTATGCTTCCCTATCGGCTTCATTTAGCCTCTGGCTGTCCGAGGCACCTGCCCAGAACACGAATTAAACCCCCTTTCACGATTCGTTGAATGAGAAGGCAACCGTCAATCGATTTGAAATTGATTGATGTGCTCGGCTTCCGGATCGTCTCTCCCTCCCCTCTTCCTCCTTTCCCCCCACCTCCCCATCCAAGCATCTCCCCAATCCCCCCATTCCAACCTCCCAATTCGCCAAAAAGACTCCCGTTCCCCCACCCACCCTCACCCGCCCCCACGTCTGCAATCTCCACTCTCCCAATATAGAGGCCTCCTTCCTCTCTCTGTTTACCTGCACCCTCACCCAGCTTCCCTCTCAACCCCTCTTTATCGCCGTCGCTGTGCCCTTGCGGTGCGTGTCCCTACCATCCTCCACCCTTCTCTCTTTTTCTTCTTTCTCCGCCACCTCCACACCTCGCTCCATAATGGGTTTTAGCGCAAGAGGGTAACTGACATTTTCAATTTCGTCCAAACGGAGTCGTCCCTGCGTCCACATCAAACCTTCCCTTCTCCCCTCCTCCTCCTCCCTCTCGAACCCCTCTCCGACGCCAGCACACCTCTCCCCTCTCGGATGGCAAACCTATCTAGGACGTGTGGTGAAGGAGGTGTGCGGAGGAGAAGGGGGATGTACCGGTAGGGGAGTGTGGGTGTATGCTTGGGGGAAGGGTAGGTGGGAAGGTGATACCCGACGGCTAGAAGCTCAAATTCTTAATGAAAAAGGAAACGCTCTGTGCCTGAGTTTTAGTGAGGGGATGAAGGAGTATGAGGAACGGGATAAAAAAGAAATGAGGTGTTGTTGAAGGCGAAGAAGGGATGTTACAGTGGAGTGAAAGCTAACACAGATTCCTTTCTCAATCACTTATCTTACCTTCGTCTCACTATTTTTCTTCTCGGGGAGCTCCTCCTTTTACTGTCTCTGCCTCTTATACTTTCTCCCGTTCGTTATTTTACGCCCTTCTCCCTCCAACTCACTCTCGTTCTCCCCCCATTTTCTGCCTCCGGCTCAATGCTCCAGTTGTAAGAACCCGTTCCGTCCAGCCTGTTCTACGTGGCGAATCTCCGCTTTATGCCGTACTTCCTCGCAATCCCCTTGGGTCACTTTGCTGCAAATTTTTCCTTGGTGTTTTGTACGTGATCGAATCATATGACTGGTTTTACGTAGTTCCATGAGGAAATCTGAGGGGAATGACCTTTTGCTTCGTCAGTTGTCGCTCGTGCTGCTGCGAGCCGAGTTCAGTGCTCTTGCCGGTTAATGTAAGCACTGACCAAAATGCAGCTACAACTTGGTAATTGAGTGGTGAGACAGCTTCGATTACCTATTAGTTATTTATTACAGTTATTTGGCAATGTGTGATGAGGACTTGTACCGGGAGTAAGGCCTCTTTTATTGTAAATTTCTGTTTCAGATAGCAGCGAGGGTTTAACCGGTCTTAGAGGGCATAATCACGTAAAGAATGTATTTTTTAAGTTCGTATTTTATAATAACACAGGCCTACAAAAAAAACTTTTTTTGGTGCCGGGAATCTTTGTGTTGATTTTAACTATATTTGTAGAGCTGAATCCAAATATGAAATCCGTTTTTATTTAACAGCTCTACTTTTTTAGCTATGGCACACCTTACGATTAGTTGTTTTAATATTTGATATATTCCGGAAAATAATTTTCAAAGTTAAATAAATCTATAAGTATACATGGGAATATATGGTAAAAGAAAATAGGAAAAATATTACAGACTTTGTAAAACGTGCATACTTGGGATATCTTGGTGTTAAGCTTGGTGACCAAGGTAAAACATGGGCACCGCATTTTGTGTGTAAAACATGTACTGAACATCTGCGGCAATGGACAACAGGACAAAGGAAAAGTCTAAAATTTGGTGTGCCAATGGTGTGGAGAGAACCTGTGAACCATATTGACGACTGTTATTTTTGCATGGTAAATGTTTATGGAATTAATCCAAAAAATCGCCACAAGTGGACATATCCAGATTTGCCTTCAGCTAGACGCCCGGTACCCCATTCAGAAGAAATACCGATCCCAATATTTCAGACGTTACCAGATATATCTAAGGAAGAATTTGAGTTATTTGAAAACATTTCTCATTCTATTGACGATAGTGGCAGTGACTACGAGGGGGTATCAACAATTCCTCAACTATTTAATCAAGATGAACTAAGCGATCTTGCTAGAGAACTGAACTTATCGAAGGAAGCATCCGAACTACTAGCATCAAGACTGCATGAAAAGAATTTACTGCAACCCGGTACAAAAATAAGTTTTATCGCACAAGGGAAAAGGATATGCTACCCTTCTTTACTCAAGAAGACAATCTTACATTTTGTTTAGACGTTAAGGGTCTTTTGGAAAAAATGGGACTACTATCACAATATGATGCTAGTGATTGGCGTTTGTTTATTGATTGCTCCAAGCGTAGTTTAAAATGTGTACTTCTTCACAATGGTAACAGGTTTGGCGCAATACCAATCGCTCATTCAACTAAAATTAAAGAAGAATACGATACAATAGCATTGGTCTTACAGAAGATAAAATACCAGGAACATCGCTGGGTGATTTGTGTAGATTTAAAAATGGTGAACTTTCTTCTTGGGTAGCAAAGTGGCTACACAAAATATCCTTGTTTCTTGTGCCTCTGGGATAGCAGGGACAGACAAAACCACTGGATTAAGAAGGAGTGAAGAGAGAGAAAACTTGGTTGTTGGGAAAGAAAACATCATTGCTGAATCTTTAGTTGAAAGAGAGAAAATCATCTTACCGCCTATACATATTAAACTAGGCCTAATGAAGCAATTTGTAAAGGCTCTTGACAAGGATGGACCATGCTTCGGCTATTTAAGACTAAAGATGCCCCATATAAGTATTGAAAAACTTAAAGCTGGTATTTTTGAGGGGCCACAAATCAGACAACTTACAAAGGATCCTGCTTTTGTCGAGTCAATGAATGAGATTGAAAAAATTAGTTGGATGTAATTTGTTGAGGTCATAAAAAATTTTCTAGGAAATCACAAAAGTGAAAATTATATTGAGCTGGTAAACATTATGCTCAGCAACTTCAAATCACTTGGATATAATATGAGCACAAAAGTTCACTACCTACCCAGCCACTTAGACAATTTTCTTGGAAATTTAGGAGACACAAGTGAAGAACAAGGTGAAAGATTTCACCAGGATATAAAAACAATGGAAGCTCGCTACCAAGGAAGATGGGATAACCATATGATGGCTGATTACTGCTGGTGCTTAAAACGAGACTGTTTGAACAAAGTGCACTCCAGAAAATCGCGCAAAAGAAGCTTCCGATGTGTTGAGTGATGTTTTTATGTATTTTTTTCTTTTCAATTTGTTTTATTACAGTAAAAAATTTTAGTATTTGTGTTCAATTGTATTGTAAAATTCTGTTGTGTTTGTGGGTGATTTAACAGCCCTAGAAATAAATCAAGTCTTTATATTTAGTGGGTTTTATTATTAATATAATATTCCCATATCATCATGCAGAAGATTTTTTTACGAAAGTAATAACATGTCTATATCTTGAAAACTATAGCTGATAGGAAAAAAACTAGTGTCATAATTGGATTCAGCACCTTAATTGTTCTTTAAATCAACATTAAAAGCTCCAGCACCAAAACCACTGTTGGCCTGTGTAATTTATCGTTGTCCGTTATCCTCATTACTTCTTTTGAACATAATTATTTTTTTATTTGAAAGCGTATAAGTTAAATTAAAACTTGCTTTTCATGATTTCAAAATATTCCTTTTATTAAATAAATGTTTAATTTTTTCTCCAAAATATCTCAGTAGCTCGCAAGTGGCCCAATAAATATATTTTCTTCTATATCAAATGTAATTCAAGTCAAAACGCCTCCATGCTGGGAATTTTAATGATTAATTTCAGGCACTTATGCAAAAGGGGGTAGTTAACCCCATAGTGCACGCATTACGATTGGAAACACTTTTAGCTGGTTATCTTGGGATTCACGGTTAAAAGTAGAATATATGTACATATATGAGAAACAAATTAGGAAAATATCTGTAGCATTCCACGAACTGATGATTTTAAAAGCATCGTAGAAGCATCCAAAAAGGCAAAAATTTATTGCAAAGTTAGTAACTGTCGCTATAAAGTCAAATCGTCTGCCTATCTTAGTTAATGCTTTATTTACCAAATTTACCGATGTCATTTCCTAGAAATCGAACCAATAGCCAGTCTTAGTGAACTTGTTTCGAGAAAATAGAGCAGCGACTTATTATGTCGTCAGACAGGGAGAGGAAACGTTTAGGGCTATGCTGAATATTCAGAGAAGTGAGATTACGTGCAGTAAGGTATTAACGACCAATAATCGTTACTTGGTCGTGCTGATTTTGTCGGCTTCATGAATTTCTAAATTTTAATAAAGATTACTTCTTATGTTCCTAAGTAACTTCGTCTGGTGCCTAATGCTTCATATTTAACGTTTCAGAGAAAAGTAACCAACTTGACCTTTGAAAGAAATTTATGAATACATTAAAATATTTTCAAAGCATTTATGCATCTCGTAAATATTAAAATATTTTAATATGATTAAGGATATTGTTGCTATTTGGAATGAGCTGCTATATATTCCTAAACACGATTTTAGTAGAAGATGATGCTCTAATTTGCAAAACAACTTTACTAAAGAAATATGAAAATTTAGGTGATTTATCAGTATATAAATTATTGGCAAAAATTAACATTCATTTTGGCCGCTGTAAAGATTATTTAATAGTACGTTGGGACGTCCATTTTAGTTTCTTTCCGATTTTTCAGATGATACAATAGTTAATTGCTGACGCAATAATGGATCATCAAAAAGTACCGCCTCATTAAAGTATTTTTATGTTGATTTATTTTATGGATGGTATTATAGTTTCTGAAACCTGAGATATGTGATTTTTTTAAGAGGGTGGTAGTAACAAGTGTGGTTAAATAAATTCGGCAAAGTGATAATTTTTCTGGAGCGGATTTTTTTCAGGAGTATCTAACATAAATTACGGCATATGGGCGCCTAAATCCTTGCATTTTCTAGACCAACGAAAATTCCCGGCACCCCACGCTTGATTTACGGTTTCTAGCCATAGTGATTTATGAACTATGCCGAGGTGTTTATTTTAGCGCATCCTAGGCAGTGTATTTTTCCTTATTTTTTTAATATGCCGACCAAGCTGGAAAAATACATACACGAAGCATTTTCCAAGATTTTGCGCTCAAAGGGCCTGTGAAGTCATCGCCATGGATGAGGATACATCCTCTTCATTGCGGGCATCAGCTCTCATGTGCTTACGAGTATGCTCAGAGGATTCTCGTGATTCATTTAAATAGGCCAAAAAATATACTTATACTGTGTGCGGTAGAGACAAGGAGCAGGAGAGTAGGAGTTTGATTATTATTATTAAGTATTCTACCGGTTAAGGTAGGTTTTGGATGAACACAAATGCCAAATAAATATTTTATGACTCCTGACAAAACACAATCCAGCAACCTACTCTACATCAAGTTCTTCTTCATCTCTCATCCCGACTCTCCGTTCCCCACTCGCACCTGAGTAGTCTGAGACATGTACAGGTTGCAGATTAGACTCCTGTCCCTCTAATATATTCCTATTTTCTGCAATATGCTCAATAATATTTTCAAATTCACTCTATTGAACGTCTTTTCGAAATCTACGAAACAGGTAATACGTCCTGATTTTATTCTATATTCATCTCGATTAGTGATCTCATTACTGCAATGGCATCACGCGTACCTCTCCCATTCCTAAACGCAAACTGATCATCCCCTAAGTTATCATTTACCCTACTCTCTATCCTTTTGTTGATGATCCTGAGAACAACTTTAGCAGTATGAGAAATCAAAGTTATTTTTCTGTAGTCCTCACATGATGTAGCCTTGTCGTTTTTCGGAATGGGAATTAACACTGATCTTATAAAGTCTTCCCGCCAGATTCCTTCCTTATAGATACGAGTCAGTCCAAATAGAGTCTTCCTCTCACATTTTCCTAAGTATTTTTATAGTTACGCAGGTATATTGTCTACCTTAAAGGCCTTATTTAGTTTCATCTCCCTTAATTCTTTCTTACTTTCCGATTGTGATTTAACCTTGCTGTAGAGCGCACCAATTTCACCCTTCATCTGCGAATTTTCCATATCCTCGTACTGCGTCTTTCACCATGCTTCTTTTGCTTTATTTGTTGCCCGTATCAATTTATTATTTAACTCTTTGTACTTCATTTTACCTAACTCTGTGTTTACGTTCTTCTATTGTCACATGTGTGTGTGTATATATATATGTATATATATGTATGTATATATACATATGTGTGTATATATATGTATATATACATATGTGTATATATATATATATATATATATATATATATATATATATATATATATATGGCCACTTTCTTGAAAAACCCACGAACGTGCACAATAATGTAAATTCACTAACTAGTCGACAAACACAGAAGTATATATATATATATATATATATATATATATATATATATATATATATATATATATATATATATATTAATAATTTTAGCATAAGTAAGGAATTTGGCGATGCGAAGGTACAAATAGGGTAGCTGAACAGTTGAATCCTCGGTATTCAAAAAATTTTTTGGAATATTTCATGTGCCAATATTTCAAAATTAGATCGCCGATCCGTGACGCACCGGGAGTGAATTTCGTATCTGAGGCTGTGGAAGTAGTTATTTAGGCGTCGTAAATATTAGGAATGCGTCCGTGAATTCCCAGGCTCATGAATATTTCATCCCAAATTAGGTGGCCGCCATTATTTATCCATCGAAATCGATCTTGCCACCCGTAAATTTTCCATATTTTTCCCCAACTCTACTCCACCGTCGGATTAATGAAGTAAATGAAGCAAACCGTTCTCCCTCCCTTGGGCGAAATGGGACTCACATGACCGCTGGTGGACGTCAGGGAAGATTAACGTTAAGGCTTCTTCGCATATGTGCAATGTCCCTTTCTGTGCGGTATAGGTAGGTAGATATTTTCTCTACGGTGCCAACGACAGCGCTCAGGGACGCGTCACGCCGATGAACGTGATATCATACACCGAGTGCCGGCAGACTGCCCTGTCCCGCGACTCTCACAGTCGTAGGTGCCCTTGCGAGGAAAAAGTTGTCCTTCCCTTGGCAGAGGACTAGATGATGAGGATAAAGACGACGATTAATTAATGCAATAACAATACTTAGTTCATAGAACGCGGCAAGACAATAGCATATGTGTTAATGAAGAATAGAACCGTAGGGAGCGATCGTATCCGATGGGTCAGCGTATTTGAAGTTTTGTTCTGACTTATTGCCAAATATTTTCGAGCTTCCTCCTTTAAGTGCCGCAAGAAAATAGAGGATAGGTTGGTCCTTCAAATATTCATGTATTTTCTCCTCCATGCCCATAGTATTTTCCGCAGTGAACGCTATTAACTGATATTTTTCTCCGCATGCTTTCTTAATTGTATAGATTGTACCGTCCGTTGCTAGTGCGTTCAACCCCTTCGATGCTTTGCCCGGAGTACCGCACCGATACCGCTTGGAATGGAATATCTGGGGAAGTTCTTAAAGGCTTGCACCGGATTCTGCGTCGATCGGTTGGTGGGCTTAGGCCAGGCGGGACCGTCTCGGATGTTTCGAATGGCGATAAAGCCGAACCGCTTTCATTAATCCCACACATCATCGGCTCCCCATCGCGGAATGCCTACCTTCCGTCTCGTCATTTCCCTCGCAAATCCCGCGATACGAGCGCCACAGTCAGCAGGGCGAGGAAGTTGGTTCTGCTGGAAGGAGGAGGGTTGTGGGGTAGAGGGGAGGGAAAGGAGAGTTGGAGGTTTTTCCATATCTAAAACTTTTTCCAACCCCCTTCAATCCTTCCCTCCCGTCCGCCCCCGCATCCACCCTGTCCCCTCTCTTTCGCACCACCCTGCGGGAGAGCCGTGTTCCTCTCGGGTGAGGGCCGGGATCGCTCCCGAGCCTGCTTTTCCCGGTTACCATGTCACAGAACTTTTTATCGCCCCGGGGATAGTAGGGAGGTGGGTGGTGGTTTTGAAGGGAATGAGGGAGACGTCGTCGCTGGTAAGATGCCAGGGGAACTCTGGAGATTAATTAACTGATCCTGGGGGAAGACTCCCTTTTCTTTGCCACCCTTTCTTCTTCCTTTTCTCCTCCTCCTCCTCCGCCACCTCCTCCTTGTTGTTGTTAATGAATGTCTTGAAAGATGGCGTACGATGGCATGGCTGCGAGGCACATACAACTAGGGGACGCTCCGGGTAATGCGCTGCCGAACCCGAGACGGGGGAGGGGAAGACATTGGGGAGAGTGGGTGGGTGACGGGGATTTTGTAAAAGGGACCTCGAGGGGGAGAGTGGAGGGGCATACGGCGGCACGGGGTGGTGGGTGGATCGGGAGGGTGGGGGGGGAGAGGAGGACAGCTTCCGAGTCGGCCGCCCTCCGTGAAGGATTTTGCATTATTCATGCATCGCTTACTTTTTCGCGCAAAGATTCCTCGCTGATATCTTTTTCGCTTTCCGCTTTTTTGCGCGCCTCCGCTAAGGATCGTGCATTGCCATGAATTCATAATTTGATGCGGCTCTAAAGCCCGGCAGCAGGTTGGAGAAAATGAGCCGCGTTTTCCGACTGAGAGGGGTTCCTTTTTTTCTTTCCACCTCCCCTAAAAATAAACGGCAATGTCGCTAAACTTCTGACTCGCGTGGTGCCAAGAGTAAAGGCGGCGCCTAAGATTTCTCGAAGGACCATATGATCGTGTGCGACACGGCAGTTTAATTTTAATTTTTTGGTTCTCATATTTAGGTGACCACAACCACTAGTGTGTTGGACCTCAACAGTTAAAAGAATTGATTGGTTAAAATAAAGAAAGTTAGACAAATCTTCCAGAGAACAACCCAGAAACTCAACCCGTGTCCTTCTGGCCGGAAAGAGATTTTTCATTCCTCCAGTCCAGTGGTGCGTATAGTAATAAACTAAGGATAAATGTAAATATCATATGATTTCGACCCTTCTTAGGGCTTGTGGAATTAATTATTCTTTACCATTAAGTCTAGTCCATATGTCTTTCCCCGGGAGCCGATGGCGTGTTAAACTAAAAGGCTCCCGAGTCCCGAACATCGTGCACAATCATCGACTGGGTGCTCTCAACTTGACCACCTCTGCCCGCGTGACTGTTATGCGTTTTTGAAGTCTAAATTTGGGCTTATCCCTTGAATTATCAGAGTGTGCATGGCCAGGTGCTGTCATAAAGAGTAAATTATCGGCGTCGTTTTTTCCACGAATGGAGCCATGGACACCCTCGAGTGCGTGAGAGACCCGCTAGCGTAAATAATTAAGCCAGCTCAACGAAATGAACTCCCGGGGAGGGAAGAGGTAGAGGCGAATCAAGAGTGCCCCAGTTGATCGCGTCCCGTGCCGCTTGTTGATTCGATTGGAGGGATAGAGGGTGGGGCAGTCGCATTTCATCCCCTTTCTCGCCCCCCCCCCCGCCAACGCACCCATTCCACTCTCTCTCACTCCACCAATTTCCGCTCCCCATGCTGTTTTGTTTCGCCCGGGAGGGACGGATGAAATCGTTCGACAGCCCCAGGGTGACACCGGGATGCTATCCAGATATCTCTCCTTCCAGTAGTTTGCAGGGCGCGTTCGCAGCGCGAGAGGCGCCATTGTCCCACGGATCCACATAACTCGACGGGACTCGAGAAGACACTCTCCTTCTTCCATTCGCCTTAAAAGTGTTGCCGCGTGCGACTGACTCGGCTGGATGGCTCCGACTTTCCCGCCTCCCCCTCCGCCCATTACCCGCGGGAGACTCGACTCTATAGTATACCCGCGCGCCCGTTCTGAGACTTCCATCTCCCGCGCGGATGTTCGTTGTTTACACTCGAAGTCAAATGAAATGGCTGTCGGATCGACCAGGGACGAAGAGTCTTCTCCGTCTCTCTCTTTCTTTCTCCTCTCCAGACATTACTTCTTTGCCCTTGGAGCGGTGCGCTAGAGCTCCCCAGCTCCTCCCCTTCCGGCCCACCCTTACTGTCCCATCCGTCTCGAAATCCCCCTCACGCAGCGGACACGCTTCGCTGCGATGAGTGTAAACAAAACTTCTGAATGTATCACGGCATCTCACCACCCCAAGATAAAAAGGATCCCGTTTTCACTTAACTCTCACTCCCTGTGTCTTCCTAAGGCGTCGGACGTTACGATTAATACTCAACAGATCTTTGCATTCGCCGGGGGAATTTCGGTGGCGCTCTATCAAGTGGAGAACTTCCCATGATTTATCGTCGTCAATTAGTCAAATGAAAGACTTATATAAAATGTATGGTTGATTATGCGTTTCATAAAAATAGTAAATCCATTTTATTCCGTGTTATTGCTATTAATTATGGCGACTTGAGACTTCGACCGTCCGTATTTTAGGAGACCCTTTGGTAAATCACTTAACTGTGCCGTATTAATTATTCCTGATTTTAGGCACTCACTCTTTAGTGCGGGAAGGTAGCATGTGATTCCAATGCAGTTACGCATAACCTGGTGAACTTCGTAAAAGGAAAGCTATCATTCAAATTATCTTCCGTATTTTATTGACAACTTATAGTTATTTCATTATTTAAGCAAGGGTTTGGTCCAATGGCACAAGTACCGTGCATATGTTCACTCATCGCTTTCAGGTTTTGCATTCTTTTGCACCTGCTGGATAAGTTGTGTTTAGGATGGTTGTATTTTAAATTATTTGTTTTATCCTGTAGTAGAACTTAGACTTAAGATTCGACATAGACTTAGAAACAACTTGATGCCTAGTTAGAAGAGCAGTGTAAAAAAAAACATTTTGGTATCTCATCTTAATTTTAAATTTTGATTATTTTTAACGGCTTAGTTTAAAGTATGGACTCCAAAAATCTATTTCTTTCCCATGCACTAAATTTCCGAAATTCATCGCATTATATATATCTTATCTTAATACACACAATATAATATCTTATGCTGTATTTATTAGTTACACTTATCCACGATTCATTTCATATTTTTATTACAGCTGATCTCATGTCTTCAAGAATTTCTTACGGAGGGGTAATGTTTCTCATATAACCATTCCTTATCCATCCCTTTCGGTTGTATTATTTTACGTAATTTAAAAGCAGGTGCCTATCCATAAAAATTACGAAACTCTGCGACGTTGGAGGTTTACCTTTATCCAGTTTAGCTGCAAAATTTCGCATAGAATTTTTGTGTGTATTATGTATATGCATCATATACGTTATATGACTAAGCCTATTTCTGCACGCCCCAGTGAAGATGACTGATTTCATCTTCCTTCTCGTTCAAACCTTCTTCACTTTTTCAAACCACTTCACTTCACCTTTCACAGACTTCATCGTCTTTCCCTTCCCGTCTCCTCCTTACCTACTCGTTCGTGGTTCGCCATCCGCTCTTATCATTTTTCGAGCGTTCGATGCCCGTCTCATCCCTCCACGATTTCACCCCCAAGACTTCCTCCATGACTTTCGCCGGCATCCCTTTCCGGTATTCTCCTTTTGCTTCCTCATCAGAGAGATGTCTTCCTTCATTTTACCCCTTAGTCCCTCCCTTCCCATTCTCCTCCCATTCTAGTCATCAGTCTTTCCCTCTCCCCCAATAACACCTCCCGGCGAACCATTCCGCTTTCGTAGCGTCTTTTCCCCATATATATCAATTTGCTCACTTTATCTCTCCTTTCACTTGTCGTCATTCTGACCGTTGTGACGAAGGTTTAACTGCTGGGAGTCAGAAAATGAGGAAAGCCACATGCCTTCCATGACTCGAAGACGGAAGATTCCACGACTCAAAGAAGGAAAGGGTAGGCTGAAAACTAATGCACACATGCTTATAGACCACAAACAAAATGACCTTTGGAAGTACTCCTTGTGGCATGTGAAAGTAACGTTTCCCCACAACACGCATGCGCAAGTTTGAGGTCGTTACATTCATCCAGTGTATTTCGAGAAGCAGAAATATGGCGGAGTGTTCTAGTGCCATGTCAACGTTAGAAACAGCGTGCTGTGATCGAATTTTTAACTGCTGAAAAAGTGACCCCTACTGAGATTGATCGTCGTTTAAAGGCTGTTTATGGTGACGATGCTGTTGATAAATCGATGGGTAGTACAATTTCGTGGTTGCGAGCTTGGAAAAGCCATAATTGTTGATGAAGCACGCAGCGGACGTCCGATCACTGCCACAGACGATAAACATCGCCAACTCGTCGAAGATTTGATTCAAAATGATCGTCGAATCACTCCAAAGCGTATCGCAAACCATATTGGTCGAGTTTGTCGTGTTAAAGGCAGCCTGGGGCGAAACATCTTGCAACATGACAATGTTCGTCCACACAACTCGTTCGCAACTGGTGAGGCTCTGCGAAACCTCAAATTTGAACCGTTTCCACACCCTCCTTTTTCCCCCGATCTTGCGCCAAGCGATTTTTATTTTTTTTCTTCAACTCAAGAGACATCTCTAGGGTAATCATTATGCCTCAGATTATGAGGTGAAAGCAGCTGTCAATTCCTGGATTCGAGAGAATTCGCTTTCCACTAGAACAACTAGAACGCGTCTCTATACATCCGCTTCTCAAAATACACTTGATCAGCGTTGCGACATCAAATGCGTGTTTAGGGGAAATGTTACTTCCACATGCCACCAGGAGTGCTTCTGAAGGTCATTCTGTTTGTGGTCTACACACATGTGTGCATTAGTTTTTAGCCTACCCTCGTAGCACCCCCAGTGGGAATCGAGATATCAATGAAAAAACCTGCCACCTTCGGAATTCAAACTCGGTGCCTCGGGGTGAACAGCTAGTACATTAGCCTCCGCACCACCCTGATCGCCATCCACAGTCGCGACTTTTTTAGAAAAAGGAATATCTTAATTTGTATTCCACTATGCAATTCTCACTCTTTCTCTACCTATTATTTATATTTAGCTTGTGTACAGTGATACACATGTAGTAGCTCGATATCAGTTGTAAGTACACACAGTTGCCTTGTCCTCCGTAAAGGTTTCGACCATATCACGAATAAGTCAAAATTGCGTTGAATTTTCGCCATTATTCAGATTTTCAAAGTTGCATGGTGCTTTCGTCATTATAATATATTTTTTACAAGACTTTGGTAGTATTAAATGATGTACTGAAGGTGAAAATGCAGTTTTAATGCTAAATTTGTTCAATTTAGGTATAGAAATACGTTTTCAAGGCCATCACGATCCGGGTTACGTCTATCGTTTCGGTATGGAATGATGGGCACCCCAATGTTAAAATTCGAAAAGATCTGTCAATACGAGACTCAATGTGACCGACAAAATGGCGTTCAATTTTTTTCCAAAACTCAAGATTCTGGAACTAATGTGTTACCTCCAACTTAAGTTGTATTTTCTTCGGATGCTCAGATTCAATACTTTTTCATGAATTTAAAGTCACATTTTCTGGTGGCGAACACGCTTAAAATGGGGAACTCTGCAAGTCTTAGCATTAGACAAGCTTAAGTGGAGCAATCTTTGACCGTGACGGAGGCAAATGAAGAGTATCCAAGGAAAAAAATCATATGGAAGACAATTTTTGGAAGGGCATTTTTCCTGAAATAACCTTAAATCAGTAGTTTTTTGCTGTGCCTGTCCCGAAAGGGAATGGATTGATGGTTATGTATTTTTATTGAAGTAACAAATAACGCACCAGCGGCGTTACAACTACAGATAAATCTTTCTTGTGCATGATACTTTTTCCACATATTTTTATTTCATAAAGTTAAGATTGGATAAAAGTAAAGGAAACGCATATACAAGACCCTTTTCCCGTATCACTAAGGGATTTCACAAAGTAAAGGCTGATCTGAAAGTCTCTTTCGTGTAATTTGAACTGCCATTTTAGATATAGTACGTCGTGATTTTGAGAAATATAGATTTTAATTCAAAATGATCGATTTTTGAGTTTTGTGCGTTAATTTAGCCATCGTGCATCTATTTTGTTTAATTTCTCTCCTTAAAGACGGATTTTCAGCGCTAAGGTCGGAAGAGAGGTTCTCATTTGTGGGTTCACCGTCCTAGGACTAGATGTAATCGACGCAATTATCACTTTTTCAGGGGATCATTTTCGTTCATAGCACCCCTTTGAGTGTATTTATATTGTCCCCATTTATTTATACAGAGAAAATTTTGCGATACGGGCAAAGGTAAGAGTCAGCTCGCGATTTGAATGGCAAATGTACTTTGCCAATGAATTTCCTCTGAATAATGTAATTTTAGTCGTACTGCTTTACTATCTCCTTAGTAACCACGCAAACATTTTTGTATAGCGGAATAGCATTCTTTCTTTCTTGTTATCATACTCCAGTGATGTCGGCTCTTGGGGATCCATCGTTATTTCGGTTAAGCTATGCGGAAGACCGAGAGTGGCCTCGGCCAGGATGGATAGGGGTATGAATGAGGATTTATTTTTTATATATCTGCGTCGAGCGCTTCCTCATACTCCTCCATGAAACTCGACTTATTTAGCCAACATTATAATTTAGAAATGTATGAGTCGTCATGCGTCTCACGTGAATTGTGTGTTTCTATCATCAAGTAGCGCAATCCAGACTTTCTCTATTCGCTTACAAATAAAGGCCTCCTATCCACTTTTTCTTTTCGTCTGCACTTCTATCTACATGCTTATTGCTGGCATCAGGTGTTCAATCACGTCTGAACCTACTCGTGTGCGTACCATCTCGTCTATCTCATATTGCTGTATAGTTTTCCATTTTCATCCTCCAACATCTCATAAAGATGCAGAAGGTTGTACTTGATTCCCTGACGAAAATCTGACTTATCGGTTCTGATGCAATTTTTATAGAATGAGGAGCTATCCAATAGTTACCTTAATTATTCCTAATAGAAATGGAGTAGTCCCAGATAGTGCCCAAACTGCCTCTGTCCAGTTTGTAATGATCCAATCGCATATTTCGTGACCGTGAGTGAGCTATTACGAATCTCCTTGGTTTAAAAGTTTTAAAAGGTGGTTGTGTTCCCAATTTCTCGCCTTAGAATCCTTCAGTGGAGGATTATGACAACGTTAACAATAGAAGTGTGTCAAATGTACGAGGTCACTCTGAACTCATCCCTCAGTAAGGCCAATACGCTTAAAATGGCCTACATTTATGCCATAATTATGGCCGTAACTATGCCATATTGTGGCCATAATTATACCCTAATTATGGCCATAACTTCCCTCTGGGTTATAGCGTTTATATCCCTCTTTCCCTTTCCGATTCCTGTTTCATCTACTCACATGAATAAAATCTAAAAGAATTTTTTTATCACATTTCATTTTCTAAAGGTCTATATTCAATTAATTTTTCATTGGCAGCTATACATTACTCCGCCACCCGCACGCCGTAAGGGCTATATATCTGCATACACGTAAATGTACACCCATATTGCCCTTCTACAACATTACAGGGTGGGTTCGAGTAACATTCTGAATTTTATTTTTTAATTTCGAAAGTAGGAGTAGTTATGTTTGGTTTTGGTTTGCTAGGGAAGAACGAGTATTTGAACTTATCAGTGCTGGTTTCATTCTTGTTTGATCCTTGATGTCCAATCTGCCACAATAAATTGGGGTAAAAAATCGAATGCAAAAACTAATTGAAATGGATATAATCTGTACACACATCATTTAATTATTTACTAAACTCAATAGTTCCATGAATTTATACTATTTATTGAGAGTTATTGCACAATTTTCGTGCTGGGTTGGAGGTGGACATAATAGGTGGCAAAAACCGTTGAATAAGTTTTAATTCAAATCATCATTCTTGTTGGATAAGAATAACCATTTGAATTGGAACTATTTCCACGTTCCCGTCATACATTGCTGAAATGTAATTGCTGCTCCTTGGGCGCATTATGTCGTAGTTGACCACTAACTTATTCCCACTCAATTCACTTGCCCCTTCACGCTGCCAGTCTTGCGTTCTCCAAAATGTTGTGATGGAACGCTGCATCGGCGATATACATTCAATAAATCAATTTCTTATGGACAGTAAAAGAAATGTAGGGTAAGAATTCACTTTGGTTTCCCATTGACCAGTTTGGTACCCTCTCTGATCTGGATGATGCCGGACTTTCCGCTGGGAAGATCCAGAGCCAGAATCTCGGCGCGAAGTTGGTGGCAAAGCCTATGGGACTCCCTATCAAATCTGCTTACAAGTTCCTACAGCGATATTTCTGCGTCAGCAGAAAACTTATTGGATTTCCTTCTCCTTTGTGTTAACCGCGGTGATCCATAAAGGATACGATAGCATGCTTTTCTTTAAAAATAGATTTATTTCAGACATTGCTTGAATGCTTCAAAATTCTTCGAAGTGCATCCTTGAGCGTCGACACCTTTTTGCCATCGGCTTTTCCACGACTCGGAGGTTCCCTGGTAGAAGGTTTGCAGAAGGTCCTAAAGTGTACGAGTGCACGCTTCTTTAATGGCACTTAAGCTTCTATTGTGGTGTTATTTGAGGAAGGGTTTCACTCTTGGGGATAGGGCATAGTTTTCTGATATCAAATCGGTACTGTAAGGGGTTGAGGAATCCTGGCGATGCTGTAACAGAAGGTCTTCGCAAGCAGACAATCGGCTCTACATTTGGTCGCCCTTTAGGACGAGTTAGCGTAGACAAAAATTGTTATTAATACTTTTATACAAATCATGTGCCTGTATATACTCGTATATATATATATATATTTGTTTTATTATATATATATATATATATATATGATGTAAATGGACTAGTCGATACAAACACAGAAACTGAAACACATAATTGAGGGACTCACTGGGTCTCGAATTTTCGGTGGTGTAACCAACTTTCTCAAGAGGAGTTAGGAACAGAACTGAGGCAGAGGAAGCAGTGGATGGAAGGAGAAGGGGGGAAAAAAGGGAAAGGGGGAAAAAGTATTCGAGGTGAGGGATTTGGAGGGATAGTGTTAGGCGCGGGAATTTTAAAAAAAGGTGGGGATGATATGTGACAAAGTGACTAAAGTGTTATATAAATATAAATAAATATATATATATATATATATTTTTTTTTTATAAATATGTTTGCCTGTATTTGGCCAATGTGGCTCGTCTCTTCTTCTGGCTATGCGTGCCATGAAAACGTACCGTTCTGTTCCTATACTCTATGATGCCGTATGCTTGCTAACCTACTAACCTACTGTCCTTTCTTCTTGTGTGTATTGTCTGTTTCTCCTTTGGTGGGTAAAACAGCTCCCTAACGCCATCTCTGGGCCAAGCAATCGGAGCACCTGGCCGCTTTAAAACATCGCAGATCTCAGCGTAAATTAGGTTTCCTTGATAGCTTAACTGGTAGAGCATCCGCCTGGTTAGTGGAAGGTCCGGTGTTCAAATCCCGGTTATATATATGTATATATATAAATTTATATAAAAAAAGATAAATATATTTTTTTACTTGTGTATATACCAATCGAAGAACTAGTAGATATCCCGAATAAACTAGTTTAAAAATTCGTTCCTCGTATTAATTTAAATTAATTTTAATTCTTCTCTCATAGTGGGGATAAACAGATGAGCTACGATGTTGTTTTACACCCAGGTTGTTTACGGTGCCTCAATTACTTGTTTCGAGCGAGGACCTGTTTTTATATCTCTGAGGATTAAATCCTGAGTGGAGAACCGTTGTATTATGATTGGACTGATCGTGACGCTTCCCATTGCATGACTACAATTAATAAGTAATTCTGTTCCAGAGAATGAAATGGCTCGTGGATGTGAAGTTTAAAGACTCGTTTTACTTCCAGACAGTTCGTGTTCGCAGCAAACGGAGAAATAAAGCACGCTCGAGTAAGTGTCACGGTATACTGTTGCGTCATTCCGTAAATGAGTTTGACGCTCTTTCCGTCCTTATATTTAACATCACGGCTTCCTCACGCAGGAGATTTCTGCATGCACAATTCATACAGAACCAACGACTGTCGTGCTGGCTACCAACCCCTTTTCCCGGGGTTCGCACGTGGCGGCCCTCGGGGGAGGATAAGGCGAGAATTCTTTCGGTGGATCCGACTCCCATTCCTTCGGTGTTTGTGTCCTTGGTCTCCGTTTCCTCTTCGCAATCCCTATTAATTCCGACTCCCCCCACCTCGTCGCCGATCCCCCTCCGCTCGCTCCCATAATTCCACTTACTCCTCCCTCGAGTCCCATTCTTCTTTCCTCTCCCATCAAACCACCCAGCCTCCCTTTTCACTCCCACCCCTGGCGTATTTTTAATCCCCTTTCCCTCCGCCGCCCTACTTCCATGACGGGGTGGAGTAGCGGGGACTCCTTCACCTGTTTAGCCTCTTCATGGATGGGGGTGCGCGCGCGTGTTTGACCCCCTCCTCTCTCTCCACCTGCCACCCCTTTTCCCCACCCTCTCGCACTTCATCCTTTCGCCTTCTTCCCGGCCTCCCCTCTTAGTTGTCCACCCCTTTTCCCCTCCCACGGTCCCCTTCAGCCCATTCCCAAACCCCCACTACTCGGCACACAAACTCTGTCCCTGGGTTGCCAGCCGGCGCTGAAATTTTTTATATTTGAAGGGAGACACGCCGAGGGAAAAAAAGGGAGACTTCGCTAATTTTCCTACGGGCTCGATAGCTCCATGCATCAACGTTAGTGTTCTTCGGTGTCAGGAGTCGCTCGACTGGCCTTGTTCGTCCAAAAATATATAAATATCCCAATTGGGTCATTAGGGCAGTGGAGAAATGAGGGAGAAGGAGTGGGATGGAGGGAAACCCAGTGCTTAAATCTTGACCTTAAAATGGTCGAATGATATTGTATCCAATCAGTGACTTCGAAAATTATTTCACTCATTCGTGACACGATGTAAGTAAGCTTCTGGATATTGATGGTTGATGAAGAATTCGGTCACATTGTACCATAATCAGTACTATCCTGCATGAAACAATTTAAACGGCCCGCCAACCTATCGGATCTCGTTAAATCTACGAAGCCTCTTGCCAAATCCCCTCCCACCCACAGAATCACAACCACTCCTTCCTTGCGAGCAAGATGTAAAACTTGTCCTATTTTCACCACCCCACTCCTCTCCATCCCACCTTTTAACTCTCTCCCGCCCTTCCCCTACTCCTCATGCACATTTCAGACAGACATATTGTTGCGCACTGCGAGTGGATAGTGAACAATCTAATGCTAAAGATATCGCGTTGTCTTGAGAGATGTTTTTTTATCTGAACGATCCAACTTTTCTGAAAAATGACGAAGGATAACAGGAGAATTATTGGGCAAGGTTAAATCAATCCTGTATAAACTATAACTATCTGCGGTATTTAAAAAATTAAAATGTCTCAAGAATAATAAATGATATATGACAGAATATTTTTCTTTGACAGAAGAGTAAAAATTAGACTAAGGTGGATTATTATTGAAGAAATAAGGAGAAGGGAGTGTTTCCGGTTGTAAAAGGGATTCCAATTTTTCACGATTTCCTTTCTTAATAAAAATCGGCCGTTCTCGTTTGATTATTGCAATCTCAAAGATTCACTTCAAAGAAAGAGTTTTTTAAATAACAAAATCAGGATTTCACCATAACCATTCTACGTCCTTTCAATCACTTATCCATTATCTCGCCCATCGACGAAAAATTCATATTTGACCTCAAACTTCATTCTTATATTTACAAATGCCAAGCTCGATCCCTCACGGGATTAGATTGAAAATTTTCTAATTTCAATTTTAATGTTGCCTGGCGTGAAGAAGAAACCCTTCGAGATTTTTTGTATTTGAGGGTCTGAGTATTTCCCAATCTGTGGTCTACATGAAAATCCTGAACAACTGAGGAAAGAATATCCCTTGTAAACCATGAAAATCCCGAACTTCCTCAACGTTGTTCCCTGTTGGTATTTCAGCCAGAATTTTAATTTTCGCCGGAGATTTATATAAGGAACCAGGGAAAGGAAAAAAAGTTCCTTTCGAGGTTAAAATACTGCCGCAATAGCACTATGCGTCAACAGGACTCTATAAATTCGATCACCATCCTTGATCATCCTCCTTATTCGCCAGATCTCGCCCCCTGCGACTTTTTCCTATTCCTTAAATGCAAAAATGTGATGAGGGAGCATCCCTGGGAAGATGTGGACACAATAAAGCAAGACACGAGGAGACAACTAAAAATCCTAACTGCCGAGGACTTCCAAAGGTGTTTTTAACAGTGGAAAAGAAGATGGAATAAGTGCATAGCAACGAATGGAGAGTACTTTGAAGGGGACAACATCGATGTAGACTAAATTTTGCGAAATGAAGTTTTTATGGGCTCGGTTGGCGTATTTATTGGACAGACTTCGTACAGGAGAAGAGGAAATCACAGAAGGAAAGCAAACTGGTCGAAAAACTGCTAGCCGCGCCAAGCCTCGTACATCGATGGAATTAATTATTAAATAAGTACGGAGAATAAAGTGAGACCAAATGGGATATTTTCCTTCCTGTGTGTAAAATAATTAATTGAAAGAAATTGATCTGAATTCACTGGCTGAACCGAGCTGAAAGTATTTAACCACGAGAGTTCATTTCCTTCAAACTTAAGGGTACGAACAATATTGAGAAAGTTATCAAACTTCTGCGATAACGTTTTGACGGTACTATTTTTCATCAATTACAAAAAAATGCGAAGCCTTTTGGCCTTCTGCATCAAAGTTTTCTTTCTTTCATCTATGCTACTAACGTCCTGTCCTTTTCGGAAGAATATGTAGTCATGAACATACTGAAAACCCAAGGTTACAGAAAGGAAGGTGTAGTCCTCTATCGGTTATCCACCTTTGCGATGTTTGCCTTGCTTTGTCTTTTCAGATGCAGTTAAGGCGTTGAAAATGAATAGAAAATTTGTTCACAGACGGCGATAAATCATCGCCACGTCACCACGTCTTGGGTGAGATGACAACAAAAGTGAAGCGGTGAAGACGGTGTTTAGGCCCGAAGGGAGAGAATAGAGAGGGGAGGTTGGTGAGGGATGAGGAGAACGGGGATTTCGGAGGTGCCAACCTTCCATGAGACGATGAGCAGTTGGTTGGACGGAGGGAGCTAAAAGTGTTCTATCTCGCTGAGCAAGAAGGCTTTAATATTAATCCGAATTAAGGGAACGTTTTCACCCGAAAAAAGAATGTTCTCACCACGATGGAGAGTTCTAGCGATGGTTGTTTCAGGATCTTTAAAGCTGTTAATATACTCTGTTTACACGTATAAGTCTGCGCACATTTGATATATCTAGGCATTGCGCTAGTCAAACATAATTTGTGTATGGGAACAGTGATGTATTATAGCTTCTGAACGCATAGTACTTAAAAAAAAGCTGGCGTAAAACAATAAGTCTTTTGGAAAATATACTGTGTGTAGTATAATTAATTTCCCATAGCTTACATCGTGCAAAAATTGATTATTCTTGTTGGCATTATGCATCCACACTAAATCAACCCAAAGGGAAATCTTGATAGGTGAAGGCAAATGCCACCCCAAATTGTCTTTAGGCATGTGAAATGTACATATGTAGGGTGGGGCTCTTACTTTTTTTTCCTCAGTGCAGCCCTACGCTTTTTATTATATTCGTAAAGGCATTTTTTTTCTGGAAACTTTTACAACCTGGTAATTCCACTTCTAGTTGTTTTTCGCTCTCCGGATTTGAACGGGGTGTGTTATCTTCAGGTATTATTTCCTCCCGAAAATGATGTATCAAGTCAATATCCTAGTCGCGCAAAATAAAGTAAAAGTTTATTCGCATACTTGAAAGGAATGATAATTTTAAAGTGAAGTCCAATATCTTGAATATTATATGAAATAGCCATTGTTTTCCGTAAACGTGCATTTTTGTGCTATTATTAATATTGGCTGGTACTCTATGATACGTACGTTTCAGAGTAGCGGCATTGCTCCTTAAAGTGGAGAAGCACGTAGTAAGTTTTCAAGTTAAAAGTGTGTTGCATAATGTTTATAGAAATGTCGAATGATTTATGACCGAGTATTTTGTTGAAGCATCCGTAATTAAATATTATAAAACGTAAATAAACATGTCACTTGCGTTCGGTAATCGATTCCAAGTGGTGCGGTTTGAGAAACGAGGATTAACCCAACGGATCCAATGGAGAGTTCCGCAAATGCAGGAGATCAGTGATATGATTGGAGGTCAGCCTATTTAGCAAATAGGCTGACCTCCTATTTAGCAAATAGGAAACGAGCCGAACTGGACGAGAGACTCTCTTATGTACCGAACTTAATTCTAATTAATAATAATAAGACTCTTTTAATTCTTATGTACCGAACCGAGAATAATTTTTGCTTCCTAGAAATCTTCGTTAGCTTAACGCCCGTCAATCACGTGGAGAATTATGGTTGTGTCGAGTGGAATGCGTCGCTCCTTATAAGTATTAAAAACGAACGCCAATGAATTTAGTCAGAAGTTTTTAATGAACATTTTCGACTGTATAGTTTGCCGCACAAATGACGCGAAGCAAATGTTTGCAATTTTCTCCCCGGCTTTTATCTTTTGAGTTTAGCATTTTCGCTACAAAATTAATCCCTTAACATAATGCTCGTGGAGTTCCCATAAATAATTTATGACGTGTTGAAATTCGTTTGGATAGTGGATTTCGCCTTGCAAGAAATTTTGAAATGTTTGCCATGGAAGCCCAAAATGGTGTTTGACAACAAAAGACAAACAACCGTGATTAATTTTAGTTTAGTCTATATTTATATTTTCATAAGGGTAAACAGTAGTCGCTTCGTGAGAGAGTTATATTTGGCTTTTAATGCGTTATGTTCATAAGTTTTCGCTTCTCCACTGATATATCAGCTTAGAGTCTAGTTATTATGTACTTACTGCACTTGGAGTACAAACTGAAGGGCAAAGTGTTTTGAAAGTTGTTTATTGTTCATTACGGTTGGCGTAATGTTTCATACGAAAGGCTCTCATGTCTCCTGAAGCGTGTCTAAACTCTCTTTGCTGTAAGAAGAGAGTTACGTTACGGATTGTAGTGGTGACTTCTTGCTTCTCCTCCGAAAATTGTGAGATCGAGAGGAATTGTTATGCATGCACGCATGTCATGGGATTTCATTGTCCGGAAGTTGGGTAAGAGAAATCGAAAAAGATGTCCGTTAAATTTGGAAACAGACAAATCTAGTGACTAAGATACTATTTACTACCTCGAGCAAACACTGAATTCGTCATAGTTGATCTAACCTCGATTTTTCGTTTCTCGTAGTACTTCATAGAATCATTTGGAAGTGTTAATCATGACCTGACGGTGCGGTTGTGCATCGAAACCGGAAATGCCAAATAAATTATTGGGAAAAATGAATGGTGTCCCTTGGTCTATGAAGATGGCATTTCACTAGGTTGGGGCTGGAAAAAATCAAATGCAGTTAATGTATTGGGTGCACGTTTTTCTTTCCCACGGAGATTCCCTTTTTTCCAGTTGGCTTTGTTTTATTTAATGATGCCATTGGCCTCTACCGTGAGCGCCTCACCTGAAAAAAGGGAAATCGATTGATACTGGTTTACTATAAAACTACTCCTATTGCCGTAGAATAAATATTTTTCAAGATTTAATGTCATTTTTCTGGATACTGTCAACGTAATGTTTACATTCATGTTCATTTGGTGCCAGTCTCAGCTCGAAGGTTCGCTCTTTCGTACTAAAATTTTCACCCCCCCTTACGTCGTTCTCACTTTTTCCTGGTAATGGATTATTTGGCTTCCTCTTTTATGCTTCCCTTGATATTATATTTACCTTATATTACTCTCGAATTCAATAGCCCTCTTGATGTCAATACCATCCGATGGTATTTCCGTGATGTTCCATAGTGATATCTTCTCTTAGCGACTGATGAATACCTATTACCATGATTACTTACTTTTTCTGTATCTTTTTTTCGCTAGGGTACTTCATGAAATTGACTTCGAAGTCAAGCATATGTGCACACCGATTTTTAACATTTCGTTCGGTGAATTTAAAGTTTAATTTATTTCTCAACCTTTGGATGGAGTAATTTGGTTTTATTAGTATTTGAAGATGCGTCGACAAGGTCTCCCAGACCCATCCATTTCGACTAATATTTTCCTTTGAATTAATTCTTTGGTTTCATTTTTTTGTGCGCTTTGCTCCTTGTTTTTCATTTTGTTAGTAAAGTTAGTTAGTCAACTTAGTTTTGTTAGTTAGTTAGTCTGAGTGTCGTCTCAATTATTACTTTTCTCACTCTATTCACAGTGGTAGAATTTAGCACCGCGATTCAAAGATTCGCATACCGAATGAATTAGATATTCCGACACCGAGACCGTGTATCTGTTCAATTCTGTTTCTACTTAATTGTACATATGACTTTTTTGCTCCTACCGCGGACATTCTTTTTCCGCTCATTTTTACATATGAACATAATATTTAGATATCAGTGAGTGGTACTGCATCGATCGTACGATTTTGATTGTTTACGTTTTATGTTGGTTTATGAGGTCGAATTTCAGCGCTTACATTGTAACCTACCGTGAATGCTAAGGTTTTTGTGGAATATCAAATTTTGTGGATGTTACGTGCTATTTTTTCCTGTCTAAACATTCTCGGCATAAAGGGATAAATTCTTCATCTTCAAAAGGTTATTTTCATGCCACCCTCCCATCCGCCTCCGTTCCCGACTCACACCCTCCCCCAAAAAATGTCTTGACTCGTCCACCCCCCTCCCTTGGCTTAGCATGCATATCTTCCCAGGAAATCCCTCTGCCACACGTTCACTCCCTTCGGTATGGGTATCTTTCTTTCCCCTCCTCCACCCACCCACCTACCTCCAATTCACTTCTTTTCCCTCAGCGTGGGCTTATTCCTCCTGAGCCAAACCTATCAAATGCGTCCCTGTATCACCATAGTAGCGTCGCTTTGGCTAAGCCCTCGATCGCTGGAAATTACCTTTTTGGATCCTTTTGAAAAGCATTAGGCAATCGGCCGGCTTGCGGGCTTCAACCTTTTTATACCCCGCTGCCTGCTGATTTCGATCCTTTGCTAACGGGAACGGAAGGTTAAAGGATATCAGCGGATGGGATATGAGCGAGGATGAATAGCTTGGTGACGGTGACTGGTGCAAATTCAACCTTTATTCGCTGGCTTGTGCCAGTTTGGTAGCTATTCATCGGATATCTTCGTTCTCAATGCTTCGGGAAAAAATAACAGTGAACAGCATACTATATTACATATTACGTTCATCGATGTCAATTATTTGTCTTCTTTTTCCTAGGATACAGTTGCTTATCCAAGTGACATGATTACGCCTCTATGTCTTAACATTAATTGGAATGGGTGTTGAGCACCGAAAAGGGGTTTGATTTTGGACTTTAGCCAATGTCAAAAATGTGTCCTTTGATCATTTAACATCATTAATGTTGATGAAATCAATAGAATTTGAGTGAGAAAATTTATTAGTTCTGTCAAATTATATGTGCTGTTATGATCGCAAATTGCCCGAGGGAACATTAATCTCTCATGGTCCTCGTTGTAGTCTCGGCTCCAAATCTGTTCAGAAGGATTTTATATCTTCCCACATTTACCTTCCCCGATGTTTAATTTTTCTCACGGAGTAACACCCGTGTTTATTGCCATATCCCAGCTCCTTGTGTGCCTCCTAAGGGCTCTCCGACGTCAAAATTTCACGCGTGATATTCCAGCGCTGGAAGTTAATTTGATCTTATCGTCGAGATATGCCATGAAGTTGCTCGTTATTTTGAAATTGAAGTCTTTGATCCAAATAGACCAGATTATCTTCCTATTACGCTTACCCTGAGGGACGTCGGGGGCTATTTTCAACAGAGTCCGTTTTAATACTGACTGTAAGTCAATGAATTTTCTCGGATGGTTTTCCATTTATGGCGTGTGAAATTTATGTTCATGTTCCCCCTAATGCTACTTGCTCCGTGCACTGTAACGTGGTGGTGTTTTTGAGTGTCTCTATGGTTTCCTGCATGGAGTTCAAAGAGAAAAATATGAATACGAATATGAACATATTACGATGTATGTCAGTTACATATTGACACGTGAAAATGGCTAAATACCACGTTGAAAATGACGCCGTAGCGTTGGCACGAATCAGCATTCCATTTGAGGCACTTGGATTTGGTATCTTTATTCACTTTGTTCCAGGTAGTTGCTCTTAACGGTTGACAGAGAGGGCATTTTTACCAAGATATGTCATTCATTATAATACTTCAGTATGTATGGTGCATCATCCTTTTGGCAAGTAGTTGAAATTACTGAAGAGATTTACCCTTGAATAAGGAGAATAGTCTCCTGTTACAATATTTAATTATTAGAGGATGTACCTGAATTCTCTTCCTTAAATAATCGTAACGAACATTTAAAGCAAAGGCTTTCCTGAGTTAAATACAGTCGGAAATTTCTCTTCAATGTTGCGTACATGCTAATTTGTTTCCAGAAATAATCCAAGTGTATGATTCATGTATCTTGAAATTCGTTCGTATATTCTAACTGTACCATTGTATTCGAATTCCTCAGTGAATGGCAAAATGTATTCATCTCCCATTATTTAAATAGACCCGTTTGTCGCAGCTGGTGTTTGACTACAAGAAAACCTTTCAGATTCGTATTTTGCGTAATGTTTTCCTTTCAATGTTACAGATTTATTCTAAGTGGAACGATAACAAGTGGCGATTAATGGGCAGGTAGAGATTATTGTACAGGGATCGGATTGTTGGGTTTCGAGAGGTATCCAATAGTCCAATGCCAAATTCTTCGGAAAATGAGTTTATGCAGATTCGTCTCCGATTCCCGTCGAATGTTTATGTTAATGGACCGTGTGTCGCACGGGCATTTTTTGAAGGAGACTTCTCATCTCCCTTAAATTTTTAAAACTTTTCCTTCGTGAACGAGGGGGGTAGCTTTCCTCCTTACTGCTGGTGCCGGACTTCCATCTTCATTCCATTAATAACCACTCCACAAGTAAGTCGCCGGGAACTTTTTGAGTGTGTTTTACAAGCGGGGCCCTAGTATATAAATGATGCTTCCCCCGACAGCCAACAACTTTTTTCCCCTCCGCTTCCCAAATTTCGGCGTATAAAACACTCGAGTGCTTCAATTTGCGGAAGCGCTACCACCGAAGTTCCTCTTACTCTCTCGCCGTGATATCTTCTGCAATTTTTCGTCCTCTCTCTCCTTCCGTTTCGCGGAGTCAGTGGGCACATACGCTCCCCCTCCCGCATCCGACCTCACTCGCTTCACGTCTCCTTTCTAGGGAGAACAACAAGGCCGCGACTGCCCAGCGCCGGGTGGCTTCTCCACCAGCTGCACTCTTGCGGGAAAGAGTTTCGGGATTGCGTAATCGCGTGGATCCGGGAGGGGACTCTTATTGAATCGCCGGGAGCAGGCATGTGGGGGTGTCGTAGGTCCGTTTTGGAAAGGAGAAAACAGCGAGGAAATAACATCTACGTCTACACTATGCTCCGCAAGCCGCTGCAAGGGCATGTGGTGGAAGGACCACATCCATACATGCACAGCTATTAATATGCACAGCTATGCATATGGATATATCAACTCCTTCACGCTTATCATATATTTTTTATTTGGGCATTATATTACAGGGGGAAGATATATTTCTACGTCCGCTTTTTTGTTTTTATCTATGCTCGATTTGTTTTCGTGGGGTCAGTGAAATTGCCCTAGAAAATCGATGTTGATGAAAATTAGCCCTTATTGGAATAAGGACGAAAGAAGGAGGAGCCATCCCAACGAGCTTTAAGAGTTGGCGTGCATAAGGAGACCTCAGGGCCCTGAGCCAGGCCTGGGATAGCTTTTCCGAGTTCTCTAGTGCCTCGAAGAGTCGGGAAAGTGCCCTCGAATGCTCCTTTTTCAGTGTATCGTATGGTCGATTTTGTTAATGTCATTAATTAAGAAACGAAATCACCTTAATGCTAAATGAAACTTTGTTTTATTTCCTCCAAATGGATTGAATAACAACAGCTGTTGGTTCTCAATAACCGTAATCATTACAGAATATGAATTGACACACTGTTGGAGGATAAAAAAAACCATAAACACAGTAATCAACCCGAAGGTCGGTTTAGTAGGTGATGGTAGAGCTCACCCATGTACCAAGCCCGACGGCGTGTGAATATTCACACATCAGGGTAGGGGGGGCCAGTTCCTTTCCCTGTGCCGGTTATGGTTTCCCAGGAAGATCTGGTACCCGAAAAATCAGCTAGCTTTGTTGGAGGATAGCAAATGAAAAAAATAGTACATACTGAGCGATATATAAAATAGGAAGAGTGTATATGCCCTCGGTACTTTTGCGAGTGGTCTACATCAATATTCATAATTTGAATTATTCCGCGCCACTTCGGACTGAAGTTGACCTTTAACCTCTAGAATTTAGATGATTATTACAGAAATTTCATATTAACCATTTTGAAAAAGAAATGAAAATTGGAGCGTTTTGCAAAAAATTGAAAAAAAAATAGTCCAATAAGAGCCATTTTGAAAAATGGCAGATTTCAACCACACTGAACTTTCATGACTTTATATCCTGGAGTAGAATCAGCGTAAAAAGTCGTGATGACTTGTTATCAATCTTAACTTAATGCAAAATTTATCACGACTCCTAAACATTTTGAAATTAAAATCATTCAATCATTTTATTGCTAAAGATTTAACTGTTTTAACTTTTAAAAGTGCCTGAACTTATATTTTGATATTTAAAAAATGTTATACTTTAATTTGTAACGTGCATGATGTTTTAGGAGTGTTTAGACATTTAATAAATAAAAAAATATTTTAGATTTGTTCGGCAGAATTTTTTTCCTATGCACACCTATTTATTACCATATATCTGAGGGAATAACCAGCGTAAAAAGGTGATTGACAGCTTTTTTCGTTTAAAGCGTAACTGAAAATGTATTATTGTGCGTTTTAGTTTTACAATGATAATGTTAATGTTTCGAACGTTTAAACAAAAGTTTCCGCTTATTTAATTTCGCTATTTTTTTGCCTTATATCTGTCCATATAATTTAAAGGTCCTAGTACAGCATTTTTAATGTGCTCTTTTTCAGTGTTGTAAAAAATATTTTAAAATGTTTGTCTAATATTTTTAAATACAGATTTTCGGAGAAATTCCTTATTTCCCTTGTAATTTTTCGGTTTTTAGCAAAAGGTAAATCATTGAAAGGAATTAAAATAGAAAAACATTCGGAATTTGTCATTTATAACAAACGTATCGCTTACTTGACCTGAACAATAAAAGTATTTGACCTTGTTAGAAAAGAACACACTTTTTCTGTGATGTTAGCTTTGAACGTTGTACTGATCTTTCGTGATGATGAGTTCATTCCGAATCCAAATACTCCCAACATAACTTAAACATCGTCTGAGATTCATAAAAGCATCAACTGTTAATTGATAACAGTCGTTCATTTGCCATTCATCACTGCGCGCTTTATCTACAACATTAATGCAGAATTGAGTTTAGATCGAAAGAAAGTCATCAAACCCGTGTTTTACGCTGCTCTAGGAAATGTGGTCGTGAAATGTCGATGTTCTTGAAAACCGCCATTTTTGAAAAATGGCTCTTGTTTGGCTGTTTTTTTCTGATTCTTGAAAAATGCTGCAAATTTTATTTTTCTTAAAGGCTATCATGTGCTGCGATTTTCATCTAAATCCTAGAGTTCAAGGGCCAGCTCCATTCCGAAGTGACGTGGAATGATTCATGTATTTATTCACTCAAAACCGAAAGAAGATGGCTCCAAGGGCCAGTTTGAAATTATACTTGATTATCATTTAATCTTTAGTTTTTGTTTCTTTCCGCAATTCAGGCTCCTCCCTTCCACTTCTCCTTAGCCCAATGAGGCATTTTCCCACCATCTAATAGCCTGAGGAACTCTTAGTTCCGGAGGAAAAGTAATAGGTTTTACTACCGATGTCTTGATCTTGACCTTGGAATTTGTTCCTCGTTAGGGTTAAGCTAATTCTTTGGAGTATTTTGATCCTTGTTGGTATTTCTTTGAAATCTTGATTTAAATGTAAGACCTATAACGCACTGTTCTACATTCCTAGTATAGACAATGGCAGCTTATGAATTTGCTAAAATATTTAATTAAATTATATATTCTTGTAATTAATACTATCATTAGTACATTTCATTGAACGAATGTACCTAGGTTTTCTAATAATAAATATTAGGAGTAAATGAATAATCCTGTACATTAATTAAACACTTGTATGTGTACGATGGTGGTCCCATAAGCACCCAGCCTGACCTAGAGATTGTTATTTGAAAAATCACTGTATTAGAAGGCATGCAATCTATAAAACATACTATATGCTTCAAGTTTGAAGATGCCACGTTATTTAGTATTTGTTTGGCAGTCATCAATAGTGAACGCTTTTAGTGAACTTGTGGAAATGGAGAAAATTGATCATCGTTATGTGATGCAATACTTGTATTTGAAAGGCCTCAGCTCAATCAATATATCAGCTGAACTGGATTCTACTCTGGATGAGTCTGCTCCTTCGTTTGCAACAGTAAAATAGTGGGTAGCAGAGTTTAAACGAGGCCGTATGAGCTGTCAAGATGAGCATCGCATTGGTTGACCAAATGAGTTGACGACTCCAGAAACGGTATAGAAAATCCACAAAGTGATACTGGATAATCGTCGACGGAAAGTGCGCGAGCTAGCAGACACATTGCGGGAGTAATCCGAGAAGTACCCGACCCAACGAAGAAAACACCAAAATTTTGGAAAAAAATGTATTTATTTTTCAACATAATCTCCTTTAAGCTCTATGCACTTTTCCCAGCGATGTTCAATCCGAGTATGCTTGTTGAATTTAACATTAATGTGTATGCATTGAATATTAATATAGCCTTGACCGAAACCTATGACAGTATCTATGAAGGTAATAAATGGTAAAATTAGTGACAGAATAGATATTACGATTGGAACATATGTTATCCTCCATATTCTAAATCATTATAGCGTGTGTTGGCAGACAATTGCTTTTAGTTGATTCTATACCCCTGGTCATATTGCACCCTACGATCAATCAAGAAAAATTGAAGGATACGACAGCGCACCTACCCTAGGGAGAATTCGAGCCCATAAGCTTCGCATTTGCTCGCGGATATGCCATCTAACGAGCTACTCGGGTTGTCAATATGTTTAAGTAATTAATTTTGCCACTGTTTTCGAGAAGAAGGCGTTGTTATGTTTAATGAGTGGAGGCTTGTTTTGCTGCGTAGTTAAGTGAAAATAATCAATTATGAAAAGCACAGAAACATCGACCCAAAGAGGACGGAGAAGAATGAGTGTTATGGGAAGTGTAGGCAATTAATGATCTGGGGCGCAAAAACACATTGTTGCGAAAGTGGAGTAATTAGGGTAGCCGCTTGTTTGGCTTCGTTACTAAGGAGATTTCTCATTATAAGGCCTTATGATTAAGGTTTTAATTTTTTATCTCGATTTCTTGAATCCTGCGAAATTATGTTTTTATTAATTTGAGTGCTCTTTCACATTATTTTTGCCTCGTATTTTTCTCTGGTATTTAATATTGTTTTCCCTTATTCTATTTTTTTGCGCGCTAAGTTACGATATTAGTACGCAATCTAAATTATTTATGGTGGAAAATTTTCTACTATCTTACTCTGGTTCAGGGGTGAATTGGTGTGATGTATTCGGAGGATTGTACAACTTGCAATATATGTTTCAGCCATTTATATGGCTAGTTCATCATTGAGAGAAACAGTACTAGTTTGTGGGAGACAACTTTGCTTTAGAAAGGGAGGAGGGGAATCAGAGAAAAGATACTGCCAGGCGTCATCGGTTAACCCTTATCTTAAAACATTCTCTACCATCCATCGTTGGATTCAACCTTCACAACAAACGTAATTCGGACACATTTGAATTTTTCTGCCTGTGATATTGATTCTGGCGACTTAAGTGGAATGCTGCTAACGGATATGACATTTTACGACGCTATCTTAAAATTAGAACAGCTCTTATAAAAAGTGATATCTTTTATAGTTTGTCGTTATCCATTGCCGAGCAGTGGCCAAATATTTGTATATTTGTCCAACATGAGCTAATACACTCTTTTTGACACAGTGTGAACGAAAATCGTGATCGTTCCTAAGAAATCCAATCGGGTATCATTTAAATCAGGAAACATTTGAGTATCGTACGGTTACATAACGTAGTTCTCTCCAGTAATTCTTACGAATTTGGAAGTCGGATTCTTCTTTAGAACGATAAAATTGGGAGGAAAGGACCAGCGATGATTTTTTATGTTTTTTTACGGAATCCAAGCTTCACAAAATATTGATTGAGGTAAGGCAGGAACCGGCTGAGTGGTTTCCAAATCCGGCGTTACGCATCAGTGCCAATTGCGGCAGGTTCGGTGCCGCGGCTCGGAGCCCGAGCCTGCCAGTGCTCCCTCGCCTTGCCCCAGACTGCCTGACCACCGCCGGAGAGCAGGAGAGGGGTAAATATGGAGGGAGGGGATCAAGGAAACTAAATTTTCCGCGGGGAGTGAGAAACGTTGAAATTAAAGGAACGGTAAACAAGAGAACTTTGGAGTTAAAAAAAATAGTTCAAACTTGCCACCGGAATCCCACGCTTCTTTTTGACGGCGGAGAAGAGAGTGAGAGTGCGGAGGGAGAGATGGAGTGGGAGGAGGGCATTGTTTACAGCCTTTTGTTTTTGCCCGCAATCCTCTCCCTCCCCCTGCCACTCACCCTCTTTTCCACATGTTTGTACGGCTCCGCTGCCTGTAACTCCCCTTCCTCCTCTCTCCCTGTTCGAGTGGTCATACTCCGCGATCATATATTCATGAGGACTTCTATTGTGGGAGGCCGCCTCTCTCTCTCCCTTCCCCTTCTGTTTCATCCCTTTCTCCTCTCATTCCTCGTATCCTCATCCTACCTCTCGCTACTCCCTCTCCCCCCCCTTTCCGCACCCACCCCTACCCCCCCGAATCTCACTTCGCACCTGAATTCCAAATTGAAGGGTCGATGCTCTTCCCTTTTGCCTCCATTCCTCCCTCCCTTTTCTTCCCTCACCCCCATTTCCTTCCTCATTCCACCCGATCTCCTGTCCCAGTGCTCCCTTCTCTCCCTTTCTCCTCTCTCCATCACGCTTGGCCTCCCCGCTCACTCCCCCTCAGTAGGCCACTCCTCCCATCTCCCGATAGCCGGAAACAAAGGGAAGGGACAGGGATGAGGTGGAGGGAGCGCAGCCTTAATTTCCTGTGCCAGCCCTCGTGTACACATTGCCATTCCACCTTAAGCTTCCTTTTTACAAATCCCCCTCACCCCCCTTCCCATCCCGGACCCTCCCGCTCGACCATCCCTTTCCCACCTCCCCCTCACACCTCCAGAGACCCCCCTCCCCTCCCGCTCAATTCCCTCTTTTATCCCTCGTCCGCGTCCCTCTTCTTTCGTGAAATCCCTCCCTCGTCCCTACCCTCGATTTCTCCTCCCATTGCCGCTCTCCCAGCACGTTTAGTCTGCTTGTACCCTTCCTTCCGCTCCTCTCGCGGAGAACACTTTTATACCACCGCTCTCAGGTGCCGAATCCATTTTAAAGACGTGCCCACTACCCCCCTTAGTTAGGCCCCTACAGTCGGGTTGGAGCTTCTGTAGTGACAAGGGAATCCCAATCGCCATGTTACGACTCAGTAATATTTTATTTGCTGTTGGAGAAAGGGCTATGGGCCCTTGTGAGCGTGGTGTATTTTTCTTTCTGCGGGAAACTGAAATGTGGAATAAAGTTTGGTATATTTGTTTGGCCTTTGATCAAATAATGGCGGTATATGAAGAGCTGGTGCATGTATTGCGGTAGTAATTCACGCCTATGAGTATGAGCGAGCTGGCTATATGTATTTGTTATCAAGATATAATAGGAAATGTGTTATGGAGGAGTAACTGGAAACGACGGTCGATACGTAAATCTCCAATGTGAGATCCTGTGTATTTCTCCGTAGACAACCTGATGATATAGTAAAATCGAAGCAAATAATCAACATGTTGTCCTCTTCAACTGCGCTTAACTCATGAGAACCCGAAGAAATTCAGTGGATGAAACAAAAACTACGAAAGTTACTTCTTTGTTGACGCGTTGACGTGCCTCAGGCTAACTCCCAATTACTCACAAATAAAAGATATTTGTTAACTTTCCTAATGAATTCAATGTGTCATTTGCATGTTTGTTTTTTTTTAAATTTATAATTATGGATTTCCACAAAGTTGAGTCAGATATCATAGACAATATACCATTTTATAATCGCATTAGAGCGTAGATCGGAACACCCTTGCTCTTTAGCTGCCTTTCAAAGGTTGTCCCTTCTCTAATGGACTCTTGGCATTGTAAATTAATTCTAAATATTTTTTTCCGGATAGAAATAGGAGTGTTAAATGCAGTGTTGATTGGGAGATTTATAGAATGATGTACATTTTCCATGACTAACAGACGCTTATCATTTCCCCCCTTCTAGTGCATATTTACGGTGCGAATGTAGAGCGTAGTAGTAAAACCATTAAGAAGGGCTGAAAAGTAGGTATTATCCATTATTACGTTTAATAGAGGGATTTCTCGCCTATTACCTATCTGATTCTAATTTTGAATCAGGTGTACGCAATTTTCCTTATGCGGCGTTTTCTATACGTAATTATTCCTAGAACAAGACAATCTTAGTTAGTGATTAGCTAAATAACTTTCATCATTGCCTAGCTAATTGTTCATCTTACTTTGATTTCCACCCGATTTTTTGATTCTTTATGGTGTTACTTTTAGTATGGGTGCTGGTTATTGTAAGGGTACATCTGTCGTACATAATTCTGCGGGAAAATATGTATGTATTTTATCCTTTAACCAGGTTAATGTCTATGGCTATATTATTGATGACCGTCTACTAAGGGATTAATTACGTTTATTAAGTTTATGTGGAAAAGTAAGGTGGTTTGATTTATAAAAACGTCAGTATGAAGATTTTCCACCAAGTTACGCCAGAAACTGTTTTATTGATTAAGTACGTGTTTAATATTTAAATATAAATATCTCCCCTCTATTTTAAAGATTGTATTAAATGATTGATATACCTTGTTCATATATTCCAGAAGTTATATATGTTATGACTCCCAACCCTATTTACATTCATATATATAATGCAAATAAATGCCGCAATAATTCTTCATCAGGTGTTGATGATGCCACACTATTGAAATAATCGTTGTAAAGAATTCATGTTAATTGTCAAATCGTTGTGTTTCATTTTTCCTGTACGATGGTGAAATTCCGCCAAGTTTACGGTTGAAATAGTTTCATATTTCAAGATTGGTTACTTTACAAGCGTGTACAGGATCTTAGGAGTTTGGTGCATTTCATATGAAGAAACTGTGAAGTTTATCTCGAAAATTTTCAAACGCTTCCACTTTCAGAAACAAAGATGGATCGATAAGATATCTTCATGGTGAGATAGTATGATGATTGTATTCTTACACACAGGGTTGTAGTGAGTCATTCATCATTTTTGCCCTCTGAACCTTCGGTGAAAACTCTCTCTCACCGAAGGTATGTTAACAAGTGCGAGAGAAATCAATAGTGGTAAAATTATTCTCGCTGACCAGAATTCAAATCTGGCTTCCTCGATTCCCGGCCAGCAAAAAAACATAAGGCATCCTCTTCCAACGCGAATTTCTGTGGACTTCGGAAGGAACAAGGTGTTAGACGATGTGACTTACTTGCAATTTGACAATGTATTTCTATTGGTACGGACAGCGCCATATTACACGAGATAAAAGTCAACAATAAACAGATTGAATATCACATATTCAATTAAACCACGGGAAATAGCTTAGGAGTCACTTTGGCGGAGCCACCAGCTGCCAGCCATAGATTCAGTTTATGTTAATGTGGCGCCATTTATCGCAGTTATTCAGGCGTCGGATAACATACAGAATGGGTTACTTCGATATCCGGTTCATTCGTACGAAGACAACAAGAAAAGAATGGACACCAACTTGAACGGGGCTCTTGAATGGTCACTGGTCCCCCTAGTCGTACACCTCCGCTCACGTGAGCGGCGGAAACCTCTCCCCAGACCCCTTCTCATCATCTATTCGCCCGCTCACTCTCCAGGAAGATCTTTTAAGGGATGCGAACCAAAGTCATCGTGTCTGGAGTGTGTTGTGCCAGGGAATTCCCGACTGCGAGCCCAAATAAGGGCTGACGAAACCGCCGCCGTCGGAGGATCCGGGGAGTGTGTGGAAGCGGGGCATATAGGGAGGAGAGGGGGGCGCACGTGTTATGTGTATTGGAAATCCCACGAAAAAGAAGGGGCTTGGTTGTTGAAGTCTTAAATGAGGTCATTCAAGGGCGTGAGATGGGAGTAGGTGAAGGAGTTTAGGGATAAGACAAAAAAGTAGTCGGCCGTGTCTTCTTTTTTTCCGCTGTCTGAGAATACCACTGCTGGATTATGTAATCCATGACCTTCCTGCATGCGCTCTGCCCCTTTTTTACTTTTCTTGTTCACTCTTTTACATCGACGCAAATAAGAAAAAAAAACACCTTTTTTCTCCGACTCTTGAGCAGATGCACTCTTCGCGATGGGAGAAGCATGTAGTGGTGCATGACTCCTTTCAATTATCCTCCCTCCGTCCGGAGTTTTCCACCGATGCGAACTCTTCTCCTGAGCTTGAAACTGTTTCCTCTCTTATAGCATTGCATGGTGTGTAATAGTTTTCACAGTGGATAGTTTAGGGTTCACATTTTCACACTCGAAATTCAAATCGACGACGATAGTGGTAATTCTGGGCGCGAAGGGAGGGCTTGTGATCGATTGGCATTCGTAACGATCGCGGAAGTATTTGTATTTTTATCCGCGATTTAATGGGTAGGAAACGGTGAAAATATGAATGTTCATTTACTTGTTATGCACGAGCTTTCACGTCCCTACCCTTGAATGCCAAAAAGAGTGTCGCTTGACATAATTCGTTAAAGTGTGTTATGTCTAGTGGAGTATTATGCAAAATAATGTTATAGGTGAACAAGGTTTATGCGACTATTTCGGGTTACATGGAAAGGGCTTTGTTTCATTATTAATAATATTTACTGTAGTCTATTGGCCATGGTAAGTTATGAATTTACCCAGGGATTAAGCATGGTTACATATCTAAGCTCCACCCAACATTGCACTAATACGCTAAAACAACATGTTACAGTCAATCATTTTTTAACTACTTTGTCGAAATAAAAACATATTTGTATCGTCCATTGAAAACATTTTATTGACCGACGTATTTTTAAATATATTTTTATTTCTAAAATAATTGGTAAGTACCATAGAGTGATATTCATGGCCTTAATTCGATAGGATTTCAAACAGCCCTTATTCCGTCTACAGCCGCGCAATATTTCGAAAGGGCGTATGGCGGGTGACGTTACCGCACCAGCTGTTTCTGTTCAATATGCCTCATCCCTTCCTACCTCTGCCTCTCTTGCATAGCATTCTACACTATACATTTGTTCCATTTGTGCGATTACAACACTTCATGCATGTAGCACCCGCTCGGCTTTAGCCATGGGATTTATGTTTGTCCCACTTTCTTATTTTCCGGTTAGTTTCTTAGCGAACAGATTTAAAGCTATGTGTTAGACTGAAGTTAGTAGTGCTAGGGCGGGAAATAAGAAAGAAGAGCCCTCGCTATTACTTGCAGCCAGTCATTCTGTGCGGAGTAAAGGAAGTTATTTTCACTTAATAAAACCGTTTCAACTTCTTTGCATGATATCATTCAGCATTGATAGTAATTGCTTCTCGGTGAGTTTCATTCTGCATTACCGATTCCAAAATTATAGCATTTTGGAGTAAACTTGCACCTTTTGCAGTACCATTGAAACAAATTCTCATTTGATGATAATTGTAAATTTATAAAGTTAACTCTTGTTTTCATTTCATTGTATGGAATTCAGCAGTTTTAATTTCCATCAATATCTGTTACAGAGTTAAACCCAGATCAGCAAATTTTATAACCTTCGAAAACCGAAATAAAGAAATCACCTCATGATAGAAAGATAAAACATTTTTGAGATAGCCGCTTTTGTTGACTCATCTGGATTGTTTGTCAGAAAATATATTTAATTGGTCAAGAGAAATTATTGGCAAGATTTTATCGCATTAAATAATCATTTTCAATAGTTTAGTTCTCAAAAATACCCTCTGCCAGCCAAAAATATTTTATATTTGCATTTATAATGCTGATGAGTAAAATGTGATTTGGGGAAAATCTGAGAAAATGACACAGCACTTCCTTAAGGCTTTTAGTTCAGTAATAAATGTGGCTTAAAATGCAACAATCCCAACGTGTAAAAGACATTCCGAAGCCATTACTTCATTCGGAAAACTCTGTTACTGTCGTGGTATCTCCCGCAGTTCTTTAAATTAATCAACCTGGCGTGTCGTTTCGTCGTCATTATTTTTTTACTTCTCCCACGCGACAAGTCGAGCAGATCTCTAAATGTCCTCGCTCGAATCGCAGTCCGCAGTTCCCGAAACACTGCCTCACTCTTCACGAGGAGATCGTTTCACAAAAAAGAGAGATGTGTCCCAAAAATTGCGCAACCCTGCTCTCTCCGGGTGACGCGAATAAGTGACGATCCGCGAGATAAGTACCCGTCCACAAAATACTTCGCGACATCAGAAGTGTCGATTTGCAAGCGGGGTGAAATCTTGGATAGTCGCGGACGGGAATTCGTCGAGTGACGCGTCGGGGGACTCGCATCGCGGGAATCCCTAAGGGCAGCTGAGATTTCCCCGCGACCGACAGCACGGTTGCGATGCCCGGAATGGTGCGGGGGTGGGGGGGGGAAGATGGGCGTTCGGTGGAGAGTTGAATCGAGGCCGGCGCGTCGGCGAGGCCGGAATGGTTGGGGTGTGTGTTGATTTGGGGTTGGATGCGGGAGCATAGAAGGGCGAGGACGGGGGGGGGGATCGGGATCGGTTGACCCACTTTTAAATCGATGAACACCTTCTCCATCCTCTCGGAGAAGCCATTTCTGTCGGAGGAATGCGAAAAATCCCGCCATTGTCTCCTCTGAGGAGAGACCGAGTGGATCCCCCTCGCTCTCGCCTCCTCCTCTCTCCTTTCTCTTCTTTCTTCTCTCAGAAACCCACCCCGCCCACCTCACGGTGCGGAAGGAGCAGGGTCTCTTTATGCGTATGTCGTCGGTGGAGTCCTTCGCTCGCCTTCTTCCGCCCAATTTAAGTGTGCCACTGTAAAATGGGGCGTGTTTGCATGGGGATATTCGGAAGGAACCCCTCGAATCTTCCGCTCTTCTGTGCCCGGAGCGTTTTCTCGAGAAATGTGAAACGACTTTCCACAACCACACCCTTTCTAATCTCTTTCTACTTCTCTTCCCCCACACGTTACTTTTTGAATTTTCACCCTATTAATGAAAAAAACATGGACGCCCTAAATTCTTATCGTCTTTGCCCCAAACAAACAAGTTCATTTCCAGATTTAAATATTTTTCGGATCTTTCACCATACACAGTAATCAATCCGAAGGTCGGTTTGGTAGGTGATGGTAGATTGATCCAGTACTAAGCCCTATACGGCGTGTGAAATTCATACATCAGGGTAGGGGGGACAGACCCTTTCCTTGTGCCGGTTATGGTTTTTAAGGAAGATCTGGTACCCGAAAAATCACATAGTTTGTGTGGAGCTGCAGGTGCCCGGAGAGGCTTGCCCGGGAATCGAATCCGCACCTTCCGGTCAATAGTCCAACGCTCTACCCACTAGACCACCGCGACTCTCTTTCGGAGATGTATATGAAAATATATATTCATTCACAAGGAAATAGATTACATATACGAGTATATAAGTGGGTCGCGGTAGTCCAGGGGGTATAGCTTTGGACTGCTGACTGGAGGGTCCCTGGTTCGATTCCCGGCCAAGACTCTTCGGATACCAGATGTTTCTGAGAAACCATAACCGGCACAGGGAAAGGAACTGGCCCCCCTACCCTGATGTGTGAATATTCACACGCCGTATAGGGCTTTGTATTGGGTGAAATCTACCATCACCTACCAAACCGACCTTCGGGTTGAGTACTGTGTTTATGGTTATATATATATATAAACATAATAATATGTTTATATATTATTATTAGGTAATCTACCGGTTAAGGTAGGTTTTTGGATGGACACAACTATCAAATAAATATTTTGCAACACCAAACAAAACCCAATCCAGCAACCTACTCTACATCAACTCCCTCTTCATCTCTGTGTTCTTCTTTCCTCCCTTCATCCCGTCCAGCATCCCTATCCTGTTCCTGCCCTTTCCTCGTTTGCCTGACATTCTCCCCTCCATTACCTTCTTCAACATTCCACTACCGCTCAATACGCCTTTCATCCATTTTTCCTACCTCCATAGGGTTTCTCTCAACAAACCCCTCTCCTCACCCACTATCTCCAGTACTTCCTCATTTGTTTTCCTTTCTATCCATTTCACATTCTCCATTCTTCTCCACACCCACATTTTAAAAGCCTCCAATCTACGTCTATTCTCCTGCTTCAGCGACCACGTTTCCGCGCCGTATATAGCTACGCTCCATATCAGTTTTTACGAGTCTTTTCTTAACCTCCCCGTTAACTCAACGTCCCCGTCATCAACTCCCTCCTCCTTGAGATATGTATATACCTGTTGGTATATATATATATATATATATATATATATATATATATCTGTATAAGGGGATACAAACATACAAAAAGGGGATACATACACACATACATATGGATAGATAGATATATAGAGTAAGGGTGGCGTCATCTATCCACCCCTCCCTCTATCTCTATCTCTCTCTCTATTTATCTCTCTCTCTCGGTCCCTCTTGTTTTCTGGCGCCAGAAATGATGCCTCGCGCGAAGTTGTCTGCGAAGAGGGAGTGAAGATGGAAAATAAGGTGAAGGGAGTGTAAGGGTGGCCTCATCTAATTTCGTGGTACGGCATCCCTATCCACCGCTCCAGATGGAAAATACTCTGGGAGTAATGCCATCGGCTGGTTTCTGTTTTCCCACCGCGATCAGGGTCGCGGCTCCACGAGCCCAGGTGCGTTCAGCTCGGCTGTAAAATGTTGAGGGCTACTACTGAACGACGGCGGGGTGTCTCCCGGGGGCATTCCGACGTAGTGCGCCTCGAGTCAAGAGACGCCAAGGAATTTCTGTATTCCTACTAATCTTAGTGGATCCTCCTTTTTTTAAGGGGTTACGAAGTTTGAACGATAGAGCTAAGGGCTCTTTCAGGGGTTCACTTCTAGTGCATTTAATTTTTCTCTTCAGGCAATGAATGTATCCTTAGGTTTGACTGTGGTTTCTTGTTTAGAGAATACCCTTTTGAAATACGTTCGAGGTTTTATTTAAAAACATGTTATTGTGCAAAATCTGTCTTTTCTCACAGGCATAGTAACTCTGATAGTATCTGCACCAAATAATGATACCTATTGCTTATGTTTTTCAGTGGCATTTCGATAGTGCGAATCGTACTTATTCGCGCAACAACTCGGACCCATGTGGTTCGAGTGTGAAACTTGTTATTTAAAATTCAGAACTATCCCTGGAAAAACTATTTTCCTCTATCTAAGTTTCGAGTGTACTCGCGTACTTTATTTAAAATTAGATTTAAGTATAATTATTAATTAATTTCATGAATTAAATAATAAATTTAATTTTGACTTGGCGTCTAGTATTCTTAATTCTAAGATAGTGAAGACCTGAGGGCGGATTTAATACTGTCTATGTGACTTTACTTTTGATTCACTTAAAAAGACTGTTAAACCACGAAATTGTCACGATATACTTACAGAAACATTGTTCGTATGACTAAATCCAAGCTGCGTTATGCTTCGGCTATCATATCGTCTTGGGAAACCGTAGGCGACATAGGGAGCGTAACTAGTCCCTCTACCATGTTTGTATGAATTTCACACCCCTTTGGGCTTAGTACTTGGTGAGCTCTATCGTCACCTATCATATCAACCTTCGGATTAATTAGTATGGTGGTGGTGAAACAGCTAATCGTTTCTCAATCAACCTTTGAGTTTCGTAATTATATCGTTGGCGTTCAGGTGCCCAGCAACGAAACAAATACAATTATGTCTTTATTTATACCGCTGTCCTGCAATTGATTTATGCTGTAAGTCTTCATAAACGTTTCTTGTATTAGACTTTTCATGAAAATTAGCGAAAAACATGGCTTTTAATCTGAAATGGTGCGTAGTCACAGTCATTTCGATATGAACCATTCCCTTTCAAGGTGTTCAATGACGGAACATCAGATATATGTAGAAATCATTGCATGATATGAAACATGAACTACCCTCTCGTGTTAAAAAGTAGAGTTTGCCTTGTCGGGTATGGTTATGGGAAATTGTAATGTAGATACTGTATGAATTATCCAATAAAACATGATGCCGCTCATTAAAATTCAAAATCAATGTGTACCTTCATTGGTGTAATCACGTAGTCTCTTGGCCCTTGATTCATACAACGGGTGCTCTATTTGCAATATTTCGTTCCCTGGCGGCAGAGTTACTTGCTGATTGGATTAAACCGACTGGGTTGGGTTCATTATGGTGTTTATTGTAAACCGTCAAGTGACGAATCAGTGACAGCGTTAGCAAAGAATTTTGAATTCAGTTGAATGTTTCTTTTACTTGATTCTGGGAAGGCATTAGAAGAAGATACGATTCCAGTCTCAATCCCATCGTAATAAAGGATATCTATAATTCATATTGCTGACCTCCGTCAAATGCTTCGCGGTTATTAGAGAGATGGACAACAACGAGGTACCATTTCATTTGTTTGCGGTTTTCAAGTGTCGTTAATCATTGAAGTCGAATTTCACGTTGCAATGCCGTGACATCTGAATTCCCTTTCCAATCACCAAGTTGATTGAATGCGTAGCTTACATTGTGAAGCAAAATACCCGATTGCTTACAAGGGACTTTGTTTAACCGACAAAGACTGGTAAGTTTTAGTTTTTATTGCGTGATAAATCAATAGAAATGGTTTTGCGTTTAGAATTTAAAACAAAATTCCGGCCGTAATGCATCAATATAATATACTACCTTGAACAAAAAGTTCCCGGAATAACCACCGTGTGGCGCTCCCATCGTTCCGATTTGAGTTCTGTTTTTTTTTGTTAAATTGGTACATCTGTTGTTGATATTCCCTTTAAATCTTAGTGTCATAACTTGACATTTGCAAAAGTTACGTAGCCAAGAGTACATCTATCTCTGTGTGTGTTGGCGTTTTTTTACAATTGCAGAAATGGATTTAAATTTGCAACAACTAACTAGTATTAAATTTTGCGTAAAAAACGGATTTAGTGGCGCACGGACGTTGGAAATGTTGGAAAAGTGTTTCGGCAACGATTCTCTAAAAAAAACGGTCGTTTACCAGTGGCACGAGCGGTTCAGAAGTGGTCGTGAGTCAATCGAAGATGATGAACGCAGTGGCAGACCATCGACATCGAAAGTCGGTGAACAAAATTGATAAAGTAAAAGAAATGTTGGTCAATAACCGCAAATTAACCATCAGAGAAATAGCGGAGGACTTGAACATTGCCTATGGATCCGCCCAAGACATTGTGGTTACTGATTTGGGTTTCCGTCGTGTAGCAGCAAAGTTGGTGCCAAAAGACCTAATTTCATGCAAAAAAGAGACCGTGTTGACGTCGCAAAAGACATAATTTGCGAGGCTGAATCCGATCCCACATTCATCAAAAGGATCATTACTGGAGACGAGACGTGGGTTTATGAGTACGACACGCAATCCAGACATCAGGCAAGTGAATGGCGTTCACCAAATGAGCCGAGACCAAAAAAACCACGTCGTTTTCAGTCAAAAAAGAAGGCAATGCTGACGGTTTTCATGGATTACAACGGTGTAGTGCATCATGAATTTTTGCCAGAAGGCCAGACAGTAAACAAAGAGTATTATTTGGGCGTTATGAGACGTTTGCGTGAAGCAATTCGCCGAAAGAGACCAGAAATCGTCGCACAGTGCGTCGAGACCGTCGCACAGTGCTATCATTATTCGTAATTTTTTGACGAAAAATGCAACAAATACCATCCAACAGCCACCGAATTCACCTGATTTGGCTCCCTGTGACTTCTTTCTGTTCAATCGAGTGAAAAAACCATTACGGGGAACGCGTTTTAGCAGCCGAGAGGAAGTAATGGAAAAATCGCAGGAAGCACTGATGGACATACCGGAAACCGAATATAAAAAATGTTTCGAGGATTTGATCAAGCGCTGGCATAAGTGTGTTGCAGTCGATGGGGATTACTTTTCAAGGGGACAATATAGATTTAGATGAATAAACTTGTATTTTTAATTTTCTGAATAAATTCCGGGAACTTTTTGATCAAGGTAGTATTTTCAAAAGAAATGAAGTAATCTTTGCCAACATTTCCTCATGCTCTTGCCGAAATATTTCAAAGTTTATTTCTCGTTATGATGGACAAGGTTTTTGAATACATGCTCTAAAGTTCAGTAATTAATAACTTTTACGTATTAGATGTTCGATATAATAAGTCTTGCTGCTAATTTTCAATTTCACTGTCCCGTTCGTGGAATTAAATAACAATTCGAATCAATTACTTTGAGGCACTACTGTGTTTCTCTTATTGATCGATATTTCCTCTTATAGCTGGTACTTTTAAGCTGATAAGCAAATAATATATTTATAAATGTTTTTTCATTCAGTTGATACCGTAACGCGATATCTACCAGTGTGTAATTAATGAGGTTATACGTATAACCTCGAAGAAGGGTTTGAATGAAAGTCCCTAATTGCATGCGTGGCTAGCGAATATATCATTTGCCGATAGCGAGCAATTAGTTATAAATTCTTTAACTCTTTATTCCTCGTTTTCTTTGGCTCCAATCAAAATACATGAAATATATACTTAGTAATTGGTAAGTAAAACTGTACCTGTACGTATGCAGAGCAGACCGACCCACCGTATTAGGTGCCTCATTGTATCATCAACGCAATTTATAGATCGTGTTTTCTTCGCTCCCAAACTCTCCCAACAGTTTCAGAAGGAAAGCCAACATTAATGTTTCTTTCTCTAACATTATTTTTGCTCCACCTTTTCGTAGTCTAAGTTTAAGAGATATCTGTGCAATGTGGGAAAAAATTATAACTTCCTGCGTATTAATAATTTTATTCTGTGAAAGAAATATTTTTTATGAAATTGTAACTATTAAAATGTCGGCCCTTTTCATATTTACGTTGTCTATAAGCAGTAAATACGAATACTTACATAAAGTGAACTTAAAGTGAACGTGAAAGTGAAAGTGAACATACATAAAGAATGAAAATCTTCAAGTTTTTTCTCCTACAAGAAACAAAGCAATTGACAGGTGTCTGTATGAAGTCTGCTTTTCAATATAGCATATACGAGTATATATTACGAAAATCTAACCCATTTGTCGTTATATTTTATTAACTCTTAATTTCTGTGTTTTATTTCCATTTTTTAAATATTAAAAAGATCTGTATTTCTGTAGCTCCTTGTTAATAATAAGCCGAGAGTTTGGAATGGAACGCTTGAAGAATTACAAATGTCACAAGTTATCTTTTCTCTTCCTATTATAATAGTTTATACTGAATGTGTGGACAAATTTAGTGCCTCCTATTTATACTTTGAATTTTCTTCCTGGAAGTCTATTTAATTCCTTTTTTAGTACCTTATTCTATCTATAACTGAAGAATTTATCGTGTTAAATTGGCCAAATTAGTACCTGAATGAAAGATGTTATTTCTAATGTTGGTTTACCTGTGATTCTTGCTAGAAATAAGGGCTCTGCTGTTTGGAAAATCGAATTACAATGGAATATTAAGTTAGAAACTTTGGTGCTATATTTCTCAATCAGATTCGTTATCCAATGCACCAGTGCCTTTTCGGGTCGTGATAAATTATTTAAGATCTAGAAATATGCTCATGGATAAAAAAATGTTCGGTCTTATTTTTCCATTTGCTTTAAAGAGTTCATAATGGACCAACTACGAAAAGCCTAAAAAATAGAACACGCCAATCACCAAAGTACTCGAATTTTATTCGTAGGTTTCAAGCGTTTGTGCCCTACATAACGTAATTGTTGTACTATGCTATGGTCGCATTAGACAGTTTTTAATCCTCTCGAAATAAGTTACTGATATTTTCCTAAGTCTAAGATAAATTTTGTGTAGCAATAATTGGGATAAATGCGAATCTAATTATTTTAAGTGACATAAGAAAGAATTAGGCACCCAGAATAACTTGGGTCTTCAATGGATAAACGGTTATAACCACGCGATTCAGTGTTATTACACATTTATGGGAGTTTAACTATATCATAAAGGACTGAAGGTGTTCGTGTTATTGTGGTACTTAACTACGATAGGACGGAGACCCTGACCCTGGGGAAACATCCTCCTTTGGGAAATTTTACGTTTTACCGCGTGGCGAGTGGTAATATAGCCACAGACTCAGTAAACGAGAATCGATATTTATCAATTTCCCAAAATGGGCGGGAATCAAAGGGTATAGGTTAAAATATAATATACAAAATTATTGTCATTTGGAATGCTAAGTTTTAATTAATAAGAGCGGATAATTTCAAAGATGAGCTGAAATGTCTTTTAGCTCAAGGTGACCAGCGTTCATTATCTAAAAATGTTGAAATATGTGTCCTGCAGGAATTATCTATATCGAATAGGTGATTATGGTTACGGCTATTTCGCGTTCGATAAACGTATTTCATCCATTGAAAGAGCTACTAGCACAAGGCGACTTTGAAATGATAGTATTATTTTTAGGAGAGTCGGTCTATAAATATTTTTCATGCCCATTAACATCCGTCCGCTCCGTCATTTTACTGCTGACCAGCAATGGAAAAAAATTCTGGCGACCACGTGAGTCAACACGGAAATTAATTCTCCCCGTAGTTACGTTAACATCTGATGTTTTTCCTCCCGCCACATCATTCGACGAGGGCGCTTTCTTCGACGGGATCTTCCGACGCAACTCTTGTCAACGGCGTCGGGTGTTTCTCCTCGTTTAACTGCGAGTCCAGCTCTTTCCCGCCGCACGTCTTTCGAATCGCAATAAATCATTCGAGAATTGCCTCCCTACGAAATGATTACGTCCCCACCACTCTTCAATCTATCTTGTCGCGCGATTTCCATTCGCTCGCTCACTAAAACACCCCCCCCCCATTTTCGCACATTAACTCAGCACACGCCCACTGAGTTACAGGCAGGCAGGAATTCGCGCATGCTGCCACCTATCCTCGTTTCGTCCTCTCCCTATTGTGTACCCTCTCCCCTTCAGACTCTCTTTAACCTCCCTACCCATCTGAACCCCTGCCAGATACCCCTAGTTATGACTCCGGCAGTGCTCTCTTAAGTCCCGACACCTCTTTCTCTCCCTCCTCCCCTCCCGGGGAGTTGGAGGTGATTCAGTGATATAGCTCTTCATTAAACCACCCCGTTACCCTCCCGAACTATCATCCCTCCTCCTCCTTATCTCCGCTCCCCATTATTCTCCTCGGGAGCCTTTCGCAGGGATCATGCGTTCCTTATTCCCAGACTCCCTTTTTCATACCTACGTCTTACTGGCCAGACCCTATCAAACCATAACACCGCGCCCTTGGCCTTGAAGGAAGGAAAATTTCAGGGCTTTTATAATAAGACGTTTAGGTCGGGTTAGCCCACGTATGTTAATGTAAACCGTGGATAACCGAAATTTCGATTAGGTGCCATCGTCTTGGCGCAATCTCGTTACTTTATTTTAAAATAATGTTTATAAACAATAATAAATTGAAATCTAGTAATTTAAAGTTGTAGTTATTCCGTATTTTTCATTAAATAAATGTAGTTGATATTGGTATTAGTTTGGGGAAATTGTAAAAAATTATCAAAGGATGTTTAACTTACCCTTCATGAAGGAGATTGTGAATGGTACTTTTAAACGCATAATTTAGGGTAATTTCAATTCCACGCCAAAGCTAAACTCGCTGAACGCCGTCAAGTTATATGACATTAAACATTTTAGCACATGATGTAGACAATAATTATATTATTATTCTTTATAATTATTTTGAACTACATATGATTGCATTTATGAAGGAATGTAATATAGCAGTATATTTTCTTTTTGAACCGCTTCTTTGTGGACTTTCCTTGGTATAAATTTACAAACATTTGATGGATACAATTAATTAATATTTTCATTCAAAGAACTGCGGTAGATGCTGCGACAGTAATGTTTTTAGGAGCCATCCGCTAATATGCATTAAAATGCAACAATATCAAAGGGCAAAAATCGTTCGCCTTTACATCTTGATATCGTTGCATTTCGATTAATACATAAATATTTTTGTGTTTATACCTGTAAATCCAAATAAATACTATCCTAATATAAGTATTTCGATGTAGTACAAAACGGAAGCAATAATCAGAATTTTATTGGTCATTCATTCATACATTATCTTGGTAGTCGTCTACTATTCCTGTGGTATAATATATAACAGTTTCTTAGTCAAATTTTGGCTCGAGTGCATATCATTGTGGGTCTGTCCACCATTTTTTTGTTATATTTATGGACTGTTTGTTTTTTATAACAATAGGTTCCTGTGTATAAAGATGCAATGTTCTTGTAATAAAATACTTGTATAAAGTCTCCTTTCGGGAGATTGAATAAGATACTTCCATCAAATAGCTTCAAATCGTTAGATTTAACGGCTTGGAAACTTATACGAAAACATGTACGTATAATTCCATTTCCTTATTAAATGGCACTGGCAATTAGTATTCAGGTGTATGTCGTAATTTCCCATTTCCGAGGTCGACTTAATCACACAGTGTTAGGAATAGTAAAGGATATTGTCTCAGGCATAACTTTATATATTGTTCATTACGAATCTTTCAGATCGACGAGTATCATGTGAAATGCCACACGTTTCTGCGAAACTACATCGTGAACACCGAGTTGAGTCAAAGATGGTGGAGTGGGAAATTTTGAAACAAAAACACATTCTCTTGAGCGAAACCTGGCGTTAAAAAACTCCCGCAATAAACCCCCAGGGATACTTCCGAGCTTCGTCGTCTTGTGATCCGACCTCGAGGGGACTACATCCGTGTAGGCAGAAGCTACCCATCCGCGGTTAAGGGCTTCGCGTTCTTGGCCTAATGGTTCAGTTTAAAGGATGGTGGTTTCTGATGATATTACTGCCCTCACGTAGCGTACCCCGCACTCCCAACTCTCCCCGCCAGCGCCCATCCCCCCTTGAGATCGGCCCTCGCGATTGGATCTCCCCCTTCCCATCCTCCGCAAGATTAGACTGTTTGTGTGCGCTACCGAGGGAGGAGAGAGGAGGAGGAGGAGGAGGTGAGTTTAGTGCCGGGGGTGGGGAATTCCGGAGGACGAGAGGGGCGGGAGGGAGATCTGTGTTCCCCGCTTGTTGTTTACCCGTGAGATTGATGGCTCGTCGAGGGATGTTCCTCCCCACGCCCACACATCCCTCTCCGTCCGCCCACGTGTACTATGAGGAGAGGGAGAATTCACTCTATCCGCCCACTGCCCTCCCCCCACACTGCCTACAACCCTCGCACCACCCCCTTTCATCCAGCTCACAGTGCATTCCCGGCGCCCGAGGCACAGGAGGCAGCGGCCTAACGAGGAACCCAGAAGGAGGTACGGAGCACGGGGTCCGATCGTGCCTCAGATCCCCGTGCCTGCTTGACGTTGCAGCGTTCCATTCGAACGACTATACGCGGCATGCACGTGGACTTACAGGAATTTCACGTCATGTTAAGATCGCAGGGAAAAAATGCCACAGCAACCAACCCGAATGTCGGTTTAGAGTGAAGCTCACCTCTTAGGCGAGCGCGTGAATTTCCTGTACTGAAGTCTCTAACCGCGTGCTTCCTGCAGTTTCCTAAGAAGATGTAGCACCCAGATGATCGGATAAATCGGGTGAAGCTGAAGATGTCCAGAGCCCTTAACTGATTTGGTCCCTGGGACCATCTGCCCAGTAGCCAAACGCTTTACCCATTAAGATCCCACTCCACCCTAGGGGTACATTAAAAAATGAAATCAAAGTGGTTTCAAGAGATTGGTGGGAGGACAAAGTTAAACATCAGATGAGGAGGGCATAAATGAGAGCGGAGTAAACAATTTATCGTAGAATTGAATATAAATATTTTGCGATCCTGTGAAATTTCTGGGGTAAAATGTAGTATCTTAGTGCAAGTGAATTACACATCTCTCTCTCTTACCTCCCGAGATATGATTGGGGAAAAACATGAAACAATACTCAGGATCTTGTTAAAGAAATTTGATTTCATTGTTTTGGATTGTATAAAAATTGATTGAAGAAATAAAGAAGATGTGCAATTTTGAGTTGGTGATACCTCATGTGTTACATTCGGCAAGTGTTTGAGATGCTTCAGAGAAAGTTCTAATTAAGGAAATAGATAAACAGTGTAACGATTTCAAAGTGTAGAAATCATTCACCTTGACCGGCATTTGAACCCGGATTCCTCGTTGTCTGGCCGAGTGCTTTTTACACTTTACAATTGTTGCATTTTAATGCGCATTAGTGGATGACTCCGTCAAAAGTTACTTTTGCGGCATCTCCCGCAGTTTCTTTGAAATTATCTAATCAAGTAAAGGGAAAGAAAATAGAGCGAAGTGGGTGAAAAGCCGCAATGAACAATTATTTGTTATGTTGGTACTAGGAAAGTTCAGGATGGGAGTCACCCTAAACATTAAGAAAGGCCAAGCGAGAGTCAAATTATTTGGAAACTTACAAGACAAGGGTTACTGTAATTTTTACACAGATTGTATTATAGCTTCCCCAAATTATGTTGGACGATAAAATCCAGCGGGGAGAAATAAAAGAAAGAGACTTTGGCAGTGAAACATTCTCTCCGTGATCACCGACGAAACCAAAGACCCCAAATACAATGCTCAAATGACCTAATCATACTGAAATCTCGTCTGTGTTGATTAAAGATTCTGTCCTAACGACCCGCGTTTCCACACGAGAGTGACACACTCCCCTTTGGCGGTTCATGAAATGGTACTCAGAAATCTTTTCGACGAATGGACTTATAAGAGTAAATCCGCTACGTCCATGAAACTCCCCGAATTTTGCACTGATTTGCATTATTTTGTCGCAATATCGCAGAAATCCCTACAGTAACCGTTCCAAAGCATCGAGGGCAGTATTACCGGTATAATTTATCGCGACTGTCATAAAGATTAATCCATGAATGGTAAATTGCAATGACACCTGCCGGAAGGATTCTTAACATGTAAGGGATAACGCACCAATCGACCGGAACTTGTCCTCTGGCATCATCATGTCCGTTGGTGACAGGGAAGGCATTCGGCGAGAGCCAATTAGATGCTTGCCCTCGTCCATGTTAATCAGGGGGTGGGTGTGCATTCCCCCGGAGCCACTTGTGCCTGCCTCGTGCCCATTCCGCGTCACCTCTCCGCATCCCATACCTCGCGATCATTACATGTATGTCCCGTGAGAGCACGGGAGAGGCGTTCATTAGCGTGTGGTGCCAACCGACTCATTGCACATGGAATTTCGATGCTCATGTCCTTCTGCTAAGATAAAAATTCCTCCCTATTTGCAATCTGCCATCCGCTGCTTCCATTCGTCGAAGGGAATACTTAATCCGAAGGAAAAAGGCTCAATTCCCATTGACATTTCATTTTATAACTTTTATCGCTCCCTATGCATTGGTGTGGTTTTCATGTTCCACACTATTTTTTTTATATGTTTCGTTATTCTTCGGGCTTCTCTCGAACGACTTGAGCGATTTGATATCCAAAATTAGCCCTCACGGTAAATATTTCCTTTAAATGTATTATTTGAATTCTTGTTGCTTCTGATCTTCTGTTGCACTTGATCCTGCAACTGTAACCCTCCCTAATTTCAATGTAAAAATTTCAGAATGCAATAAAATCATTCGCCTTGACAGGAATTCGAACCCGGAACCCTCGATGTCCGGCCGAGTGCTTGAGCTAGTTAAGCTATCGAGGCGTACTCTTAAACTCTGAAATTTCGGGGGCATTAAAGGAACAAGATATTGTGATGAAAGACCGTGCGGATTCAATTGTTTCAGGCTCAACTTTGTGGAAGTTCGTGTTCATTAAATGAAGAACACAATGTATTTTTCCACTGTTCTTAAACTTTCATGGTTATTTCTTTCCACTGTTAAAGAGAATTGGAAAAATGCATTGTGTTCTTCATTTAAGACCGTACTTACAATATCGCAGGCATTCGTAAAGGCCAAAACATTTCTGAGTTTAAGCATGGATGCCTCCATGGCTTAACTGGAAAAAGCACTCGGCCGGACATTGAGGGATGCGGGTTCGAATCCCAGTCAAGGCGAATGATTTTCAAACTCTGAAATCGTTGCATTGCAATGCATATTAGCTGACGAATCCTTTAAACGTTACTGTTACGGTATCTCTCGCAGTTTCTTGAAGCTCCCTAATTTGTTGGGTGCTGTATGCCATCGATGGCGATGCCAATACAAAATCTTATTAATCGTTGGTCTATCACATTGATTGATGGATCCCGCCGTATTTTTAGTCCTTAATGTCGCCGGAGAAAATAAAAACTTAGTATAGCCCACGTGACACATTTTATTTTACCAATTTAATGTCACAATTCATTCACATATTGCCTAGCGTGGTCTGGCCGCTCTTGCCAAGTAGCGTAATTTTCCACAATCTCTTCCAATACACATTCCCCTTCTTAACATTAACATTTTTGCTCTGAGCCTTTGACAATATCCACCTGGAAAACTATTCATGTTGAAACCGGGGTGGGTAAACTATTGTTTGATTATTGGGATTTTCTGATTCTTCTATTCTTTTTACTAATATTCAAACATATTTTGAGACATGCCTCGAGTGAAAGTGGATGCGTAATTTTGAATTGAAAGCTGTATCAGTAATTACGGATGTTTGATTAAAAGGGACCATTTTCGGTAATAAATAGGTAGTACTTTGGTGTCCTGTTTCAAATGGGTGATTGGATTGATGTGACGCCTGGTGACCTGATTTTGGCAGGCTGGGTGCCCCAGTTAGAACCCTGTAGTCTCTTTACTTTTCAATGGAATAGATTCCGATCCTCAGTGCTGGGGTGCCGTTTGGACATCACTTCACCTTCATAGTACTCAATCTGTCGAATGGGTCGCTGAACTCTGGACCACTTAGCGCCGCCCGGCTTTCCTCGTTGAGTGGGCCAGTGGAGGAGGAGAGGATATCATCACGAATCCTCCACTCTGTGAAATCCTGCGAATACCCCATTAAGTAACGTAATGGCGGAAGTATCCGCAACCGTCGGTCGCTTACCCCCCCGAATGCATCTTTCTTACCGATATGACAACATTAAAATCAAATGAGAAACGTTTTGTGGGGGCAGGTGAAGAACGTTCGTGAATGAATCCGGAGGACGACTCAGTGTTGGTTGAGATGTCTAAAAGCGAATTTTGTGATTGGTAATTAAATGAAACCTTATTAATCAAATTGGTTTATGAATAATAAACTAATTTACGCTTTTGGGGAATAGAAGGATCTGCCACTTCATCATTACGGGGCTGAGGGTGATTTAGGACGAATCATGCGTGTTTTATGGCTGCATTATTTCAGCCTCTGTTTATTTTTAAAGAACTTCAACTATGCTTGACCTTTTAACGGAGATATTGTGCAAATACTCACTAATGGAACTGTCGTTTCAGAGAATTTGAAAGTATTTATCATCGTGAAGGCAGAAAGTTTCCTCGTTGATTTCTGCTGATAACTGTTTCGCCAACGTTACAGCTGGCATCTTCAGGTCGACCTTATCTGACGTCATGCTACAGCTGGTCTTTACTTCGACCGGAAGACACCAGCGGTAACATAGTTTTCTTTAAGTTATCCCTGCCAATGATGAAGGTAATAATTCTTTAAAATGATACTGGGGAATCCAAATAATTTTTAATCGCAAGGTATTTCATCGAAATTTCATATGTAATTTTAGGCCTTGCCATTTAGACGTAGATCAAAGGTGGATTTTTTCATCCTTGCTAATCTGGGATGGGCGAAATCGGTCACAAAAGCGATGTTGGTGCCTTTAGGCGAACATACCTTTGCTGAATGGTTTCGGGATAGATAAAGGAGAAAGACGACAAGGGACCATCTTTTCTTTATGTGGGCCGACTGTCCCCCTTCGCCTCGTTGGAGTTCATCCGGGTCCATCCATCCATCTGCTGAGCTCCCCCTCCATTCATCAGTCGAATGGGTTTTGTCTGACGCGGAAGGGAAAACTAATGAGTTTGGGGAATGCGTAAACGTTTTGAATCGTGAGAAAACAATCCGGTCGCGTCACCCTACTCCATTGCTTCCATCCTGATGTCTTCGAGAGGAGTAGTGGTACAGAGATGAAAGGGAATAAGGGATCCGTCCTCCCGGATGACGACTCGCATTTGATAAACTCGGGATCCGGATTTTTCCCTTAAGTCTTACTTGAGCAATCGATGGCAACTGATCGTAACTATTGCGTGCAATGAGAAAGGAGAAGATTCCACAAATGTGCAGCTTGCTTTCACGATAATCACGTCCTGACTTATTCGCCATAAACAACATTTTTTCTGTGAGAAAACACCAAAAAATACTATTTGTCAAAACTTAAACTACAATTATTATTGTTAATCATTAACCCAAGTATAATTTCGTTTGGCAAACATCGAGAATTCGCCCTCGCAGTAGTGTTCTAGCTGATCTTAACATGAGCCTGCGAATCCCGATGGATTCTTTCCCCTAAATAGGAGACACTAAATGGTATTTTGTGAGTTTTTTGGTTGTCCATGGCAGGGAAACTGGTGAAAGTAACCTTTGGTTGGTTATTAGTCCATTCCTCTGGTGTAAAACCTTAATAATGTAATGATTTTTTTGTATTTTTTGTTTAATTTAGGACCTTGAGTTCAATTCGACCATCAGTACACCATACACGTATAATATCAAGGTACATTTCATGAATACTTTCGTGCAGTTTACCGTGAAATCCAAATGTGTGTGGAAAATATTTTTTAAAAGTACTCTTATAATATTTTAACCTCGTAACATGCGTTATAACAATTTTTCAACCCCTATCCACAACTTCTCGTCACTTCTCTATATTTTACTACTTAAATTCCAGCAAAACGTAGTATAAGCTATAGAGTATTGCAGAATTACTACGAGTTGTGTACCATTACTCGTATGTCCGTAATTACGTAATTTACTTGCGTCATTCTTGATATTATTATAATCGACCTAAAGACTGTTTTTATAAGTAAAGGTAGAGCTCACCTAATACTATACCCAACGGCGTGTGGAATTTACACATGAGGCCTTTGCCGACTACCTTTTCCCAGGAAGACCTGGCCAATGAAAGCGATTTTGTTGAAGCTGAGCGTTCCTAGGCGATTCATTCGGATTCGAGCCCGGACCATTCGGTCAGTAGCCTAATTTTCTACCCACTGGTCTACCATGCTCCGTTGTAGAGGATATGCTTAGTTAGGTATGCGAAATTCGAACCATTTTCGTTGGTGGAATAAGTTTCTATAATTACTTCCTCCCCTTTCTCGCACGTAATCTCACTTCACGGGGACTATCTCCAATTTAACTTAGATGTAGTGCATTAAAGACATTGGCTTGCATAAATCAGAGCAAAGAATCTTTTCGATATATTCCGTGCTTGTTCACTGCTAACCCTCATTAATTCTTACGAAGGACGCGTAATTTAGCAGAGATGTCCTATAAATATCACTAAGTGGCGCCTACTAATGAGGTACTCCTTTGTTTAATCCGGAGTTGAAGCATTGACGAGTGATTACGTTTCACTACTGTGCTGGAGCCACATCTCTGTTTTCGTGGCTTAACATTGAACTTTATTTCCCGATGACGTTTCTTTGAGTGTAGGGCAAGGGTATGTTACTAGGGAAGACAGTACAGAAGCTACAGAGAAGCTTAATAACTCGTGCTAATTATCATGTGGTGAATTATTATCTGGCTAAAGTGCTTGAGTCTTGTGTTTCCCATTATTCTACTTCAATCTTTGACGACAGGGTCACATTGATAGGTCCTCCTCACTGGATCATCCAAGGGTCATGATTTCTATTCATGTCTATGGTTTACTCGTATATTACCATTATATTAGGTTTTCGGATGCTGTCTGCTTTGTGTCATCTCTACTTCACTGCCTACTACTTCACCTGTTGTTTCTTTGTTGTATTTCTAATACTGACGCTTTTTTATTGATTCACACGAGTTCAGTAACCTATCAGTGGTTGCCCTGCCATTAACATGATTCATTTCAGTAATATTCTTATAAAACATCTGTCTAATGATATTGTATTTTATTTTCCCTCAACGTTTAAAGTACGAGGAACTGTTTTAGGTTTTTTTCATGGCAACGAAGTTTCATATGCCAAAAAATGCTTTTTAGGTCACGAGATGATGGTGGCGTTGAAAGGAAGAAAGAGATGCTATGAAGAAGAAATACTTTTGTGTTCTCTGCGTGGTTCAGAGCTCCCAATTTATACTTTAGATTTCTGTAGTTTTTGTGTATTTGGGAAGTCACGAATGCACTACAATTTATTTTTGTGACCTTGATTTGCATTGAAACAATGAAACGTGTGCACGGAAATAATGGCATGGGAGAAGTTTTTGTAGCTGCTTTGCTGAGGAATGCTTTGTCGATAAGACATTTAGTGGCTCGTTACTTAAAGCTACAAGTCCTATGAAAGTAACGCAAGATAGTACTTTCAAATTCTCACGCTGTATAATGTAGGCAACTAGCAAGCACTGCACAATTTAATATTACAATTAGGCTCGTTATGTGCAAATTACAATGATGTATAATCTAACTTGTCTCTTTGAGTAACGAACACCATGACTCGTGTTAAAAATGGATGTAAGTTCTTACTTCGTACTTATGTCTATTTATATCGGTGTTGAAGATACCAACCGGTTTAGAGCCAAGATTTATCATTTTTTAATTGTTGATGAGATCAGATCGCATTATTCCCCAGAGTGACTGGAAAACCTTAATTTATCGACATTAGTTTTTCAAAAGCCGTTCAAGTGTTGTCATCTATGTAGTTGTTGAACGGTTTCAAAGTTTATTCAAAATGGGATAAAAGGTTAATGTATATCTAAATTGGCATCTTATATGAAAATAAAAATCCGGGAAATATTGGCCGATATACCTTCAACAGGAAAGGTCCGTGGTTATCTGCAGATCAGATTTAGGCTTTGATAGAGTTTGAAAATCATTAAAAAATCTTCAGAGTTATTCTGAAAACATTTGACAAGTCTTGAGAAAATCACGACGAAAATACTCGTTTGATTGGATTAAATCGTTCTTCTGTCACTCGTACATTTCTCCTTTCTTAGTGCAACAGCTCAGCCTCTGTCTTATTCATTTCCTCCCTCTGTATACTTAACATTCTTCCTTCGATCAGAGCGTCAAAGTCCTACCTCTTTTATATCTCTTTCACCCACTCACCTTTCCTTCTCCGAATTCTCCGCAGCTTCCCATCTTACCCTTCCACGCCCAACACGTCTCCGTGTGCCTTTCTCTCAAAGTGTCCGCTCCACTCTCATCTTCTTGCCTCATAGACCAAATTCCGAACCCATGCAACGCAACCCACTGTATCGAAAACTAAAATAAACTTCTCTTTGCGTCAGTAGCAGTAACTCCTGGTCACGTGTTAGTCTCCGTCCCAGTGAATACTTCTTTCGCTCAGGTAGTTCTTTTTGTCATTTTCTCATTTTTTGGAGAGTTAATTCACGTTATGAATAACAAAAAATACTGCTCAAATAAGCAAAGGGTTCTACTAACTAAACAAGTTTACTAATTTTAGTGTGGTGATGTATGATGTACTCTTGTTATTCCTTTTGAGGAAGTTACGGTGAGAAGTGACCCCATCATCACCGTACATAAAATTACGGATATATCTATCCCTGCACTTCAGTCCGCCCAGCCAGGGTAAGAGTGAGCGCTCGGACAAAAGCGAGGCGTTTCCTCCCCAACATGGAGAGGAGGAGGAGATAAATGAGTGCCCCCGGGTCATGGACGGGAGCACAGGCGACTGCACGCGAACAGACAGGTGTGAAAAAGAATTAGTCTCACTCAGACCACATCAGTTGGTATCGTGGTCATTGTCCTAAATGGTTATCGTCGAGCCATAAATAGAAGCATTCGATAAATCATTACCTACGACCATATCGACCCTGTCGTTTGCTCGCGCGCTTTCTCGACGGATCGATTTCATCTCGGGGATCGCTGAAAGGGTCTCGGGGTCACAAGGGAGTCTCGGCATGTCGGGGATCGCTCTCTTTCTCTATCTCTCGCTCAGTCGGGTCCCCCTCTGCCTCCCTCTCCTGGAGCCCCATTCCTCCCGCGCCCCCACACTCCCCAAACTCGCCCCTCCTTCCTCAACCCATCCCTGCTATCCCTCTGTCCTCCCTAACGTCAGTCATTCACTTACCGCGATTGATGCGATCCGCGAGTAATTCTGGGGAACTTTGAAAATTAAAGGCAATTAGTCTAAGTAAAATAGGGAAAAAATCGGGAAACTGAATTGACCGCCTTGAAATGGCAAATTATGTTTTCGAGAGAATGACTCCCTTGAATTGGTGATTTGTGTGGTGAGACCAAGATGCTATTACCAACGTTAAACATTATCGCGGTCGTGAGGCAGTATGTAGTGTAGTGCCCTACAGCATACTTTTAGAATTTGTACAGCGTCTCAACTCTTTGTAGTAGTGGTAATGCCAATGCTATACACTAATTAGTGCCATGGTGTGCACAGTTTCTAGCTTGACAATTTTATCATTTAAGGATTTTGTTTCGTAAAAAAATATGATTTTTTTCTTTTCGTCAAAAGATTATGGAGAACAAAACCGCAAAAATCCTGCATGCAATTCATCAAGAGTAGCTGGTTGCGCAAATGAAACGTGCATTATTGTTGTTAATCCCTCTGTGACTCATTGATTTGTTATTTTGCTCTACTTCGTAAAGATACCGAAGACAGTATATATTCACATTTTATTCCTTGTGTTACTTGTATGGTACGTATTCTGATATGTTTATTCAAATGGAACCTTTTTAATCATTCACTTTGTGTGCATTTCCGGATGCTGTTATTATCTTTACACTTCGAAGACTTAATGCGTGAATGAGATGTTCCTCTGCCTTGACGTCCACCGTTTCAGCATACTCCCCCCTTCCTGTGTTGGTGTCTGCATGCATTCCTCTCTTCCTAGTACACGAAGCACTTTGATGAAATTTTAACATTGAGTTATTGAATTGTAGTCCAGTAATAGGTTTTGGTGAATTAGCAATAAAACCAGCTGTCATAAGTGAAAAAATATTTACACAGTTATAAAATGACTATTGAATTGAAATGAGACACTAATCCTAATAGAAAAGTGGAATTTAGGTTGGGAGAGATCTTTCCGTCTGGCGTCAAAAATACCTTTGAAGATCCTCAGGGTTTTCTATTATGTTTGGAGACTTTCTACTTAAGAGAAAATTTCTATGGCAAATCATTTACCGCACAAAACCTCTGTGTGGTAATGCTATTAATTATAAATACGTGAGAAACATTGACTACATTTACCTTAACCAAATGAAGGTACGTGTTACTACTATCGGATTTCGTGCAAGAAACATTTTAATATTTCTTTTGAGCATTAATTCTTGTGGGTCATAAGTATTATTTAGAAACAGTTTGGTAAAAACTATATGCGAGTTGTTATTTTATGGTTATTCTTTGCGTTTGAAGCTAAGTTATAAATGCAGACGTGAATTATCCGAGTACTTATTTTTCAGGTGCTAAGTATACTTCTTGTCGCCAGTCCCTCATTCATGAATACTGTCTGGTCGTGTGCAGACCGTAGGTGCTTGTGCCTAACTTGGTGTCATTATCTTATTCAGATGAGACAAACCTAAGTATTACTCTAGTATTACCTAAGTATTTTTAATGACATCACATACTGTGATTTTCTGTATGGTGAAAACCTTTGTTGTCAATTTCCTTCTTTTTGTTTACTATGCATTCTTTCGATTGAGCATAATTAATAATGATATATTTTTAAACAAAATTTAAGGAATAGATGGGTCCATCTATTCCTTCTCTCCATTCATTGGCATTCGTCTTCGCTTCGTCTTAGCTTTGTTTAGCTTAGCCTCGTCACAGATTTGGCTATAAAATGTCGATACAAGATGAAAATTGTATCAGAAAATAACCATGCAGAATTGACAGACAAAAAGAAATGGCTTTGGGTTAAAATTCAAATTATTTAGCCGAATTTAAATGTCTGATTATAATTACATTAAATTTCTTCTCCTCGGGGTGGGGTGCAGAAAGAGGAATACGAACGAATTTATTTTCATAATTTATAATTAAATTCCTAGCTTCGTACCCATAAGCTAAGGTTTCCGCGCGATTTTTGATGATATATTATATATTTTTCTTGAATAAGTCCGTAGGAAATTGTATGATAGACGTATGGCTTTAGGTCAGATCTCAAGTACGAGTACAATATACCGACGCTTTGTGTTACCTTATTGGATTAGATGCCTAAGGTCGACGTTTATTTGAAGCTTCTGCAATGCTCCGTTAATTGGTACCTGTGGAAGTACTATGTTCTAGACTGCCACTCACTCTCACTCATGCATTGCAAATGAATTACCTATACGTACCTTATGAATATTCACCAAACAGGAGCGGAAACACTAGCAGATGATAGTTGAAAGCATTGAGTCTATGCCATTGTTCTCCATAGAAAGTTTAAACTCGATAAAGCTTGAGCAATATTACCAAATGATGTGACAGTTGATTTACAGGATCTGCTAGGATATAACTAACCGCCCGTAGTTTACCTTCCTTCATATTATGAAGATGGTATTCCTTTTTATAGTGTGGTGAAGTGTGATTCCCTAATAATGATGTTTCGAGGTGAAAGGCTTTCTACTGCTGTTATTCAACCATGAAGAAGTGGGCTGTCATTTACTTCTAGTATCAGATGCGCAATTAATGGTGATTTTTACCTCTACTTTTCTCAAAGTTTCCCATTTCATAATATTAGGCACTAGGTCAAGGAGAAACTTCATTGAGATAAAGGATATGCACGACAATAAAAGACTATATTCTTTCCAAGTTTTATGCAACTCACCCCGTGGGCGGTTTCGCCTTCCTAGACCAAACAGTGTCTCATTAAGGTGAAACCGGTCGCAAGAGCACACTAAATAAAACGGTGGAAAAACACCAAGCCTCTCACTTCTATTGTTATTCCATTAGCCTTAAAAATAGACGGTGAAATCGACTCAAAGGCTTTCGCAATCGCTTGCACTTTTCCAGTAACGTCGCCACGTGTGTGGGCAAAGTACCGACAACAGTGCACCCTCCCGATCGCGTGTGCATCGATCGCCCCTCCTCCGTTTGACTCTACCGCTTCCTTTTTTTCCCCTTCTCTCCTACTTCTCCCCCTCCACGCACACACGCACACACACCATCCCTCGCCTCATCCGCGCGAGTGAGACCATCGATGAGCGTGCTGCTGGATGGGAAGAGGAGCAGGAAACCGAGTGGGGGTGGTTCGATGGGGGACGTGAAAACCGGCCTCCCTTACAAAAGCACACACACACACTCTCTCTCTCACTCGACCCTATAAGAAGGCCATCTCTGTCCTCCCAGGAGAGGAGGGACTCTTGAGGGAGAGAGGGGTCAAAGACGCAGAGGCGGGAGACTGAATGGGCGCACTGGGAGTGAGGGGACCTTTCCGATGTGTGTTGGGGAGTGTCGGTAGGTTGGTTCCGGAGGAGGACGCGTGTGTGGACCCTCGAGGGGCCCATATCTTGGGCGATGGCCCATTCGAGGCAGAGGTGACATTGAGGAGGGAGTACGGGGAGCCTCGGGGGGTCGTCCGGAAAGAGGAAGCAGTGCCCTCCCTACCTCCCCCGCCACTCTCCTGCCCAGGTAAGGTTACTTCCCTTATCTTCGATTGATTCCCGAGGCACTCAGGGGTGGGGTACGGGGTGATAGGGTCGCCAAGGACAGAGCAAAGAGCCCCTAGGCGAAGACTTTGGTTTTTTTCTTCTTTCTTGCTCGATGGAAGTAAGTGGTGAGGTGGGGAGACCTTTTCCATTCCTCTCGGTCTTCTGCCGTCGATGAGGGAGGTCGCGTTGGCCGTTTTTTGATGGATGGCCTGGCGCGGAAGGGGATTCTGGCCTCAGGAGGGTTCCGGGGGTCATGTGGGTCTGTGGCCTTCGCCTCCACCTTTAAATACCCCCTCCAGCACCAGTCCCCTCCCCGCCGTCGGGGTTCTCCTCTCCTTTACGGGATGTCCGCCTTCCTCAGGCCGCGAGTCACGTGCCCCGCACCATTTCTCTTAGCCCTTACTATTCTTTTCTCCTCCGGGGAAGGGCGAGAGCTTCGTATGCGAGGTATTCCTTCCCCATCAGCCATTCCCCTTTAAAGGGACCTCCGCGCCTCTGCCGATGGAGCCATCCTCCCCGATAGGTTGGTCCACGTTAGGGATGGATCCCCACCGTCGCGACGGCGAGTCTCTATGTTCCTTCAACGTTGGACGAGGTCGACTGGGGGTTGGAAAGAGGAAGGAGTGTTAGGGATTTTTGACGTAGAACGTGAAACGTTTCGCTGCGTTTCGAAGGGACAAGTCGGCTTACGCTGCAGTATCTCGACTTAGTTTAAGTTTGTTCAAAGTTCTCTGTGCCTACTTCGACTGGCGTAATGCGTGCTAATCGTGCATCGGTTGAAGTTAGAGGAATATCCTTACAAGATTAAGTTTAATCATTGAATATTGTGGGCAATCCTCTAGATATTTTGGCGCGTCAGATTCGGCCACTTACGATTATAGCCGTTTTGATTTTGCTGCTCAACACAGTGTCCATATCTCGAATCGCTCCACACACTATTTCGAAAAATTCTCTTTGGAAAGCTCTAATAATACCTGACCGCAAACAGAAATGATATATGAAGAAATAAAAGATCTATTTAAGAAAAATATTTCATACAATTTTATCACAGGTTCAGGATAGTCACGGGACTTACTGCCATCAAAATGCTAGAAAACTACTTCAATCGACAAAGGAGGGCTCCCAGAGAGAGAAAAATAATCAGGAATTCGTAGTCAAGTGTAAGCGGGTGAGTCAAAGTTCATTTTGTCGGCGTGAAGTTTTGGGTGAATTTTGCGGTTCAGTCGCAGCATTGTCCATTTGCGGAACACGCTGTCGCGCATAGTCTTGACTTTTCTCCATTGTCTTCTCCCCCGTTCCCGCTGCCTCAAAACTTTCTCCATTTTTTTCCATTCTTGCGCCTTCATTTTTTTTTGGTTCTTGGACACGAGAGGTATTTTTTCCCGTTTCCGCAAGGAGTCCAATATATTGATGGATGTTCCAAAAAATTGAGGACACCGGCTATCCACCACGCTCCGTTCCATGTTTGGGCGTCATTGTTATCTTGTCGTTTGAAGACGTTGGCTTCTATTTTCGTCTGGGATGCGAGAGATGTTTCCTTCGTGCACCCGGTGAAAATTATTTGTGTCAACTTTTGTTGAATGACTCCATTTATCATGTCACCTCAAACACTTGCGTGATGACCCGCAGTTAATTCATTTCTTGCGCCTTATATCGCCTATTAGATGCTTCAAAATAATGACAATAAAATAGGCAGGCTGAATTGCTCTATTTCCGAACCAGATCATAACTTTTTGGAGTCTCTGAGGCCGTATTTGCTCGTCAACCGTATTTATTTATATAAACTCGTATATCTTGATAAAATCCCTAATTTTTAGGCTAAAGAATCATAAAAGTTTATATATACCCCCATAGTACTAGAGTAATAGAAATCATGTCAATAAAATTAGAGGTATTTAGTGTAGGAAAGATTTAATATATAATTTTTCCCACACACGATAGAGGATAAGAATAATATTGGACGACCGCGGTAGGGTCTTATTTGGATCAAAATTATTCTGGTGTGTATTCACCCCCTGCCATACACCCTATTGAAGGCTTGCAGGGTGCTAAAATATCATGTAACAACTACTTTAAATCAGTTTTGTTCATTAAAATATTACTCATTTTCTACGTTTTTGCATGTTAAATATTTAAAAATGTATATTGTGAGAATGGTTTCTGTGAAATTGACAATGTACCTCTATACACTGTAAAAAATATACTTTCGTTCTTCTAATTTTGGACGCCTGAAAAGTGAGTAGGTGCATGCGAAAATGACAAAGTAATAAATGTGGAGTAAAAAATGATTATGTAATTTGCTATTTTCTTAATGCCTGCTTTTTTCTTACAAGCATTTATAAAAAATTAAATTTAGAAAATTTGAAGTTTTTATTTAAATTGTCACCAATTAAAGGAATCTACCTCACTACCAACCACCGTAGTTATCAACCAGAAGGTTGGTTTGGTAGGGGACAGGGGGGGCCACCTAGCACTAACATTAACGGAGTGCATTAAACCCATTCTATGATATATTAAAGCTGAGTTTTCCTCGGCGTTTATCCACATTGGTTAAGGCTTTCGGTCGTTGCCGAACACCCGAAAGCCTTTGTCATCCCCCATACTATGCATTGCAATATAATATTCTTTAGTTCGGCATACCTGTCTAATATCATCCAAAAAACCTTTTTTAAATCCATCCAAAATTGCGTATTATTATTACTCTTTTCTTCCTCTGCCTTACTTTGCAGCAGTTTTCCCTCAATTATCATCTTCATCATCTCGTTGACTTTCAGATTCACCAGCAATACTTAGGGAATGAAGAATATGAAAATATATTGTTTTCCTGCGAGTGCATTAAACAGACAATCGAATTTCCATGTACCAAAAAAAATTGATCTAAATATTTTGTCAGTGCTTTATAAGCCCATCTGGGTAGGTATGTAATGTTTTTCATAGACTGGCCGGAGCCCCTCCCTGTAATCGGTGGAGCCATTGCGCACATTAATAGCTTGCCTGAGGAGGGCACGCGTGTGGTTGGACTCGTGGTGTGGAATTTTCCGCTCCATCTCGGGATCTCCCTCCTCGCCTTCAGTCCATCCGGCCGAGGACCAAAGGGGGAGAAAAATTGGGAAGGGGAGCACTTTGTATCCCTTTGAAGAAGCCCCCTGAGCGTCTTAGCGTGCGGTGTCTTCGCGAGATAAAGACGTCGGCGCCACACGGAGCCATCCGAACGCCTATCACCCCACACCCACCTCTCTACTTCCATTTTCCTCCTCTATCGCTTTCCCCATTTTCTCCCTCCCTCCCTCCTCCTCCTCCTTCCGCCTTGCCCCCGCAATCTCCCTCGGGGAAATTTGGGAAGCGCTAAGGGAGCAACGGGAAGGACGTTCCAAGTCCTTCCTTTGGGAACGGACTCTCAGGGAATGGAAGAAGAGGTAACCTTTTGGAAAAACCACCTTCACGCAAGATGGCGTACGGGCACTGCCGTAGCCAATATGAGTTTTTAACTTCACAAAAGATGGTTGTGAAACGTGACTCTGGTCATTCCATGCATAATTTAAATTTAGGCGACAGATATGAATAAGTTCAAGATCGCATTGAACGATGTTTGCGAGCCGACAATAGCTGGGTACCCTGTAAATCACCGCTGGGGTTTGTGGTAGGGGATGAATGGAACCAGACTGGTTTTGACCGGAATATGACCCTACCGCGGACGGAGAATGTTAATCTGATCCCTTATCGTTCGTGGAAAAAATGGGATGTTAAATCTATCTGTTCTAAATATTATCTCTCTAATTGTATTGACATGATCTCGCCTACCGTAGTACGATGGGGTAATAATACATTTTCTACATCACTGCTAAAGAGATCTCCTTCCAATTTATGTAAGATATTTAATCTGTAATTTAACCTTTGCTCCGTGAGTGATTTCCTTCCTATCTGCTCTTAATATTTTGGATACGCTGCTAAGTTTTTCATAAGAAAGTTTTACAAATCTAGCTCCTCAACGCTGCACGCGATCCGATTCGGCAATCAATTTCAACTTCGTATCCCATATACTAGCAGCATATTGTAAATGAGGCCTAATCAGCGAAAGATAACGTTTCCCTTCGACCTTATCATCACATTTACCCATTACTCTTCATTTGGGAAAAGAAAGAGATAAAAAATAGGCCAATTGTGCGTTTTCATGAGTATGTAACGTACTGCATTTAAGAAGGACGTTCTTTCGTCCGACCAGCGTTTTTTGAATTTCTCTACGACAAATCGCTTGCTTTCCTGTTTCATAGACAGTAATACTTAGGGCGATAATGGTCCTTGTAGTGGTCCACTTTATTGGGGTGTGGAAAATTGGTCAGACTACATAATTAATGCATAGCAAGCTACCGCGAACCTAGTCTTACAAAGCGTTGAGCTCCTGAGAATGTTTTCGAAACATTAGGCACTTGACTTCTTCGGGTTAAGTGGGAATTTCATTATTTGACGACGGCGTTTGAGTTTTAATTGCAGAATCATTCCATTTATTTCTTAATAAATCGTGATCCGAGTCCTAGAGAACTTGCCCCCAAGGTTCATCGACGCGGCACCCTGCAACTCACTGATAGACTGCGTGGCAAAAGACAAATTCACGTCAGACATGCACACCGGGAATGCTCTTTTAACAGAATGTTACTTTATCAATCGACTAACGGAGAATTTGTATCATTCGATAAATGGGAATAACTTGAAAAACAACTTTAAGTGCACTACAATATGCAGGTTTGAAAAACAAGTGTGTGTACTAATTCGAGATGTGCTGGGAATAGTACAGTAAAATAAGGGATAGAATAAGAGCCACCAATTGGTCTACTAAGTAATAAATTGCTTCCCGGGGGCTTTCTTTGGCAGTTATTCTGATCCATTATCACTTGGGGTAAAAGTGGCATACTTAACCTGACGCTTCTACATTTTATCTCTGTAATCTTTAAGGGGCATTGGGGTTATTAGGTGACCTCTATCCTCACCTATGAAATAAGTCTTTGGTTTTATTACAGCGTGTTTTTCTATGCCTATACTCGTTAATTCCGATCTTGACCTTTCCCTCAACATTAAAAAACCAGCATAGCAAATTTGTCGTAGCTGTCTATTACTAGTGCATTTATTTTCGTGCATATATTCATTTTTTCATTATCTATTGATTACTCGTTATTGAATTACGATTTTGGTATCGATCGTTAAGACGAGGCATCTTAATCAGCTACGCGAACACGGTGTGGCTACAAGCATTAGGTACTCTTTTGAAGAAGATAGCCAGCTAGAATGACATAATTCGCAGATTAAAGTGTGCTTCATATTTTAACAGTAATTTTGCAAAAGAAATGCTTGACATTGTATCAAATCCATGAAATTCCTAAACAACGGGCTGTAAATATGAAAACACTGGATCTTGAAAATTCAAATATGCTCTGTTTGGCAACTATGCAACTACGACCCCACCAAGAAAAGCAACGCTGTAGTTTAAGTGATAACTCGTGAATAAAAATTTTCCATCAAGTACTGCAATCAGGGCATATCTGCTTGTCGTCATGTCAGGGCATATCTGCCATTTGAACTGGAAGTAGAAATGCCAAGAGATCAAATGGGCCCCGACAATCGCTTCCTCCTTCCTAAACGGTATTAAAAATAAATTCTGCTGGATGGCCCATAGAGAATAGGAATGGAGAGAAGGAAAAGTGGGTGGAGACGGAAGACAAGGTCGAAAGTCGAAGGATATCGCGTCGAACGTCACGGCGGACAGTAAAATGGCTGGGAGTAGAAAGGCATTTTCCTCTGCGCAGTTGATTTCCCGCGGTTAAGGGCAAGAGCGTGGGTTGCCCATGGTACGAGACCCGGCAGACCGCTTCACTTCCCGTCGCAGTCCGCTGTTCTTTTGTGGTGGTTTCGTAGCGGGAGTCGCGATCAGAGGGCGCTGTGTGGACGAGGGACGGAGGGGGGAGACTCGGAGTAAGGCGGAGCGGGTAGGCTTCCAAGCCGTACTACACGCACACACGAACACCCTTTTCGATTCTCTTTTCTTGTTTGAGAGCTCTGAGAAAATTGAGCGGCCCGTATTAGGCGGATACGCGAGGTTGACATTAAGTCCTCAGGTCCGCCGTACGGTTATGTCAGTTCTCATGTTTTCTCGCAGCCGGTGTTTTTCAAATCAACCCTACGGGTCGTTTCTCAAGGAGGGTTTCATTTTAACCAAGAACTTTGAACTAGAAGACTTGAGATTACCCCGAATGGCCTCCGTATCATTTCATAATTTGTCTTCCATATTTTTTTTTAACATAAGAGTTTCAGGTTTAACTTTGTGGAATTCCTTCAAGATGAGGGTAAAAAATGAAACTTTGCACTTCCACATAAAACTTTAATATTGCACGACCATGGTTTCGATGCTGTGCATCATCATCACGTGACATACACAAAAAATTTTCCACTTACATATATAGCCTGGCTCCAAGTGGGGAGGAAGGTAGGGGCAGTAAGGGAGAGGGGGTAAGTTGTGTGCAGGTGCAGCAACCTATTAGTGGGCTAGGGGAGGGGGAGGGTCTGTATTCGAAGGTTTCTGGCTCAAATTTGCGGAAGTTTATGTTCATTAAATAATCATTAAATGAAGATCATAATGTAACACCCCACCATTCTTAGAAATAGCAGGGAGAAAAACATTGTGTTCTACATTTAATTATAAATAAATTAATATTTAATCTTAAATATTTATGTGTAAAGGCAAGGTTTCTTTTTTTACCTTCATCATCGTTTTTGCTTCAAAGTAAATTATTTTTATGAGGATTTTGCGAAAAAAGATTTAATATTCTTTGACTTGATTATTACCAGCATTCGATTATATATGTATATATATATATATATATATATATATATATACATAAATGAATACAAAAATGTGGGCGTGCATACATTTCATAAATTCCATAATCAAAACTTGAGTTTTAAGCATGTTCCCCTTAAACCGTTGGTAGACGGTTGAATTTATTCTTGTTAATATATTTTTAATGCTTTCATAATTTAAAATTATTGCTTTCATTAATGATTAATTCTCATGATTTATGCATGGGGTTCGAGTTATCCGTTAGGCCGTGTTGATGGAAAGTACGATTAGGGGCCGACACCCTCATGTCAAATGTCCGTTTTGAATTTTTAGTGGACCGCTAAAACGTTTGAAAACGTTTCTGTCTGAAGCATTTTATAATATCGATTAATAAAATGGAGAATATTAATAGCTAATAACTAGTCGTTTACACCACCAATTATTATTACCACTCATTTTTCAAGTATTGGTGATCTCCCTCCAAGCGATGGCTCACGCAAGCACTTTCCAACCTCTCATTACCGTTTCAACATCTCTACGCGCGCGGAAATCGACAATACGTATTACAAAATCAGAGATTTTTCCATTTAAACGTAATTAGCACTTAAATTCTTTCCTGTAGGCATGCATTGCAATCTAGACTTAATTAAGAGTAAGATCTGGTGATTTCCCGGCGTATTTTCTTCATTAAGTATTCTCGGGTCTTCCACCGGGTCAGGGGATTCATGTTGGCCGAAGTTTTGATGTCCGACTCATGCATGCACGAGTGCACGATGCACGAGTCGGGCATCGAAACGTCGGCCAAAATGGAACCCCTGACCCGGTGGAAGACCCGAGAATACTTCATGCAGACTTAATTAGTTTTGTGAGAAGTGTTTTCCTTATTTCACCTACAAATATCAAATGTAGTCATTTGAAACGTGATATTGACAATCTTCGGTCCTTCTTCGGTAAAATCTTTGGCTATTTACAACAACCTAGTCATCGCTTTGGTTTTCTGAACAATTCTTGTTCCCGATTCTCAAGGCTACTGGCCAGTGTGCATATACTTCTAATTTGCACGCATGGAGACTGCTGATGGGAGTAAATGTTGCAAAAACTTGCTAGTAATTTGCATTTAAAATTAGGCGAATTTGAAAGTTTTACGTACACTACATGCAAGACTGTAAGAGTGTTTTCATAAAAAGTGACTCGCAGTTTTTAGAAACAGGCCTTTTTTCGGGCCCCTGTATCTCAGATATTTTTGCTTGAGGGTGAAAAATTGTATCACACATCGAACCGCCCACAATTCTAGTGGCGCTCATCTAATTTTCGACGGCAACGTGGGTAACAGTCCATCGCCTCTCCCTTCGAACGCCACCCGAGCACGCCTCGCCGTTGAACCATCCCTCGCAAATGGAGCCTCCAGTCGTGTGGAACCAGGCAAAATTTTCTTCTCCCCTTCCTTATCGTGCTCCCTTCCCTCTCCCTCTGGCGTCACAGGAAAATGAATATCCCGCCCGGGGCGTCTCCGTGCCATTTTCACATTCAGTCGCGTGTCGAACACTCAGGGTCCCAATATCCGCCTCCCGTTCTTCCTCTCTGCCCCCTTCTATCTTTCTCTCTCCCTCTCCTCATGCAACACATTTGTCAAGGGCGTCATTTCAATCGGACTTCGAGTCACCAATCTCTGAAGACGGATGAGATGAGCAATTTCTCATCGTGACTAATCCCGGTTACGTTTTCCATGTAGTGTTCAATTTTTTTGTTTCTTGCTCCACCACTTTCGGAGTTCATGGCGTCGTTATAATTGGAAGTTATTATACCGAAGTTTTCATTCCCTAATGTTCTGTTCCCCTCTGTCGTATATTTTTTGTCATTCTTCTCATGCTTTGTCAAATTTATAGCTCACATAGAGTAACAAAATTCATTCGTGGTTCCAAGCGTCCTCTCATGTTTGCGTTTATCCTCTCACGTAGTGAATTTCGTCGTTGGCTTCTTCTTTTACGCATCGTTTTCAGTATATTAAAAGTAATTGAAACTTAACCATTTTCAAGTTTTAGTTAGTCTGTATATTTTACGACGCATTTCGACGCTTATTTTTATCCTTACGCATGTGCTGATTATTGAGTATTTTCCGCCCGCTCCGGGGTGCTTATACGCGGATTAGAGAAAGATGGGTAATTTTTTAATTCCCTTTCCTCCTCTTCACTGCTTAGGGAGACTCAGAACTTGCGGTCAGTAAGAGAATGAGCGTGAAAATGAGCTAAAGCACCAAAACCCAATCGTGATTAAATTGAATATATTAATTGTAAAATGAAGAAGGTGTCGTTTAATTTATTTAAAAAAATGAAACAATTCCACCACTTTTTGCGTGGCATTGTCAGTCTTGTTTCAACGTGATTCTTCTCTGATCTTGGCAAGGGAAATACATTTGAAACAAGTTCTATCATTAAAAGTTTCAGGCTTGATATGGTGGAATATCATAATTAATAAAAATTGGTAATTTTCCACAAAATAAAATTTTAATACGACCGGTTTCGATGTAATTACATCATCTTCTGGTACACCAATAAGTTCTATCATGTTTTTATTACTTTTTATTGAAGTTTGTACTCGTCTTTATTGTTCATTTACGTATGATGGAACTTAAATATTGTAAAATGGCCATTAGTAAATATTTCATCGTGTATTTTACTTTTTTACATCCAATCTTTCCGCACAATCAGTTTTTCTGCGTTGAGAGATAGAAGACACATTTTGTACAATATTGATAATTTACTCAGAAAAGAAATACATCGCAGTTCTAAAACACTTTATAGTAATAAAATCCTGTTCATCACCTCCCAAATTATGTTCAAATATTCACCCTATTCAAATGAGGTAGTTACTACGTGTTGAGGAAATGTTACAATAGTTGGTTAACTAAGAATATTCTGGGAATACCATTAAGACCTCATCCAATCCCAAGCTGGCATGTTCTGAATATTAATGGAAATTGGAGAAAATTTCAGAATTCTCAGAAATTAATGGAATAACCTACGTAATCTCTAGTTTGGCCAATCGTTTTGTCGGCATAACCTCCGGAACTAGGGTTGAGATTAGTTAATGGTTTCTCCCCCTTCATTCTCCTTCTGTCCTCTCCCGATCATCCATTGGCCTTCTGTCCACGCGTACACACATTTCGGACTTCCTGGGAGACATAGGAATGCCGTGGACGTTGGACCATTCAGCAGCAGCATGGCCTTCGAGCGGGAGCTGGAACCATAGGGTTATTATCTCGGATAAGATCCCCACATCGCCGTTCGGAGTGGAGTCCCCAAATGGTGTTTATCGGCGGCTTCGCCCGGAGCCCCGGCCAAGGTCGCGGTTTCCCAGTCCACCACATCCCGTCTGGAAATGGCTGTGGAGCGTGAGTCCTTTTGAATGAAACGGCCTCCCTCCAGCGGGAGGGAGTCTCGGAAGAGAACCTACGTGAACCTCCCTTAACGGGTGTTCCGCGACCCGAATTTTTTATCAACCTAATACGGGGGTTGCATGGGATTGACACAGCGAAGTCTCGCTGTCCTCCGCGCTGATGATATTTTTAGTGCCCGGCTGGAGTCACCGGGATCAAAAGTAGCCCGCGAGTACCGTACAGTAGGCGACCACATGGAATGAACAAAAGGAAAACGGCTGCCGCCTTCCGCCGCTCGGCGTGGAGTTAACGCTCGCCAAGGGCCGCCTTCTTTCTGTGAGAATTCGTGTAGCGGAGAATTTTATTTTCTCACTGTTGGCATAATTGAAAAGCAAAATTCTTACACGCTTCATCATGTAGCATTGTATTTTGAGGAATTATAGGCACCTAATAACCTGTTTTTTCCACAATTAGCGTAAAGATTTAAAAATCGGGTCTTGAAAAAAACGTCAACCGTCTATGATGGAACGGATAATGAGTAATAATCTACCGATCTTTGCATCTCGTTTAGCCCATTTCTTGCGTGGAAATAGTGCAGTGTCGATATTTCGAATTCTGATTTACCGGGTTTTGGTATTAGCCGAGTTAAGTATATCACGTTTGTCCTTACATTGCGTAAAATTTCCTCTGACGTGGTTGCAACCGAGTACTTCCTATTTCGGTAAGCGAAATTTTAAATTCGAAAATAAGAATTCAACTAGACGAAGGAAAAATACTGAGTTAATGGAAGAAAAGAGGAGTCTTTAATTTACGCAATTATTTTTTCGTTGTTCTGTGCGAGCTAATGTCGTGGTGGCAAGGCTAGGAAATATCTTATTTTTGTCATAATTCAAGTTGGCTTATAACCCATCCCTATTATCCGAGTTGGACCCAGCGCACATTGCTTCATGATATGAGACTCGTTCTAGTGTCAAACACAACAAACCCGGGACACAAAGCAGGGTAGTATTACGAATGTGTGCAACTGGTTGCGGAATGGACAGGATACACGGTCTGGGCGTCAAACCCGCCTGTGATTTGCAGTGGCGGTGACGCAAAAGAAATTCATTTTCAATTGTGCTACGCTTCTTGCAGTGATACGTTATGTGGTGAAGAATGTTAGTCTCCTATGTCGGTTGACGATTGCCAATAAAAAGTGAACGCCGCGAGTAAAAATTTGTTTAAATATCTCATGTAGTTTAAAATTTAATAGTATTCTTTCAGAGCAGTTTTTATGGTATTACTTTATACAATGATGATTATCCATTAGTCCCAATATTTTTCCGCTCTGAGGTCTTCAGTTCGAATGCTTGAATATACGGCAAATTTTCAGTGGTATCCTCATTCAGAATACAAACGAAACCCTATATTGTTGCCGTTTAGTGTGCAGGACGAGTAATTTACTCCGTCTCCGGAATTATATTTAAAACTTGGTTATCTCTTGGCGTATTTCGAAACGGGCACGACAGTTCCGTCTGGTTTCCCTCCTGAATTTCTCTATTTCCTATTAGATCTCACCAGACACCAAATAACCGTCCCCCTCCTTATTTATCGACATCGGCCTCATCCATCCATGTGCCTCTTTCCAGAATAACTACTACTAAAGCATTCTTATCAATCAAGAATTGTGCGAAGAAATAATTTTATTTCCCTTTCCCCGCAAATATTTCCGCGGCGTGATCTATGCCGAGTGACGTTCATTTCTCCGCTACGCTCTAATGATTTATGATAAAACAACATCTTGATTCGCAAATTCGTTGAGTTCTGCCTGTCCTCATGGATGAAAACTTCATCTTTCTCTCTCTCTCTCTCTCTCTCTCTCTCTCTCTCTCTCTCTCACCACTCCTCATGGTGTTCCCCCTCAACCATCTCTCGGAGATATTGTCTCCTCTCCTAGCGCTCGGAGGCGAAAATCCCTCGAATTTTGTAAAATCAGTCACCACGGTGGCATTTCCAGGAATACAGTCAGGGTATATTATTGCGGAATTTCTCTGAGGTTCCTCTGGGGAAGGGGGTTGCGAAGAGTTACACTTTGAAGTGATAAACGGGGTGTTGGCCCCTGAGGGGCTCCAGAGAATCCCAAGAAGACAGAGGAGAGCAGATGACGTCGTTAGGGGGCGATTATTTAGGTCCTCCTTCAGTCAGTCAATCCGCTCTCCCTCCGTTGTCGCAGTGTGTGCACACACATTCATGCACACGCGTGTATTTATGAAATTGACGACTCTAAGTATACCCATTATGCACATAAAGCTTAGGAAAAGAAACTCAAATGACCTGTTGCAACGATCGTGTTCGTTCTTCTCTATCTGAAGTCCTAGAATTTAAATTGCCTCTCCTAGGATTTTTATTCGGAATGTACAGTTAGCTACACGTACACACAAATAAACATAAATGATTTGTATAATAAGTATTGGGAAAAGTTTCGGAAAAGCAGTCTCATTTTAGAGATTGCTACAGTGCCTCAGAATTCTTCCAAGTACATCTCATGAGCGTCGACACACTTTTTCCTGCGGTTTTTCCGCGACTCGAAGGCTCCCTGGTTGGCGGATTCCGGGAGGCCCTTAAGGGTACGCGTGCTAGCTTCTTTGAGGGGCGCTAGGGGCTCCATGGTGGTGGCATTTGAGGGAGGATTTCAGTTTTGGCAATAGAAAATAGTGTGCTGGTGCCAAGTCGGGACTCTAGGGAGGTTGGGAAATCGTCGCGATTCCGCGCAGAAAGTCTAAATGTTTTTGCTAAGCTGAATTACGAGTATGTTAACCCAATAGAGAGAGACTTCGGATACGAACTTGAAAACCCCGCTTTAAATCTGGGTAATTTCATTGGAAACTCGGAAGTTAACCTCAGTCTCTGTTATTTTCTTTGGAACTCTCAGGTGGCATAGGCTAAGTAACTGGGCCCCCACCCTTATTTTTTAAGTATTTCGAGTAGTTTTTCCAATTTATATTCTGCTTTAATAATAAATTCTGTGCTTGAAAGAGGATTCCCTGTATTTATTTCCGTGAATAATTATGATGTACCTTAATACTTCCATTTAAACTTTTCTACTGATCTGATATGGACTTAGAATTATTCCATCATTAAATTTGTAAAATTCGTATTCATTCAATATATCAAGTTACTGATTAATCTTCATGCCACTTGGAGCTTTCCATAATTTTCCAGCGGTCGCAAACCTCTTTCTTTTCGTTTGTGACATTTTTTCGAATGAATGTGTGTGAAGAAGGCTTTCAGATTTTGCTTTGTTCGAGAGTTCATTTCTTTTGAATTCTCTATGTGGTCTTGCTGGCCTGTGTGATTTGGGTTACAATAATTTCTTCTCTACCGCATTGCACTCAAACATTTGCTTTGTTTTTGGTAGGGTTAACGTGAGCACATAATCTTCGTGACCCTAATGGCCTCCATCGTAGGTTTTCTAGTAATCGTATAGTGTTTTATAATCAGCCATTAAAATATTTAACGAATCAGTTGGCTTTTCGTTGTAGTTTTTGGATTCGTAAAATAAATATTGTTGTGCGTTCTTTCTAATGCTCAAGGCGTGTTATAGTCAGCGTGAAATAACATATCCTTTTTATTTTTTCACTCTATCATTTCCCCAAATTTCAATTTCATTCGTAACGCTGGTTTAATTTCGTTTGGTGGAGCCAAGTTGTGTCAAAAATGTGTCGGCCATATTTTTCCTTTGGTGGTCTGATGTTATATTCACTCCGTAGTATTTCATTTTGTCCGCTATGCACAAACCCTTATCTGTGGAAGTAATGACGACGAGAATTTTTTTCAAAAGTGTATTACTGCATTTTTAATGAATAAACTTGGGGATCTTCTCCGTGAAATTAAACAATAATATTGATGAAGTCTTGATTGAATAATGCTGTTGAAGTCTATTTTACTTAGATATATCCAAAACCTTCTGAAGAATTCGCTGCTGTCAAGTTTCTAAGAGGGAAGTTCTTGGCAGGTCAGTCAGCACCTCCAGTCCTGGATATACCAGTCAGGTATACCACAGTCCAGTCCTGGACATACCAGTCAGATACACCAGTCAGATTCACCAAAGTGGAACCATTACACATATCCAATAACTTTGAGCCATTAAAGCTCCAATAATTTTTATAATTTTAGTAAAAATAAGACCTTAAAAAGGTTCAATTTTCGGCAATGACGTACATTAAAATTTTGAATGTTCACTGTTTACTTCTACTGTTTACTTAAAAATACGATATTTCGATATAATTTTGATTATTTTTCGAGGGCTACCTGCGAAAGAAATGGCTCCTCCGTTTTTCTCGTTTCCTTCTTCGTTCTAACTTGTTCCTCTTTAGATAAGCTTTATTGTTTAATGGGAATTTCTCCTACCTTGATTTGGGTTTCATATTCGGTCCGTCACGCAGATAACAGCGTTATTTTAAAGTTTAAACTCAATCCTTAATGTCATCTTATTTGGCAAGATTTTAAAACGTATTTAAATAATGCCTTTTAAAATAAATTTTTCATCTAAATTAGTTTCTGGAAATTAGGAATGCAATCCATTCGCGATATCGTACCACAGTCTAATTAGACTTCGATTTACCTAGCGCACGATTCATTCTTTAGGTATTAGTATCTATGAATTTTTCTCCTACCAGCGTACATTGGACACATAGGTTGACATGTTTATATTTTCCTAGCTGCAAAACCAAGACATTTATTACAAGCATATCCAACAGAATTTAAATTGTATTGTTTCCGTTTAGTGTCTATATTAAGGTGCCACCTGCCTGGTGAATGGTCTGATTCTTGGAAACTTCCCAGGAGAGCATGCAAGTGTTCCAGTTACGCCTCTGTCCCCGAGAGCGGAAATGGCTCTTAAGTTACGTAATGAGAAGGGAGCAATCCGCTTTGCTGGCCCACCTTCTCGGGACATGCAGTGGGAAATACAAGTATGGAAGGAAAGAAGGTCAGAAACTTTTCAGACCTCCCAAGTATTTTGTCAGATGACTTGTGATTGAAACGCGGTATGCACAAACCCTCTTCCGTAGCTCCTCGATTTCTCCCCGAAATTCTATTCCCGATGAAGTCTCCGACTTGCATTCGTCCCGTAATATGAATATTAATATGTGGAGTCCATTCATTTCGAATCAAAGCCCAGGAGAGTCAAAATTAAACTTATATGCTGTCGATTTGCTGCAGTTTCATATAAACATTTCCACTCTACCGCATATGGGCTCAGAATTTTCTCATTTACCGTTTTCAATAATTCCTTACCACATGAATGATAATCTGCTATAATTTCTAATAGAAATAACAAATATGAGATTTTGCAATGGAATTGCATGATATGTGAGGGAGACATTTATATTTCTTAACTTTAAGCTGACTATTGTTAATTTTCACTCGGATGGTTCTTAACTCCAGCCTCTGTGTTATTCCTTTAACGTATCATGGCTCTTTTCTTACGTCTTTATGTCTCTCAAACGTCAGTCTGTTAGTCTTCTGTTTGTTGGTCTACATAAATATTTTGTCGTAAAAATCCTTGAGAATTTATATGGTCTTACTGTGTTTTTCTTCACTCTTCTTCTTTATATATTCACCGTTAATCTTTTCTATCCTAATAATTTTCAGCGTGCATCTTTAGCACCAATTTTTGAACATGTAATTGCAACTTCGATAGTGAGTCACCTCGGTAGTCAAGAGTTATAGTTGAAAAACTAGCAAAGGATAACAGAAAATATAGGATTTATTAGAAGAGCATTAGGGAAGTGTGATGAAAAGTTTAAAGAGAAATGTCACCTTTCGTATGTTGGGTTTTAGAATAAGCTGCTAGTACATGGGATCTTCTGAAGTTGGATTAATTGCAAAATCTGATCGGGTGCAGCCTGTCTTTGTAAAACGTTGTTATGACGAACTGGGTAGCGTATCAAAATTATTATACGATCTAGGTTGGTCTACACTCGCGGAGCGAAGGCTAAATTACAGATTAAATTTCTTGCATAAATTGGAAGATTGTCTCTTTAGCTATGATCTTGAAAAGGTATTATTACCCCCATCGTACTACGCATTCGTAGGAGTGACCATGCCATTTAAATGAGAGAGATTGGGTGTAGATCAGATGTATTTAAGCTGTCATTTTTCACGCAAACGATAAGGGATCAGAATAACGTTGCCCGACCGCGCTAGGTTTCTAGTCATTAAAAACTCACAGGAAAAGTATATTTACTCTCATTCACATATCCCCCTCAAATTAGCGGTCGATAGTATATCGGATATGGTCACTATTATTCATCGACTATTTTATCCTTTTATGATATCTTTAGTGGTAGGTACTTTAGATCTAATTTTCGGTATCTGCCGTCATTAGTGCTCTCTGTGGCAATTTTGAAACCAAGACAGTATAATAATAAGCAAATATTTAGCAATGTTTTTGGTCTTACTCCTTCGGCGTCTTATTCTGACTTTGTGCTGCTGCGAACCTTTTCCCTCCTCCTCCTCCCTTTGCCCATTCCGAAGCGGAGATGACCCGTGGAGGCAGGCCGTTGCTGACGGATGAGAACCCGTGATGCGCCGGCGGGGGGAGGGTGTTAGGGACTTTCGAAATGATAATTGACCGCGCTTGAGGACGAGGAAAACTTATCTCGGGGAAGCATCACGGGGCTTTATCTATGCAAAAAGGGACTTAGCCGATCGGCGCAGGCTCTGTTGACTCGTGTTGACGTGTATCCCGGTATTGGGGCGAGAACGACTCCCGCACGCTCAAGAGCTTCGATGCATGACATCATCATCCCCGCAGGAGATGAGCCTCGGGGTGGAAGGAGGGGCAGCCCATGGCGTCGAAATCAGCTGGGCATGACTCCTACTTGTGACAGTGACAAATTATTCATAAGTAAAATCGCGACTAATAGCAATTCGTCCGATGCTAGATTTCAGTTTCACCGCACGAAAGAACATAACCAAATGCGTATTTTTATTATGCTATCGCTTAATCCCCCTTTGGTTTCCGCTGGGGTAAGCACAAGTTTCCAACTCATAGTATTAGTAAGCAACGCACAAACGTAATTTAGGTACCTTCTCTGAGCGTGCATTTACACGGTGTGATTGCATTTTCGGTGATTAATATGCACATTTCATCCAAAAAAGACAAGTTCACATTTCGACCAGACTCGACGAGTCTAAAGCATAAGACTTTCGAAAGTCTCGTGAAAAATAAAACGGAAGGTTTTGGTATCATTATTTTCCGGTGATGTTAGCGTCTCTCGCACTGAAATCACTACCGACTTGGTGTCAAGCTCTTGATCATTGCATAACTAGAAAAAGATCCCCCTGGCCATAAAACGCCAGCAGGCTTCCGAGAGAAACCTGGTAATTTGCTCCAGTAAGCTCCATCATCGTCAACTCATGAAGGAGGGTTAATTCGAAAGGGTGGGTGCCTTGAGCTGGGGCTCTCGTTAGACCCATAGGGCCACACTGTAGCAGACTGACGCTGGAGACACTGGACGAATGGCACTTACAATACTTAAGTGTAATAATGAATGGGATGGGGACTGGAGATGGGATAATTTTCAAATTGAGTTATTTCCGCAAAGAAAAGGCACAAGAGGCACCTCTCTCAGGGTATATTTCGCTGAACTAACTGATTTATAGTAATATATTTCGCGTAGACCTTATGATAATATTACTCCTACTAGCATCTCGCCTTGCATACGTAGCGTCATAGCAGCAGTAGATTTTTCTGTGCACATAAAACGTAGTTGTATAGTGGAAATACATTTTCTTAGGCGAACTTCGTTAACGTTGTTCTGCAATTGTTATCAGAAGAGTGTCATCACCCAGGTAGTTTAAATTGTAGTATCGAGTAATCCTTTTATTTGCCAATCCCTTATGTCCTTTGTAGTTTCTTGCATTGACGCCTTTCATCACCTGTTATTCATCTTTAGGTTTTACATTTGCCCTTCAGTTACTAAACTTTGATTTCCTATGGCGCCGTAGAAGGTCTTCAGCTTGTTTTTATCATCTTTTGTCACTCTCGTCTGTAGATATTTGATACCTTATTTCCTTTTTTTCATCTATTTCTGTGACTGTCACATCTAAACCTTAAATACAGATAAAAGATGAAAAAATCTGCGTCAGCTGTTTATTCATGTCCATGGTTGTGATATTTACAGTTATTAGCGACTACTTCTTGTATGAAGACCTCTTCGCTCGGGCGTTTTACTTGCAATCTATTACTTCTATCTTAACTGGTGATTTTGCTCCCACAAGGGAAAACTTCATATATTCCAACTTGTCCGTCTCTAGTTTTTACTTGGCTGACAAAGTATGTCTAGGCTTAATTCAGGTGACTCTCGAGCGTCCAAAATCCGTTACACAGATAAAAGACATGGACAGAGGTATTATTGTTTTCTTAATCATCCATTTTGGTCTCCTCCCATATCGGCTGGCGAAGGTGAATTCATTACCTCTCGTCAACCCCAGCTATGGATTCTCACAATGTGTCCAAGGCAACCATTGACGAAATTTGACCTAATTTGCCATTTTCTCAGACCTTGCACTCCCACTGCTCTATCCGTGGAAGGACAAAAAAATAATGAAGACGTGAATCGTGCCAATTGCTCGTAAAAAATATATCATCTCATTGGGCGACGCTAGCTTATTATTTGGAGAAAACACTTGCGCCTAGTCGATACTTTGCAATCCCCTGCCTCTCCCCTCCCCAACCGCCTTCCTCTTGTTTCCTTGTTATCGCGGGAAGGCTTTAAACACGGCCCCAGTGAAAGATCGCAGTCGAAATTTGAGTGTCGCCCTTCGGCATGGAAAATGAGATTTAAAAAAAATCACTTTTCACGAGCTGGCGAAAAGCCAAAACAACATTACATTTCGCTGACTCACAGTCTAGAGAGGGAGGAAGGCGGGAACGGAAGAGGGGAGGATAGTGAGCGAGCTCAGCGTGGTGGTGCATGAATCTGAATATCTGCTGCTACCCGTGCCGCCCGCGAGTAATCTAATTATTCACGCGGCCGTCATTTTCTGGGTTTTTTTTATTTTGGGAAATCTTGCGCTGCACAGGAGTCATTTTTCTCCCGTCATATTTTCCCCCAGAGTTTCTTCTCTGCCCCGAATCCCCGTGCTTCTTGCGAAGTGAATCGTGGGAAATATTTCCTATTACGCCTTCGCCGCGCGACGCTTACCTTTTATTTTACCGTCCATTTCTTCTTATGTGAAATGCTGAACATCATCTAGGACGAGATACTGTACAAATATGACCCCTACCTCTTATGCCAGAGGTCATAATGGATGCCAGTTATCAAGAGACGTTTCAGGTGTGATATGGTGGAATATCATGATTAAGTAAAATTGGCAATTGGCATTTTGTAGAAAATTGCCAATTTTAATTAATCAGATTCCAGTTGTTTTCTTTGATAATGATTTGACTTTCTCATTCTGGAGTCAATGGTTTAGGCTAAAGGTTTTAGTTTCAACGATACCGATAGGTGCTCGGGATTTTTCCTTCTTTCATCTTTACCTTTTCGTAGTTTCAAGACGTTTTCCTCCGGAGTTGATTTCGCTGACTGTACATATGAATTGACGATAGGGGCCCGGCCAGTACGAGTATTATTACTGACCGGAAAATGCCGGCTTGAGGTCCTGACTGATGATTACTTGAGACTACTCCAATAAATTCCAAGCTATGCGATTTTCTGGTGACCAGGAATTTGCGGAAATCCGGACATTGGAGGTAAATGACTCCCTTACACTGTAGACATGAATTTATTCGCTTTGTTTGTTATAAGATCCATTATCACATGTCAGAAACCAAACTTCTAATTGGCTACCGTGATTAGTCATGTTTCACTTTTATTTCAATGATGACTAAATTATATCGTAGTAAATTATGTCCTCGGTAATCACACGTTGCTAATTTGGAATTCACTTTTTTAATTCCTTGTCTTTTATCGCGACTGTTTCTGTTATTTTTTTGTCCGAAGATAACGGCATTGAATGTGTATTTTTTTCCCCGAATCTATAGGCGACTTTCGGGCTTTTATTCATTTTCCAAGTTCATTCTTCTCTGCCGCGCTCTCTCGTACCTTTCTTACACCTCATTTCCTCCATCCGTATCTTCCGCACCCATTTCCCGCTGCTCGCTTATCCAGGAGCGGAAGCCCCGTTCGACGGAAAGATGGCGTTCGGCGTCGCCGACGCTGTGTCGCTGCCGCTGTCGACCCTCTCCGTCGTTTTTTGTGTTTCAATTCCACAGCCTGGGGCAGGTTGGCGCCACCATGTCTTTGGTGGACTCGCATAATGGCTCAATTTTAAGTGAATATTTTATTGAAATAAACTCTCCGTGCAGTATGGACGGAAAGACGTCGAATTGTCTACCCAGTGTGCACCTTGAAAGCCTTGAGATAGCTAATTCCACTCACACCGTCATTGTTATTCCTCAAAACAGGATATGTGTTTAACTGAATGACTTTTTTTGTCCTTTTCCAGTCCTAATACCCTCATATTTTGGTGGTTATGTCACCTTAAATTCCGCTTTAGTTGGCCAAAGTATTTGTATAGTAATTTCATTGTGGACCCTTCCCTTCTGTTACGCAATTGTTAAAATATTTGACCAAATGCATTCATTTGGTCACATAATGCATCTCAATGTTTTAATCTGTTATGACTATTGTTTTTTATTTTCCTTTACTATGTTTAAGTATATTTCAGAATGCTTCATCACATCTCGCGATTTCAAGTGTTCAAAAAATGCATCAAACATCCGTTGGGATCTCTAATATTTAGATCATTACACGCAAAATAATAAATAATTCTGAATCTTGAAGATCTTGAAGCGAAAATCGACACTGCTCGATCAGTGCTAAAATCTTTCTTCCTCTTCACTTTACGAGGTGAACTTGAAATAATAAAGAAAACTAATATGCCCCTAATTGACATTTTTAGTATTTTATCGATGAAAGTTTAAAGTGACTTAAAAGACTTGTTTTAGCATAAAATTTTCAATAAAATTAGGTTTTATCGATCTATTTGTTTTAACACTTTATGCTTCTCAAAGAGGGCCATGGATCTTATTAAGAAAATATTCGCACTCTTCCCTGCTTTGCCAGTCCTTGATTTTTTGTAGTTCCTGGATATTATAAAATGGCCAATAGTAAACATGAAATTTGTGGTAAAAAACTAAATATAAGAAACGTATACACTGCTGACAACGCCCAGCTAAAATTTATTGAATTTAACTGTCAGCTAATGAATAACTAGGTAAGTGAGACGTTGAATAATGAGGCATAATACATGGCCATTAAAAAATTAATTTTTGATAGATACAATGATTTCTCTTTATTTTTAAATCAAGAATGATGTTCTTTTTTAATATACGTGAACTTCCAACCCTTTTTCTTATGTAAAAGACAGAGAACTCTGATTTATTCTACTTGCTCCACCTTTTACATTTTAAACTTGACATTTATGTGTGAAATGAAGTTTTTATAATTTCATTTGTCGTAGAAATATCTTCTTATACTTTATTTTAGTGCCAAGTCATGAGTTCATGCGACAAATCTCGCATATAATGGAGGGCACACCAATTGGCTTAGGCGTTATTTACAAGAGTGGAGATACTTCGAGTTTTTATAGTTGGTTTTCTCCGTTTTTCTCAAGACACTTTTTCCAATGAAGCAAATCTGTTAGTGGTTGCTAATGGAAACGTGTTTAATTACTTCCATTTCCTTTTGAATATTAATCGGGGACATCACGATGCACAGTTCGCTTCTAGTCAAAGGGTGGATTGCTGCCAATTTATTCGGGGATATATATTGCCTTGCATCATAGTAAATAATCTGCTCTGTATGCGCATACATTTATGTACTTAAAACAGAAATTTAGTCTCTCCGACTAAGTTGCAAGAATTTTTTATTTTATACTTAGGAGACACGTTGATTATTTCCTACCAAATAAATTTTATTCAATCACTCATTTTTATTAAGTACAGTGATACTTATTCAAGCCACCTCTAAAAGCCATACCACAAATATAAATAATGCCATCAATGGAAAGATGCCAAATTTTTACTTTTATACTAATTTTTTATGGCTTGATTTATAGATTAGTTATGTATCCCCCCATTCAAATATGTATCTGTAATCTATGTCTCAACCACTGAGGATTAGTCGCAGCCCTTGTTTATACTTAGGTAATTTCGTTTAATTTGAATTAGTTAAAAAATGTCCACATAATCACAGATCACTAATAGTGGTGACTGGGAGATATTTATTTCATAGAAAGGTTTTCATTCACCTCCTGAGTTTTTTGATGGGAAAGTATCTTATCCGAACTACGATGTATTTGGAAAAGAGAACTTTCTTGAGTAGGGAATTGGCTAAATGGAAAGAAATGAACATAGTAGATATTACAAGCCTTGACCCTTGCCTTCAATATTTCATTGATTTTCTTTGCCAAGAAGTGGTGTTGAGCTGTCGAATTCCATATCACTCATCCAGTTGTCACCTGGAATTTTGGCACCTAGAAAAATGGAACACTGTCAGTTCGGAATCACAATAGGTAGCTAGTGGAATTACGCCAGAAATGAATGATAATGTATTATTAAATAATTAGGTTCTAAATGTGAGTAACATACTTACATTTGGGGCACTGTTCATAAAAACATGAAGTACACGTATGTGTATTCAATCCACGGATTTTTCCTTTCTGTTTTGAGATTTGAATAATACTAAAAATATAGATGTGAACATTGGTATCGATTGAAACGTGGTGCTTCAGAACAAGAAAATGAAATAGATGGATAGAGTGGCTTATAAATTCCTTCAAAGAGCCAGTGATTTGATGAGACAATGGGAAATAAAGGAAAGTAAATAAACATTGCTGAGACACGAGTGTTGTCAGGTGACCGCCATGGATGGAAAAAACTGTCGACGGATGCTTAAGAGGAAGTTTAAAGGAGGAAAGTGGTTGACTAGTATTTTCTTATCCCTAGATCATCACGTGGTGAATCCCAAACCGCGTTAACATCACTAAAAATTAATCACGAATCAATATATTTCAACAACCGCTTCCGTTTGCTTAACTTTCTCATTTATATTTCATTCCAAAGTCTCCAAGCCCTTAACCATCGTCGGCATGTTTGGTAGTTGTGGAAAAGTCGCCAGGACAACAGAAATGAGCACATTTGCCGCATTCACGTTTTCCCATTCTGATTTCTCACATCCGAGCCTTCTCCGTGAAATGACTTTGAAATTTGGGACACAGAATAAGGAGGTTCTCGAAGCATTTAAATACTCTTTCAAATTGTTTCGGGTTTTAATTTCATTTTCATTGCAAACAAGCATTTTCCTCTTGAAGTGCTTACGGGAAATATGTTAACATCTTATTATTATTTCAATCCTAAGATTGGTTTACTGTTGCCCTCCATTCCTTTCAATTCATTACGTGAATGTATGTATATAATTGTTTGGCTGGACTCAAAAATCCCGTCGGTCCCGTGAAATTGAGTTAGAAGGAAGCGTTCGCTGATTTGTTGTTTTGTATTATTTAATGATTCACTCCCATTCCTTGTAATAAAATCTTCCTTCACATCTTGAATGATTCTTTTCTTCTGATCTCATACTCCCTATCACTATGATTCACGGTACAATATAGCACTTCTTCCCTAATAAATTCTCTCCACTCTAATTACTTAATTGTAATTTTCATAATATCATATCTTCCAGTTCATCACTCTAGGGATCTTTCCCTCATAGTGCCCTGCCGTTAATTCCTATTTAAGGTCAAATATTTAACTGATGACCTCCAGACATCCTCTCAATCCATATTTTGAAGTCCACTATCCTCGATCAAGAAAGCACTCCCATCGTTTCTTGCAACCCTTTTGGATGCCCTATTAGGATACAAATAGTCCATACTCTTCAGTCACATGCCCCGGGTTTCGTCAATAGTTTCTCTTATCTCGCGAGCTTTTTATTTGCTATATACTGCTCTCCTCCAGCCTAGCTTGACGTGATACTCAATTAAGGAAAGTGGTCCACCTGCTTCGAAATGTGTACCCATGGGAATTGTAGGAAGATGATATTGTAGGTGGTTTTGCATTAGGATTGTAGTTGAGTTTTGTGTCAATATTTATTTTATTAAGAACACAATGTATACATCCACTGGTCTTTATGATTCTACTTTTTTGTTTATATCATGGTCAATATTATCGATTGTTTCAGTTCATCGACTTATAAGCTATACTGCAATGCAACATTTTGTACTGTATCAATCTCGAATTCAATATAAAACAATGATTTGTTTTTATTCGTCTTAGATAAATATATTTTCTGCTGATGTTACTTTCACCTCGGGTGTCGATATTTCTTCTGTGTCGATTAATCTATTTTATTGTTAGTCCTTTAGTTGATTATTTCACTCAACAAGAGCATTCCTTCTCTGGCAGTCATGTACGTATTTTATCTCTATTGAGTAGATGTTCTGACAAAGTATACCTTTCTGCATACTTCCGCAATGACCTCCTTTTTCTGCACCAGACATAGCTTTCCCTAAGTAACTTCCACTTTATATTTCCTGTAGGCTTCCATCCAAATTATATTTCCATATTAATTAATTCATTATTTCCCTATGCACGTTTCACAGGGGTAAATATTTCACTCAATTTATCGGTTTTGCATACGTAAATTGCTAAAAATCCGTTCGTCTAACAACGTTTATGTAATTCTTGTAGGTAGTTATAGATTTTGGGATGTTTCTTATGTCTCAGGGACTACCTGTTGGATCCTAGTAGGACTCTACTGCATAGCCGGCAGCTCAAGCTTTTTTCTTTTTCCATTAAATCATTTCCCGTTTATTTTACATTTTTTGGGGTATCTATCAAACCTTAAAGTCGTGTGAGCAGTTAATGGGAAAAACTACTCGTGAACCACGAACATTATAACTGGCGAAAATAATTTACGAAAGGTGGTGGCCCATGCTTAAGCCAGGGTCACACTGACTCTTACAAAAATGTTTTTGTGTCACGGAACAAAAATAACTCGTGGCATGCTTTTTCGGAAGCTATACTGTTAAAGAAACCGTCGATCACTTTGCTCGAAAATAGAACAAAGACTATGACAAGGTGAGGCATTTTAGACGTGACTCCTCCCCATGTTTCGTCGCCAATCTTGATGAAACGTTAGCCACTCCGTGACTTTCCTAGATGCATCTTCCAATAGGTATCTGCCTTCAATATGATAATCAATATTGAAGTGGTGGCAGCATATAGATGTTGCAATAGTTTTTTACTGTATCGTTAAATATTAACTGTATCGGGTACACCGAACAATATCTTTATCAAAACAAATGTAGAGTCCATATCGTTATACAGGTCCATATCCTGTACCTGTATGGCTTTATCGGTAATATACTATATTCCATATGGTGGATATTATCCATATTAGCGATAAGTATCGGTCCTTGTTATTAAGAGTAATTTAAATGAACATATTTGACCAGATCGATATGAAAGAACTATCGTTATGATGTCAATATACCGTCATATCCCGATGTGACTGCAACATCTTGCGATGACCCGTTCTCTTTTCCGATGGTACATGAATCCTCGTGTTTTGTTTCATCCCATTCCATCAACGAGTGCATCCGAAACATTCATGTTCCACATGACACGAAAACGACTTTATTTCACGAGACAAACATTTTTCCGTTCAGGCCAGTGTGCGCCATACTGGGCGATATATCTGACAGGAAATTAAGGTTTTAAGTACTGTCTCTGGAACAGTGTCACTGATCACAGAAGGAAGGAAGTGCGCCCTTCCATGCTTGTTTACCATCGAGGACCCTAAAAAAAACAGCACGGTTAGCAACGACGCTTTTTTATTTCCTGTTCTCCTAGATGCATCGCCATTCGGTCACGTGGAATCTGGTGAATAAAGGCAACATTTCTATAATTTACCGATTTTGTAAACAAAGTTTGATTCAATTTCAAAACAAAACGGCACGTGTATATTTTATATAAATTGGCCTACGTTTGCCTTTTGTTGTAGGTTCGGATAGATAATGTTGAAGGTAACATCTGGGGTGATTTCTTTCGAATCGAAATGCAAGAATGGTCACTATTGATAAAGCTTGCAAAAAGCGACGAAGTGTCATCACCCGTGTCGGAATTTGTACTGCGATCTTGTCCGCGTATCGTTCAACAGTGGCCGATTTTTTCGCGAATGATTTATATATACGTATGACCCTCCTTCCCGCGTGATCAATCGCGCGCGCCACCGTCGTTCGTGTCCGCGCCTTTGTGGAATACGCGTATAAATTTAACAAATTGCTCACCTATTCCTTTGAAGTGTTGACTCGGACGTTGTATATACCGGTGCCAGGGACGCCGAAATTTTTCCGTTCTCTCGCCACCCGCCTTTTCTCTCCCGCGAGCGCACTCCACTCGCCCATCCCCTTGCATCCTCCTCCTCCCTCCTGTCCGCATTCTTTCCGTCTTCCACTTCTTTTATCTTGCATTCCATTTCCCCTCCCCCCATACCCACCATATCTCTAGACCCCCTCCGTCTTCACTCCCTCGCCGATACCGCGGACCCAAAATAAGGGGAGGGGTGTCTTGGGACGGAAATACAGAGAGGTGGACCGCATCCTCTTCATCCCTTCTTTCCACTCAACCCAATTCCCGACAATCCTCCAGGGGGAGATCAAAAGGGGCCTTTTTAATACCCATTCCTCTTCGACGGCTGCAAAATGGTCCGTTAAAGCCGTCGCTCCTTTGAGAAATCCCGGGAGCCCGTAATTAATCGATTGACTCGTTCGGAGGAGAAAAAAATATGAGTGAAAGGTTTCCTTAAAATTCGACCCAGATTCTCGCTTCAGCGCACTCTGCGTTATCCCCGCCTTTCCCTTCATCTCTCTCTCTCTCTCTCTCTCTCTCTCTCTCTCTCTCTCTCTCTCTTTCTCTCTCTCTCCCCCTCCCTCTTGCCTACTACCTTCGCTACAAGTTACGATCTTCGCGGGAGTGGAGGGAAGATGAGAATGAACGTCCTAAGTTATGTTGGCCTGTGACGTAGACTTCTAGCGTCTCTGTTGATACCTTGGCCTTATAAAAAAAACTTTTCCATCAGTGCTAGGGAGCGCATTGCCCTTGGGCACTTGCTTGGCCATTTTTCTAGGGTGTCTGTTGTCGACACTGGAGTTAAATTGATGTCCTGGAGGGATTTTCCTGAGAAGTAGAAGAAGGGAAGTGCGTTAAGTTCAACTTAACGGCCACGTTACAGTTTAGTTCTGTTGAATATGATAACGGTTATGGGCTTCATCGTCTTATTACATAAGTGCCCTTATCGGTTCACGCGCAAGTGGGCGGGAATCAAATGTTAATTTAAGTCTTTTATTTCCGCCAAAATACCCAGGCATGTCTTATTTAAAGTCTGGGGAAAAACCTCTAGATTTCGAAAGCCTCCTCTTTTGCGTTTGGAATGGAGTGTTTGCTACCCTTTAAATCCCAGCCATAGATTTACAGAGTGCATGCTACACCCGAGAGGACCAGGGATGATCGGTTGTCCCACACCTCTTGAGATGAGAAAATGGCAAAGCAGTCCGAGGCCGGATTACTTCCATGCGATCGCCCGTCCATCCTTCCCCGTGTGTGTCGATATTCGGTGGGTTTTGGGAAAATGCTGTAGAAAGGCAGACTCGGCGATTTATCCGTCGAACTGTTCACCTCCCCATTCCGCTGGGTTATTGCTTTTTGACCCCGCGTCTAGTTTTTGAACTGTACTCAAAGAGAAAAAAACACTTTTGGTGCGTTATTTTCGTCCCATAGTTCTCCTCTCTTGGCTGCATCATGTTTTCTCCAGATCCAAGTACTCTTTTTGACAAAAATATAATTTTTTCTTGAAAATATTTTCAGGGATAAGTCATTATTATGCCCTTATAGATAACATTGTTAGTTCCCATTTGATATTGCGTAAAAATGCAATTGTATTAATACACATGCACATTACGATTGCGTTGTCTTACGTTCATCCTTTAGGTATCATTATCAGGAGTACGCATTTTTTATATTTTCAGAGAAACATTTTCCAAAATCTTTTACAAATTTACGTTGAATTCTCATGTTTCTATTATGCTGTGTAAAATCGGCCTGAGGTAAAAATGTATCAGAATAATCTGTAAATAAATCCATACACTAGTTTCTCACGTTTTTTAGACAGCAGGTTTACCTATCTCGGACTTGTTTTGAACCAAAATTGTCAGAGTAGTATGGACATAAGAGGATGAATAGCGTTAGGTAAAGGACCTATCACAAGGAGGGAATTGATGAAAATGTGTAGAAAAGGCTCGTGAAAGCATTTATATGGAGTGTGGTTTTGTGCGACGTAGAAATACGGTCGTTTAAGTGAGACGATGGGCACAGATTAAAGGCTTTTGAAATGTGGGTGTAGGGTATGATGGAGATGGTGAAGTGGACAGAACGGGAAACAAACGAGGAGGTACTAGGCATGATGGGGAAGGAGAGGGGACCTTTGGGAGAAATCCAAAGGGGGCAGGAAAGATGGATGTAGAGCGTTTTCATTGTCAATGGGATGTTGAAGACTGTGTTAGAGGGAGAACGTTGGACAAGCAAGTAAGGGGTAGCAACAGGAAAGGAATGTTGAACGAAATGCAGGGAGGAAGGAAGTATGCGGAATTGAATACGGATTTATTGTATGTAATGTTGGATGTCAGGTTGTGTTTCTCTAAGATAGGAAAGGAAATGTATCGTTGTGTTATCGTGTGGGCTGTTTCAATCCAAAACCTAACTGAACCGATAGAATACCAATAACGATAATAATAATTTTCATTTCCGCATTTCGGAGTTTTATTCTATTTGGTATGCTTAACGGGATTCGTATCGCAGGAGAAAACTGTGGGCAGAGGCCACCGTCCACAATAGGAATGGGACCCTGAAGGTAGTCCCTTAATGTGACTTCACGGATTTTTATATTTTAAATGAACTCTTGTGCCAGGAAAGCGTTTTTCTATTTTCATAACAAGAGTGAGCATTTAAGGAGCATAGGTGGGGTTATTTCGTTAGGTGTAAGTCACACTCTCGAAGTGAATAAGTGCTTATTTCTCTGCCGAATTACAGCATTTTAACGTTATCATGAGATTCTATCTTCCATTATGTATGTTGTTTCATTGGGGCAAGGTATCTATTGTCAATATTAATGTGGGAGTTATATATAATAATTCGTTGAGTTAATTATCTTACATTTTGTCTCCCAATTTCTTTTTCATTAGTTAATTCCTCTTGGATGACAGAACATGTTCGTTAAGTATTTGTTTTTTAATATTGCCAAATATCTAACTTAACGAGAAGATGATGTGGCTACCCTCATAATATTCATGCGAATACTCACGTAATAGTTTTGTTTTTTTTCAAATTTGGTAATAATATGCAATAAAAATTATACGTCTCGTGGAAAATTGGTAAAAATAATCAGGAAGTATCACAAGTTAATTGAAAATGCAAGATTATGATATTATAAATTGTTTCATTACGCATAGAGTTTCAAAATTTGTTGCCGTTGTGATAGATCTTGTTGTTAGGTATACTGCTTTTTGCGAGCCTCTTAATTGGCAAAAAAGGACAATCGCATAAAAGATCTTAGCTGCGTTGCCGTTCACGCAAGATGCTCTCGTTTTTTCACGTCCCAACTCCAAAATTGAGTGGTTGTGAGCGAGCGAAGTCGTCGCGTGAGAGAATAACTTCCTTAAGCGAACACCTCATTAGTATAAAGGGATTTATTTACTCTCATTTTTACCCGTAATTTATACGGGAAGTACGTGAACGTTCTTGTAATGAGAAATACGTACACGCTTATTCGAGGAAATTAATTGGCAGGCTCAACTCGTTCCGTTGTTAGGCACCGTCGACAAATCGCTCGAGTTTTAAGCCATTTTTCTCTCGACTAACCCCATGTAAGACACATTAAAATTCCGTCCACCCTTATTCTCCATTCCATTCCGTCCCACATTCTTCTTTAATTATGCAAATGGTTGACTATCATCAAAACAAAACGAGATCTAGCTTTAACAAGTTGGGATATTTTTTCGCGCTAATTAAATAAATTGGAAAATATTTCGCTTTCTAACAGTTCAGCATTAAGACAACCCGTGATTTTTTAAAACATTCATGCTTTATTATTCAAACAAAGCATTCTGACTCTTTTTTCTAATTCATTCCCCAGCCCACGATCGATGAATCACTTTAATGTTAAGGTTTGTCAGATCCCCGAGTACTGATATCACCGGTGACTAAAGTGCTACAATCGTTTGAAATAACATACTTTTAGAACCATTTAACACTTGAACTTCCTTAAATTCCTTAAAATATCAGCGATTTTTCCTTGATAGAAAAAAATTAGTCCACCCACTAACTTTGCCATCGATAATTTCTAATAAAAGCTTCCCTGAATTTCTATTTATACGAATGAGAATAAAATATATTTGTTTATTTCCATACTTGAGCACATAGGAAGAGGGATAAATCAATAATTAACTACTCCATAAGCGTAGGAATCCGCTCCCACCATTTTTTTCGGGATTTATTCATATGAAAATAAATAATATCTACGTGCTGCAGCCATTATGGATTATGTTAGACGCCATTTATTAAATTAAAATTGGTAGCATGATAATCTTGAAAGATGGCGGTGCAGAAAAGCATTACAGTTTACGATAGGTTATAGAAAGTGAGCCTAATGTTTTCTGCTCTTGTGATAACTACTTGTGCGTGGGAAAAATGATTCCTTAAACACGTTCAATAGTCTATTTCCTATCGAATTAGTATACTCTTATCTAACCTATTAATTAATTTTTGGGCTTTAATTAAACTTGTAACATTTATATTTTAGAGGAGTGTAGGTGCTTTTATACACATGGGTCGGATGATCCTGATATTTTGGCTTTCCTAAATGTTAGAGGAAAGGATGCTACTCGTACTAGTCGTTCATAGGGAATGTTATAGAAAGGATTAAATGCTACCATGTTTAATTAAAAGTGTCAAGCATTTATTCTAAGGTTCTCTGGTAGCTCAAGTGGCATTCAACATGTGGTGCACTGAATAATATATTCTATTCCTAGGATGAAGGGGGGATCAATCAAAAGATTTCAATGAGTTTAAATCCACTCTTATTTAATCTTAATGTTTTACAGGAGGGGGAGTGAAACGTGAGAACAATTTTTAATTAAAGAGAAATACTTTTATAGGTACCAATGTTAGCATTGTTCGATCACAAATAATTTTCCGCTGAACTTTTGCAAACTTGATGACACAGATGTGTTAAAAATGCAGGGTAATTGTTTCCACTTAACGTATTTCCTATGAGGTAAAATTATCATTCAAATATACCTATTCACAGTAAATTTAGAGCGCAAGTACGGCCTGCTGTACCCATTAGTCCGCTTCCTTTGCAGTCGCTTGCCTTGAGAACCTGGAATACATAGCTTGCACGCTGGATAATTTATTCGCCCTGCCTCGACCTCTGATTTTCTTTTTTTTAATATAACAAACCGCCGCGGCGGAAATTCATTTTCGAGCTATCTCCCTTTCGGCCGAATAGTAACGCTATTTAAAGCCGGTATCAAATATTCGCCCTCACGAGCGTGTATGCCAGCTGAAGTGACGGGCGCTATTTTAGCTCCCCGATTTCCTCTCCTCCACTCATTCCGCAGAGTCCTCCCCCCCCTCCCATCGCCTCTCTTCTCACCCTTTGCCGCTCCGGCTATATAACTCCGCGCCCTTTTCTGCAAAGGTTTTTTTAATAAAAATTTTCGGAGGTCCGTTTCTCCTCCCAGTTTCGGCTTCCAGCTTTCTCGGGTCCTTCTGCTCCCAGCTGGTCGGACGCTCAGCGGGACGCGGGCGATAGGTAGGGACCTACCTGCGGGAGTGCCTCCCGTCGATAAACTGGGTGGCGAGCGAACTCCCGCGGAGATTCGAGAGAAAAAGAAGTCTTTTATCGAGCATATGGATAGCTGGTGACACCGTGGTGTGCAATTAGGCGAGAAATTCAACATCGTCGAAATGATTCCTCGCCGCTTGTGAGGGATCCAAATGTGTGAATCTCCAGCGACAACGAATACTGTCTGATCCGGGAGAAAATCAGTCGTTTTTCTGATGAAATTTCGTGGTCTTTCCGCTACTTACTTCCGGAGTTATTTAATGTCTCACTTGTCTGCTATCTTTAACTGAATGCCCCTAAAATCATCTTCTGGAGCTGTCAATATATACGAGACTGGGGTTCAAATGTAGACTCTTTTCTTTTCTCAGTCTTTCTTTTTTATTTCTTCATCATATTGTGTCTCTTTATTCTTCCGCACTCGTGCCAAATGTTGTATTCGTACTATCCTCCTGTGTTCGTCTAATATCCCCTCAACCATTTCCTATAACTCAATTTTTATCTAGACTTTCAATATGTAACTCTTTAGCTCTGTTCTTATTTTCTCTATGTCCATCAGTCTTATTCATTAATTCTCTGTTCTCTAATACACCACACAGTATCACAATAAATATGTGAAATGCATCGGGAAATTTCTCCCAGAAAAATATTATATCCTAGACACCACTGAAATTAGCAAAGAAGACTTTAAGGTAACATCCTCTATGGCATGAAATACCATGTCAATTGGCCTAAATAAATGGTTGTTCTCAAAGTCACTGAAAAGAAAGGTGCAAAAACTACTTTAAAGATTAAAGCATATCTTCTGAATTCCTCCTAACGTAACATTAGTCTTATTTTAATGGATTTAGTTTTAATAATCTGGTTGTAACCTCCCACCGATTAGTGCGAGCACCAATTGAATAAATATCAAACTTCTAAGTGACTTCCATCGATAAATAATGCTTGCATTGTAGCATAAAATTGTCTATAATACCTTAAGTCATTGAAGGAATTTCTGTTATAACTCACATATTTTGATCTCTTTCGACTGTTGAAGCGTGGTGTAATATATGATCTAAATGATGAATAATCTGCGTGTTACTTGGTTTAGCAATTAAATTTTATTAACGGCCTGCATTTTATTCGATTGCTATAATGACGAAATACAAACTTCGCGCCTTCACTGAATACCGAATTTGACGAAAATTTCTATTTTTGAGTTAAGTTTATTAAAATTTTACTTAAAAAAATACCTAGCTCAAATTCATTTTTAGTGTCAGCGGTCTAACGGAAATATTCAAGGCAGCATTCTCAAAAGTCTGTGTAGAATCGGCGGATAGATGGCGGGCATAAACGTTTTTAATAATTGGCCATGCTTTTTTTTAAAGCGTTGTACATACATACATCAGGTGCCACTCGTTGAAATGATATTTTTTAAATTCTTGTGCAACCATGTCTAAGACAGGTTGATATTTGGAACAAATATTTCAACTTCGCGATTTTTTTCAATTGATTGGCGTGCCAAAATATTGAATAATTGCACTTGATTAACTTTCTTAAATTTTGGTAAGGGAGTCAATTCATTTTTCCTACGTTTTCTGGGGAGGAAAATAGAATTAAGTACCACTTCATGGCTTAAGTCCATTACTTCAATCCTAGTTTGAGTAATCTCATTAATCAGTATAAATACCAATGTATCTTTCCACTCAATTTTATTCGGTACAACTAGTTTAGACGCAGATGCTCCGAATAAAATTTACTGGAAAGATACATTGGTATTTTCACTCCAGTGATAATGGATTTTCACAAAGTTTAGCCTGAAAACCTCGAATATATAAGCAGTAGATTAGAAAAATGTTTCGAGAGATAACATATTTCACGGTTAGATCCTTAACCAAGCCAATATTCTTATCGCATCCCGTGGTGCCTGTTTGGTGACTGTTTTAGATAGGGCGTAGTTTTTGGGGTAGCTGTTTATCGGTGCCTTGGCTGTTACACAAATATTCTCACGCCTGGCCTGAGATCAAACCCCGGTGATGACAGATTCTTTCATTGGTATCCAGACCCCTGCTGTCTGTCGTTAAGATAATATTTTTAACGTATAATGTATATCCTCTGAAGCATAGAGCTTCATTGAAACGTGTGCAGTCTCTCGTTTTTTATTCATTTATGTATAGTGTCAGTATTAGGTGTATATGTAACCATTTCTTCATTCCCTTTTACTGTGTGTTATTGGTACTGTTTTCTTTCATACTTGAATGGCATGTTGATTACACACCCTGTTTGAATAATGGGTATCGCATTAAAAGGCAAATGGAGGTATTTCGGAGGAGAGTGTCGGGGAGTGCATTGAGGAGAAGGCTGAAGCAGTTGGTCGTACACGTGTTGATAGGATGTTGAAAGAAGTGACGGAGGGGGTTGAATGTTATGAAAGCTCGGAAATGAAAGGACAAGTAGGAGCTAGTATTTTTGGACTACCTAAAGGGGGCTAAGGACAGAGAAGTTGTTGGGTTCATCAGAGGTATCCAATCCTTCGCATGAGGAAAAGAGGCTACGGAAGTGGGGTCAGTGAATGAGGGCAGAGCAAAAACAGTTTTGAGTAAATATGCTGGTCTCTTATCTTAAAATCAAATTTCTATTAAATGCACAATTCTTCTTAGGTGAAACTGTTTATTTTACTTTTGTATACCGCTTAGACTTTTCAGCAACTTGAACTCACTCCTAAGTGATTACTTTCGTAAGCTAATGAGTATGTTATAACACATGAATTCTTCATATTTCTTCAGTAAATTGTAGAATGGCGTGCCCCTTTTCCTAATGTGAAAATAAAATAACTGCATTGTGACTATTATCGACTTTGCGTAGGACACCAATTAGGTAGCCTGTCATAATGTTGGGAATAAAGTTATATTTCAGAACATTGATTCAAGGTAGTTGTGAAATCGATTATTTCACTCTACTATTCTTAACTCTATATTATTAATGTCAATGCTAATTGTATGGAGGGCAACGAGAAAGCCTCGCAAGGTCAAACCGGTAATCTTTCGTTTTACCGCGATGAGATTTGATCCTTTAAGCACTCAAATTATCATTTGTAACTTTAATTGTCCTGATGCAACAGAACTGTTTAGAATTGGGAGATGTAACGCTGATACTCAAACGTTTATATTTTCCTAACCTTTTGCCTCTCAAATGTGGCTACAAGTGTCAAGTTTGTTTGGAAAAGTTCAAAGTAAGACCTTTAGTTTTTAGCACGCGCATTTGCTTTCTGAGTAAATGCATTACGGGCCCATTTGAAACCCAATCGCTAGTCGCTGTAATACGTAGGTATAACTTAGTGAAAATTATTCTTAGGATGGAAGGAGGATCTCGGGGAATAACTTGTGGAGATCAGATATAAGAATAAGCAACCTCGCTCAGTAGAGCGATGCTGAAGGTCAAATTAACATAAAATGAAAAAAGCATGCAGAATGGTCGAGAAAGAAAGCCTTTGTGTAGAACAAAAAAGATCCAAATGAATTGAGTACACCAGGAGAAGTAATCGGTTTGCTAGGGACATGATGGAAACAAAGGTACTATGAGGAAGACCGAGGGGCAAATACGAGGGTCATCCGGAAAGTAGTACCCGTTCGTGAAATAAAGACACAAAAGTAAATATTAACAAACATAAAAAATTTTATTTGAAAGAGGATACTTTAAACTACTTCTCAACATAATCTCCAAGCAAATTAAGGCATTTGTCATAACGTGTGACAAGTTTCTGTATTCCTGCTGCATAGTCCTTCGCCGCCAGCTCATTGAGATACAGGGTCACTCCTTCTTTAAGTTCTTCATCGCTGTCAAATCTTTTTCCTGCCAAAAAGTCTTTAAGCTTTGTAAAGAGATGAAAATCTGAAGGGGCCAAGTCCGGGCTATACGGTGGATGGTCGAAAGTTTCCCATTTGAATTGCTGCAAAAGTTTTTGTGTTATCCCAGCTGCATGAGGCCTGGCATTGTCATGAACGAGAATGACACCAGTAGACAATAGACCTCGCCGCCGATTTTGTATTGCCCGCCGTAATTTCTTTAATGTTTCACAATACGCATTGGCATTAATAGTGTCTCCACGGGCCATAAAATCAATAAGCAATACACCCCGTCGATCCCAGAAAATGGTTGCCATGAGTTTCCTGGTGGACAGAACTGTCTTGAATTGTTTTGGTTTGTTTGGTGAATGAGCATGATGCCACTCCATTGACTGTCGTTTACTCTCAGGTGATGCATAACAAACCCATGTTTCGTCACCAGTAATTATGCGAGTCAAGAAAGAGTCTCCTTCATCAGAATAACGTCCCAAAAACGTCAGTGCTGCAGCCATACGCTTGGTTTTGTGCTCATCTGTAAGCATGCGAGGGACCCATCTTGCACAAATTTTTGCATAATGCAGATGGTGTTTAACAATTTCATGAACAATTGTTCGAGAAACATTGGGAAAATGCTCACAGATGTCATCAATTGTGACGCGCCGATCGTTCCTCACGAATTCGTCAACTGAGCTCACCAGTTGGTCTGTAATGACAGACGGTCTCCCCGAACGCTCATCGTCGTGTGTGTTCCCCCTCCCCATGTTGAAGTTGCGACACCACCGCCGAACAGACGACTCGTCCATTACATTGTCTCCATACACCTCCTTTAATTGGCGATGAATATCACATGGGCGAACGTTTCTTGCATTGAGGAATTTAATCACTGCCCTCACTTCACAACTGGCGGCGTTCTCAATTTTTTTAAACATTGTAAACAATCACAGAAACAACACAGGCAATGCTAGCGTCACGCAACTTGGCTCAGAGAAGGCAGACAAGCCACTGAAGCTATCTGACCTCGTCCAGCGGTTACTCGCGTCGTCAGCACTTCATGCGGCACGAACGGGTACTACTTTCCGGATGACTATCGTACATAACTTAAGTAACGAAGGATAGTGGTCAGAAGGTATTTTGGGAATCAAGGGTTTAGGGATTAAAAGGAATTATTGGAAGGTTGTAACCCTCTTCCCAGTCCAAAGATTGATAGAGGATCTTTGGATTGAAACACGGACGGTTATGGATTTCCGAATTACCGAAAAGGTCTGCACGCAATCGCGCGATTCGTGAAAAAAATTAATGCTTCGCGAAATTAATATAGTTTTCGCACTATTGCGCTGCGAACTTCCCTGGGTCACGGGTATCTCCCGTTGGTAGGTGAGAGAAGGCGTTGTCTGGGGGGAGGGGGTCGGCGGTGGGTGGGGTAAGTTGTCGGAATAGTCGTCGTGCCCGATCCAATTCGACCACTTCAACACTCCCATCCTGGATTCTTCGCGCTGCGTGTGGGGGAGGCGGGTAAAAAAAATGAGGGATGGGTTCGAAGTAGGAGGAGATAGGAATGAGGGGGAGGATCTTAGGACAGGAAGGGGGGTGTGGTGCCGCTGGCAGTTTGGTGTATCATTCCTCGGTGCGCATTCTTTCCCTGGAATCTTTCCAGCCGCGTATATATTTAGATAGCGTCTGTCGCGCGCCCGGGCCGGAGGGTGGCGCAGAGAATGGCGGTCACCCCCTGCCATTTCTCTTGCCGTCTTCGATCGCAACTCGGCGTCCTACCCGCATACTTGTCTCTAAGCTTGGGTTCCATTAATCCCAGGGATTCTTGCAGACTCGCCGAAGGAATCGTATTTAATCAGTCGGGTCAGTAAACTCTGATGTTAGGATTTGAAAAATGATGCTGCGACCAACTAGAGACGTTCTTGGTCCTTCTAAATACTGCAGTACGTACTCCATCATTACTCATTTGCCGGCGATTTTTTTTCTCTTTAATCACTACCAAATTGATATTGTTGCCTTTTGTCAAATTACCCTGGCAGGGTGACCAATCATTTTCCAGGTCACAATTCACGACTTTTCCCCAACGAAAATAGGAGTGTATTCCCGATCTTTCTTCCAGGGTTTTTAATTTGACCAGACAATTTTGGTGAGTCATCCACTATCGTTGAACCTGCCACTGATATCATCTTATTTGATTCTGTTGAATGACATCGATTTTTGTCATGGAATGCGTTAGCGGTGTCTTTTACCCAACACAAAGCTGTCTCACAGCCAAGAGGAACATCGTTCTCATTGATGGATCTGAAATGGTATTTGTATAATATTCACAACTTTTCGATTGAATTCGACCCTTTTGCCAATGTTCTCCACTTTTTGAAGGAATTGAGGACTTTTTCATCATTTTTTTCAGCTGTTTATATTTCTCCCGCGGGGAATCACGTGATCACAGCGTGATCACCGCGGTTGGGTTGCCAATAAGTCTGAAAACTTGGGAAAGAGTTGGTTATTATTCCATTTATTCCATCTTCTAGAAAAATATCGAAAAAAGTGCAAAATGTATTTTTATATTTTTGAGATAGTAATAAAAATAAAAGATCATGTGTGAATGGAGAATTGGCTACAAGAACGACGTCCTATTTTGTCGGCGAGAGCAGTCCGCGTTGGAGTGAGACGTGCAAGCACCGCTAAAACCAAGTGTCCTAGGGACGAGTTCGGTAGTAGCAGTGACACGAGATGAGAAATGGCTCAACGGAAAGAAAGAATCGATGATTTTCCGAACGTTCGGCAAAGAAATAGGGGAGTAGAGAAGGTACCCTCGTCGAGGGAAAAGTTGAGAAGGGGAATCTGGAATGAAATGTGTGGCCGCCCCGTCAAGAGAAACGATCTGATATGCATCTCTGTCTCCGATTTGTGCGTGTTCGTCCCGTGCGTGTGTTCCTCTTAGCGGGTGCAAGTGGGACCGAGTGACTCCCCCCCTCCTTCTTCCTGCTCCCTCCTCCACCCAACAGTTTAATATCTCTCGATCTCTCCGCTTTACGTCCTGCGCACGTTCCGTCCATACCGACTTCAATCTCCGTCTTTCCTCTGCGTCAAACATTTTATCTTTCCAACTGTAGGCGTTTTCGTACGTAGGTTTTTGATGGGGTTATCAACCCCGGCTAACCTATGGTTTTACCCCAAAATTCACTCGTTTCCATCCCGGACGATCGTCCTTCATCAATCCCGTTGTTAGACTGGTTTCCTGAGTGTCGCCTGGATAATTATGGATAGTAGACAAATTGTTCTCGTCGTGTTGCCATTTCTTTGAAATGGGACCAATCTCCGGTTAAGGGTTAGAATAGCATTGAGCTACAGGGTCACGCATAGGCAGGTAAAAGGGTTTAATTTTTAGACGCTCTTGTAATCTGTGGTATTCCTGCATTCTTCGGGCCATATTCGTTAAATTTACTTTTCGAGCTGTTAGCTTGAAAACGAGGACATTTTATCGCGGTGTGGCATTGACGTGATTCGAAGTTGGCGGGATAAAGAATTACGTTTGTTCCCGGCTCTCCGCTCTTTGTTTTATATTTTTTGTTCTATTTCTCGCATCAATGATCTTACGATCCCGCTCGGTGCCACCAAAATGAACTTGTACTTTCCGGATCTGTTAGAGGGGCGTCTAGAGTTGGACCGGAGAATGGTGAAACGGAAAAACGCAGGACGGGATGTTTAAGGGAATTTAATGATTCAAAACTGATGAATAATAAAACACTGGTAATTTTACATTTCCTTGGTCCGTTACGTTTAGTTAACCTAGGGCGGATTTTATTCGTTCCATTTTTAACCGACTCTACAACTCTCTCTCTCCTGCGCACATATAATATTCATGGGGCGTCATTGTTTCCACAGCAGTCTTCGCCCTCTGATGGCGGTGGAAAATTACCTCCAATTAATTAACTGAGGGAAGGGTTGCGGCTATGACTATGGCAAGATTTTTCCCCGTTTCCTGGTGTACGTGTATGTCTAGATGTAGGCCGCATAAAAATTACAATCTTTGGTTTGGGTTCGACTATTTTCTATTGATTCCCAATGACCTGATCGGCAACGGTCATGAAGCAGTCAGCAACGATCCTTATTCAGTAATCACCTCATTCGCCGTTGTTCATAGATTTCTGAATCCATATTGCTTGCACTTACTCAGTAGCATGGTAATTTAATAGCGGGAGACTGCTGATTTTTTTCGGTAAAAATCAAACGTAATTCAAAGCAGTAAATGATTACCGATAACACTTCGATTGTGGTTGGCACAGCCAGTCTAAATGTTCCCTTAGTCGCTTCTTCATTTTCGAGTGTTTCTTCGGGGTAACGAGAAAATATTTACTGATGATTTGTTGACCTTTCTTTAATTCTTTAAAAACAAATAATTCCTCTGATCACTTAGAACCCACAATTGTTACTTGATTTTTTTCGAAATGACCGTGGAAACTTGTTTTAAGATTTCCCTCACGACCCGATTCGTGATGTGAAGCAATGAAAATTATTCGTCCAAAAGGTAAAAGTTCAAAATAAATCAACTAAGCTAGTGAATTGTGGAGACCTAAATAAAATATTTTATTAGATTTTTCTAAGCACACTACTTGAGGGACTCTGTGATGCCTCTGAGCACTTATGTTTATAGGACCCTGGAAAGAACTAAGTGTTATGATATACGTGTGATATATTATTATTGCGAAATAAACGATTATCATGGATGTTTAGGTATGGTATGGTAAACCGACTGATAGAAATAGCATGCAGGTGCGATTTGGCGGCTATATAGTTATATTGCATAGCACGCTGGTCTGCAGAACTGCTCCGCTTGGGAGTTTTTCCGTAATTACGACAAGGGAATGTATGACGAGAGGGTTACTGTTGACAATCATTCTTTGACCTCTTTTCTCCAGGATCCTCCCTGCACGTTGCATCTCTTCTTCCGCCTACACCGTTCGCACTCTTCTACTCATTTGTTTCCTCCCTTACGGTCTCTCTCTTTCCCTCTCCCCCCCCACCACTTTGCCTCTTCGTAAACTCTCTCTCTCTCACACACCCGTGCGCCCCGTGGCATCCCGAGGGGGATTTTGGCAGCATCTCGACCTGCCCGTGTGGTCCTTCCCTTCTCCGTCCTCCGCCCTTCTTCGCTCCGCCAGTCTTCATTCAACGCGCGCGAGCGTCTGGGAACGGGCGGGAGACGGGACGGACGGAGGCTGGCTCTCTCTCTTGAGGGTCGAGGACATAGACACGCCCGGGAGGCCGCCGCGAGCACGACGAAGGCGGTCGGTGCGTTGAGCGTGGGGGGAGGGGGTGGATGCGGTCGTGGGGAGGGTGGAGAAGACATCGGGCGAGGGGGTGAGAAGCCGCGTGTGGGAGAGTGTAGTGGTTCGCAAATTAATACCTTCGAAAGATTCGAACGGTGGAAAACCTCCTCCCCTTGGTTACGCTTCGAGTATTTGTTGGACCCTGCGCAGAGGGACCTAATTTCGGAATTAAACAGGATACGTAGTGCCTGACGTGAGAGAAACGCGCAGGAAACATCTGCGGACCTGCATTAAAGAAACACGCATCCATTAACGAATGGTGACGAAATGCTCGAATGATAAAAACTAAGAGGTGTTATGTCGTGTTATTTTCATCTCACCTTGAATATGCGTCGAATTCGTAACCACCCTGCTGCAGAGTGACCTAATTTCGGTATGGAAAAGGATGCGGAGAGAAGCTGACCCTTTCATGAAGAACCGTGTTGTAAGTAAGAATCCTGGTTAAGTACTCATCATTATAGCGCAAAACTGGTCCTGAAGGGATAATAATGGCGCCGCATTACATTTGTAGGAAAGCTATACTCAGGAGTCGGTGGCTATTGTGAGCCAAATATATTATACAATATAAGGTATCCTTTTTTTCCTATAAAATCTTGGCAAGGGCCGAAGGAAAAATTACGCAATGAAATTCGAACGCCCTAAAATAAAATCGAATGGAAATCGTTAAATCATAAATCCCTCTTATTACCAGTATCTGGTAACGTAACACCCTGTGCCATACGCTCCCTTGTGTTGGCTTGCTCCTGTGAAATTTTGAACGAAGCAGCAGAGGTCGTCAATGCCGGCGGTCAGGAACGGAAAGGATCGAGAGGAAAAGGCGGTGAATAAGAACGGGCAATTGCTTTTCCCCCGACGAACTTTGCTGCAACGCGAGGTTAGCATTGAGCCGCAGCATGTCTCACGCGTAGCCTCACTCGAAGGCCACCGGTAAGGATTGGCCGCTGCTGATTGCGGACAGTTCGGGGGCGAGAAGAGAAAGGGAATCAGGTCGCGTGATCCGGGACCAAAGAGGGTGAGGGTTCCGAGTATACGAGGCAGGCTTTGGGCTGTTGTGGTCGGGGTTAGTGGGTCGCGAATCTGTTGCGTGGTGTGTAAATTTAAAGGGTTTGGTGACGCTTATCACTCCCATTGCCTACGTCTTTTGCTTTTATCCCGCCAGCAAAATCCACTTCCACCCCTTCCCCACAGGTACGCACCTCTCCCGCCACAATCCCTCCATTACAGTGGGCAGGAGAGGTGTAGGGTGGGATTCTCTTTGGGTTTTTTCTTTTTTTTTAATCCTTTTGCGGCGATGTTGGAGGGGGATGGGGTCATGCACGCTTTCACGTGTGCTTGAGCCGCAGGTGTGCCGCAGTCCATTTAAAAACCAGTGTCGAGTTCCGGTGACGCCATTCTTTTTTTCTGCGCGCATATTCAGCGTTGAACAACGGAGCGAGGACGGTTTGAGCCACGGGGCTGGACGCAGTGGTACCCGAGTAATAGAGCCATTTATGCCTCTTCTTTTCTAGGCGCGTGTCCACCGGAGAGCGTGACCTACGGTCAGATATTACCGTCGGACGCACCTCTGTCCGAGAACATTCTTGAAATCTTAAAACTGTATTCGAATGTACGCCGGAAATAGGCATGTGCAGTTGGCCATCACGAATGCATAAACCATCAATGAGTAAAGAGAGGATGGATTTAGAAATATATATAAATAATGTGGCGACGTGTGTTGCTTAGAAGTGTGTAGTGTCATTAAAACGAAAAACGTTATTCAAACTTGGCGGTCGTAAAATTTTGCTGTTGTGTTTCTGGCCTTCATCGGATTTTTAAAATTCTCTTGAAATTTCACCCACGTATCGTGATTTAACCAATGCGAGATGCACGATCGCTCTAGAGGAATTTTATGTACTGCGGATATCATGGTGGTTTCGCAAATGGGATCTTTATTCGCTCTCTTATCTGGCGGCATTGGACCGTGTACCCGAAGTCAGCAGCCAATTTTCACCTAACGAATTCGTCTTTCATATTACGGGGAATCCAGGGGGCATCAGAGACAGACATGTAATCGACGCTTAAGACGCTTTAGACAGTGTTTCAGAGAGTTAAATTATGGAGAGTGTTCCTGAGGGTGTGCCAACTTGTTTCTTCGACAATATGAGTGCGACAGGAAAAGATCCCATGAATGACTATCTATGAACTAAGAAACGAATATTTGTTGACTACAGCATTTCAGGCCGGAGAAGTACATTCAAGTTAAATTGTTAATCAATTCAGAAAATTGAAAAGTTTTGTAAAATGCTGCAAGCATATTTTCTCCTAACGCAGTAAAGGTAGTAATTGGGATTACGAACAAAAAGATGGAGAAAGAACAAGTGATTACTTTTCAAGTGACTACTTTTGTGATCAATATTTTACTGGAAGAAGATCAAGTTGGATTTAGTAATGGGGTGAATAGTAGCGATGCTGGGAGGCATAGGAGTGGATGGGAATAGGAGGGACAGTATGTGATGATTTCATCTGATGTTATATTTACGGTTGATCATGTATTGCCAGTCACCCAAAGGATTGTGATCTTTGCTCAGCACATTGCAGAATAAATGTGATGGATTTGAAATGAGACTTAATTATAAGAAAACGTAGGTAATGAGATTCAAAATAAATAGGAAGGCCAGGGTGAACAAAAAGGATGGATTTAAAAATTAATATTATTGACACTGAAAGAAGAATTGCGTAACGTAAAGAATTTTTTACTTTAGGCGGAAGATACTCGTATGTTCTTGCATGTTTATGTAGTGAAGGTAGGTGGATGTGTGTTTGCATGCGCGTGGAGTGATGGGATGTTTCCATGAATGTGTGCATTGCTGTGGATTGGGGTCTGCTTGTGTGTGTTGGTTTTGAATGCGGTATTTCTTTTTTCCTTTTTTGGGTGGTGACCTTAACACCCCCCGTCACGTGCCCTTGCGGCGGCCTGCGGGGTATTATGTAGATGTAGATGTAGATGAATATGAGTGCAAGCACTTAAAGTAAAGATTTAAAGAAAAGGCTAATAAAAAGTTTATTATTGTGGAGCGTAGTTCTGCATGGCTCGGAAACTCGGTCGTTGAGGTAAGAGGACAAGCGTAGATTGGTTTTTTAGTTGTGAGTGTGGAAAAAAAATATAAAAGAATGAATGAGAGGAAGAATAAACGATGAAGTTCTAGGAACGGTAGGAGGAGAAAGACGGCCGTTGGGAGACTCTCTAAAAAGGCAGGACAAGTCGGTGCGACTAGTCGGTGAAGACTTTGGTATATTGAGGAATATTTGGAAAGCGAGTTGGAGAGAGGAAAAAGAATTGACACTTTTGATAGAATAATGGGAGGTAGAAAGTATGGACATTATAAAAGAATGTGTTATTTCAATGTGCTGCGAAGATATATTTTGCCAGGGTTATCGGGGCTAAGGAGGACGGTGGTGTGTCGTGGCAGGGACCGTCGAAAACATGGCCTAATCCGATTAAGCTACCGTTAAAAATAATTAAGTATTTACCTTGCATAAGAGATTTAAGTTGGATATTTTTAATGTTGAAAGTCAAAGGAAAATGCTCTAAGTTATGCAGAAATGCAAATTAAGTAAACTTTGGGTCCAAAGCGTTTTAATTATTAAAGGAACTCTATTTTTTTAGGGCTACTTTGATTTTTTTTACTATTTCAAAGTTCATTGACTTTATCAAGACCTTAGTAGTACTTTGTGTTTGAGTTAATTAAAATTAATTGTAAAACGAGACCCTGACTGAGTGGATAGTTTGTTTTCACAGAAAAGGTATTAGAGGGTATATCTACACTCTATTCTCAGAAACATCTAGGTCTGTACATAACTTTCCAGCGTTAGAAAAAAAGGAAAAAGTGTTGAAATATTTAGGAAACCCGTATCTCTTTAACCGTGTAGCATCAAAACTCAGTACAATAGTGCGCGTCGGTTGAGTAAATTTATCCTCGAATGGGAGTTGAGTTAAGTAAAAAGAACTTTTTTTGTGAAAAGTCAGATGGGACCCTTAAATAGTGTCTTACGATAAAATATGTGATCCAGCCTTCTGCTACCGGATGACTACATTCAGTATAAAGCCTTACAAAATCCTAGAAGTAAATGTATGCAGTATGTTGTAGCTTTCTCTCTTTTCTCATCTGAACTACACCTTTCAATATCACGTGACAGAAACGGCGTTTGCCCTTGTATGAAAGCATGGAATCTTATTTAAAACTTTAAACCTGAACCTGACACCCTCTCCACAACTAATCTGCTGAAAATTATACGGTGTTACATCTATTTGCGTTTAATTGGCGAAAACCATGCAAAATTTCAGTCGCAGTTCCATTTAGTTCTGCTGCCTCTTCCGTCTGTCTAAAGTTGGTGAAGTCTGATTAAATTTTTCAACAAAACGTAGACATTTTATTTAGTCCATAAATTTTTATTGTTCTGTTTCGAATGTTTCCCTCTAAGGTGTGTGAGTGGTTATGTGGTTGAGGGAAATAGGTATCAGTGCCTTCAACAGCAGTGTCAATAAATATTGAAACGTTTTTTTTCCGTAGCCGGTTATATCGCCTCGACATTTGTGTACAGCAGAGCGTTCATAAGACATGTTTAGAAATTAGAATGTTTGTTTTTGTTGCTTATATTTGCTAAAATTCCTTTAATAGTGTGCTTTAAATTTTTTGGAATATGTCGTAACTTTTTTTAGAGTTATTAAAATTATACTTTGGTTTTCATGTTTATATTATCAGAAATTACGGTGAATTATAAGCAAATAAGGTTGACATCATGTTTATTTAGATAAAAGACATTGCCCACGAATGTGTTTTAACTAACTGGAGGAATGAAATTTTGATGCAATATCTATAAACTTAGAGATCATGCCTTTCATGATAATATTGACCTTGTAGCCATCGCTATGGAAAACAAGAGTTGAAATGTATGCGATATACTTATGTATTCGCCAGCATCATTGGCCTATTTTGTGTTTTAATTCATATTCTTATCGTAACGAGTAACTTCGGATTTTTCAGAAGATGAGAGTAACCCAGCAACCAAGACCTGACTCGAGTTGTCATTGCTGGTGTTTGAAGAGTACTCGAAGAACCAAGAGAGGGAATGAGGGATCCGTGAGCCCAAAAATGAAGGGAGGAAAGAAATGCATGTCCCTCAGTCACAACCTGTTCTAGGAGATGGGTGCCAAGTGATCGTGACCTGGATCTCTTTCACGAGTGGAATTCTCGATTGGGCTATCCTGGGGGAACCTTTTAACTCCCCGTGCTAACAGACTTCACCGTTCCAGACGCATTAAAGGTGCAAAAAGCTGGGAAGGAATGATTAGTCTCTCGAAGAATCCCCCAAGGCCCTAATATATTCAATTTCATTCGAGACTTCACTTTCTGGCACTTTTTCACTCCGAAAAGGGTCCCACCAAAACTTTTCACATTTCCATCACAAGGCTTCTAGGTTTTTTTCTTGAACCAGTAGCAATCGATAGCCTTCAATCCCATGAACACTTTCGGAGAAAAAGTCTTGTCTGGGAGGAGTTTCGCTAGGTTACAGAAAACTCACTTAATTAAATCCTGGGTGGTTTGGGTCGTCCCTTAAAAAATTCCTTAAGCCTATTTTGACTCACCTTTCACATCGTCTTCAATTTACGTTGCTTCTACACGAAGAAGGGTTTTTACCGTAATATGTGCAAAAATAATTTGCAAGCTGTGATTTCATCTACGGGTTTTACATGGAGGTGAAACTATGCGATCTTGTTCTGTTTACTTTCTCATTTTCCTACTAAGGCTGTTTTTAAATTTTTTTTCTTGAAATGCGTGCCAAATTATGACGACGTATCTTTGGCGACTAGGTTAATTGGAGGTATCCATTAACCCTTGCATTAGTCTTAAAATCTGGTGAAATGTTGACCCTTACCCTTTTGTGCCCATTATTAGGAGCTGGTTTTTGCACCCAAAAGGCTCTAATTTTCTCTTTATTTGTTCCTTCTCCCTTGTTACCTTTCTTGAAAATTCACTTTTATTGTCTCTTCTAATACGTTCCCTAATAAATGTATTGCCTCTGACGGCATGCCCAAGTCAACTCATTCTTATCCGAATATTTCTCCGTATGACATTTTCCCACTCGGCTCTCTGTATACTCCCTTGTTTTTCACATTATCTGTCTAAATCATCTTTAGCATACTCCTATTTTTAAATCTACGATTATTTTCTTGTCCTCCTTCCAGGTGGCTCATGCCCAGTTCCATATAGCACCACATTTCACGTACTCTTTCCCCTTACGCAGACTGTCTTTGTCGTCTTTGGACGTATCGGTCTTCTCTTAATCTTGAAGGCTTATTTGCTTGAGCTGGTGTTTTCGTCATTTCCATTCTGAATTCCATGGTTTATCCTAAAAGGTTTTTCTTCAAAGCATTGTTCCATTTCGTCGAAGGATGTTTGGTGGTTCTTCTTGATTCATTGGTTCAGCTTGGGTGTCATCTGTGAAAGGGAGGATGCTACGTAATTTATCCCCAAGTTCTTTGCCTTTTTCACAGCCAAGACTTTTTGTTTCATTGCTCCCGACAAGGGATGTGTCGAATAGACTTGCTTTGAGGTCGCATCCTTGTGTAACTCCTTTATGGCTTCTGTTTCCCTTCCGGCTTATGGCTGCCAATCTGTTCTTGTGGAGATTATGCATTATTTTCCTGACTTTAATTTCTATTCAGCCCAGTCCAAAGTTCTTCAACAATTGGATATCTCCACTGAACCCTTTCCCTCAAAAGGTGTGCTCCAAGTACACGAATGTCGCAAACATTGGATTGCATACGATTAAATTATTATTTTCTCTTCCAACATGCTTAGGGTTAAAGTTAAGATCCCTAATTTATGTGCCATCTCCCAATTTATACTGATGGTTGGAATGGCGCTTTCAGATCATTCGTTCTTTTCTTTACCTGATTATAATCGTTAGTCCCTTAGGCGTGTTTGAAGTACTGAAAGTTCTGTACCCCTCGCAACTTTCGCTTCTCATTTTCTTTAATGTCACAGCCATTGCACTTTTTAAGTGTCTCACTTTCTTACCGGTTCATTTCTCAACAATATAATAGGTATATTAGATTCATAACTAAGCGCCTTTATGCTTTCTCCGTTGATTGTGTCTGTACCGCTTATCTTCTCAGTCTGCATGCCCTTCACAGGCCTGCCGAATTCACATCTCTGCATGAATAGTAGTGTCTCTCTGATATTTGTTTACTTCGCTCTCAGATTTCATAGCAACTGCTTTGCAGAGGATTCTTCCTTATTAATGTTTCTTGATGTATTTCCTCCGTGTATTTACATGTAACTCATTGATCGCCGTATAAACGTCTAGGAAAGAGGTGATAATTATCATGGTGTCATTTCATTGCTGACCATCATGTGTTGTAATAGTTGCTGATATTTTACCGTGAAACTATATCTTTTCTAATTCGGAGTTTTACGTCTTTCTTCCCGTTACTTTCAGTTTTCCTCTTCACTCTTTCTGTTTGTTATCTCACTTAACTTATCACCGGTCAGTGCACGACGATTCGAGCACTTTTTTCGAATACTTATATATAATTAATGTATATAACTGGCTATAGATTCTGAGACGGTAGCGACCACCGACATTTTACTTGACTTTTCACCTTGTAGTTAAGTTGTTAGTTTGTACATCAGCATTGTAGTTAAGGGCGGTGGAGAGACCCCGGTGTCGGCATTAGCCTACTCATAACAAAAGGCTCCAAGGGATCCGCAGCTTAACGTCCCATCCGACGGACGGCGTAATCAGTCAAAGTACTCACCACAAAGCGTCACAAGTAGGGATCGGAATACCACTGAAATATATCTGCCGCCTCTGGGATTCGAACTCGGGCTCTCTGGATGGAAAGTGAGTACGTTAGCCACCACAACGTCCCGAACCTCTCCTTTCGCCCTTATTATTAGTTGTCGTGTGATTGTGTTACCCACTGGGCGATGACATATGATTTAGGGTAAATTTTTATCACATCGCTACAAGATGACAGGAAGTCCTGTACGCTGATTACATTTTTTAAAATTTTCTGGTCGTAGACTTTGAATCAATTATCTTTCAGATCTTCTGTCCAAGGTTTTCCTTCCCCTACGGTGTATTGGCTTTCGACCCTTCTTTCTCTTCTTCTTTAGAGTGAATTTCTATTTTTCATCATCATATCACCCGTACTAGGACCATTACTTTTCGATACAGGATTAATATTCGGCAGTAAATATATATGCGTCACGATATTAAAACGTCCTGTACCGTGCCGTTTATTTATCACATGCTAAAATGTTGCGTTGCGGTTGAATTACGTACTTCAATTATATATCTAAATAGTTGTATGTAGTGTTTACTGCTGCTCAATTGTTCCATCGTCTTGTAAATATCGAGTTTAATCTGACTATGCAAGGCTATTTTTTTCCAAAGTTTCTTTCGTGACGAGTTATTTGGTAGTAGAGTATTGGTTTGGTAGAGAGTATCCAACCTGTGGCGTAACGTGTTCCAGGTTTCTTTGTACGATGTTACCACTTGAAGTAATCGGATCACGTCTTCAGCAAGATTTTCCACTCAGCGTTCACAATAAGAGCCAATGTACGTCTATTTCATAGTAAATGTATTTCTCGTGTCGATAGTTGTTATGTAAATTAATCCTACCAGTGTCATAATCAATAGTTTCCGGAACCACTTCGTGAAATCTTATCTTGTGTTCCTAATGGAAATTGTGTTGATTGCACGCAAAATGGAATGCGATACGACGGTTTCATCAGTGCATCGGCATCTCTTCTCAGGTGCCTGACTGAATACCAATCTGTTCTTCCAGTACTTGATAATTTTACTTGTTTTCTGAAACCATTCGAAACATGTTAATTTTGCCATTAATATGTGTGTGAGGTTGTGCATTTCGGGAACTTAAGAGGAGTTCTTTTCTCTCGAGTGATTTATTTCATGCCTTTCCCGGGAACGGTGAAAACTGTCGGGAGGCATAAAGAAAAGCCGGAAAAATGACGGGAGAGATAAATATGAAATGAGGTCCGAGAGGACTCGAGGAAAGTGATCCGTGAAAATGGTGGAAGGTCACGGAGAATCGAAGACTATCTCTCCGCGGCCCTCCCCTGCCGCCCGCCCTCCCGCTCATTTTTCTCCCTACTTTTACTCTGCGAGCGACCGTTCTCCCCCTGTGAGGGGGGAAGGGTCGCCCGGCGCCGCTGTGGGGTGAAAAATTATCCCAGTCGGTCGGCGTTTTGATCCGCCGTCCCGTGCCTCTTGTCTCCCCTCTCACGTCACTCCCCTCCCCTCATCATGGGCCTCGCCTTTCGAAACACCCATCCATCCATCTCCACTCCCTTGATCCCCTCGACGTGCGCCCATGATGGACGCTTAAGGTGATATAATAAAAATGTGATCATCCCTACATTATGACTTGCTCTACGAGATCAGCGTCTTGTTCCTATTGGCTACCGTTTCGTTTTATGCCTCCACCATGAATCTTTGTGGTCAAATGCAATCCGTTATTCCGTGATTTTGAATTAAAGATTTTTACGGACTGCCGTTTTTGAAAAATCTTCGTCGTTTTTATTCAGTTATCTTTGGATGAATTTTATGGACGAAAATGGATGAGAGTTAGCCTAGCAAAGGTTAACGGTCGAGGTTTAGATAATCGGTAAATAAATGGCTTATATTATTAATTTACTTATTTTAACTGTGAATTCGATGATTTCAGGCGCAACTGTGTGGAAGTTCTTGTTTATGGAATAAACAAGGCATTGTATTCGTCCACTGATCTATATCATGGTACAGCCAGTTCCAACGCTTGCGCGTCTTTATCAGATACCTTATGCCATTCAATATTGACTCTAAATATTACGAGTCTCACTGTTATGCCATCTATCTCCACGTGGACAAAGCGTAACGACGCACATTTAAAAAAAGTAATGGCTGGTAGCAAAATTATTTACCATTGCTTGAGCGCGAGGGGTGCCCAATGAAGACTCAACGGCTGCCGCTGACAGAGTGCTTCCGTTAAATCACTGAAATGTGTACTACGTACTCAGAACACACCGAATTAATGATATAACATATTATTACTCTTCTGAGATAAATAATTTTATTGTTCTCTTTGCTGATAAATCCACGAAAGTAAAGGCACTGTGGCGAAAGAGTATTGTTTAAGTATTAAATTGAATTGTACGTACATTAACTATACAAATTTGATTTTAAATAAGTTCCATGCGTTGTTTGCCTTGCAGAAGAGGCAACTCCTCACGGGAAGCAGTACTAGTATGGAAATAGGAAACCGATTTATGCGTACTCCACTTTTCTATAGATGTGAGACTTGAGCAAGAGGAGCAGCAGAGAAATTAAGATTGGTGGTGAGAGGAATGTGGTATTTGATGCTGAAAATAAAATAGAGTAATCAATGAAGAAGTACCTCGATTAGAGGGAAAAGACAGAAGCCTACGGAATACATTGACAAGAAAAAGAGGGAAATGGAGTGGACATATTCTTAGGTACGAAAGCTTTCTGAAGACACATGGAGAGGAACAATTAGATAAGAAGATCAAGCATGCTCTCCGAGAAGCGGGTACTGGAAAATGTCGATGTACGTAATGAGCTATGGGTGAATGAAGGGATTAAGAGGGAACAGGATATTTTGGAAAATTTTACGAACCAATGCTCAGGTTTTTATCCCGTAATGCTTTTTCACACATTCCTCTGAAAAACTACGTTTTTCCTTCTAAAATAATGACATAAACTAATGAAACTACTTGGACCCTGAAACCTTTGTACTTATCCACACGGTAGATTCCCTTGAAGCTTGATTGCTGGTTTGTCCTTTCCTCCAGCAAGATTACCATCGGGAAAGGATACATACCTGAGGGCGGTGGAAGATTTTGGGGCACCATAATTAGTTGAGCGGCGACTTAGGTTCCTCCTCCTCCTCTCTCTCCCTTAAGGCCTTAATTCTGCCCTTTGGATATGCTTGTGTGTGGCGGAATGGCCAAACCCACGCGATTGGCAAGGGGCAAGCTGTACCAACACAATCCTTTCCCGTGACAAATGCTTTCTGAGGATTGCCTGCCGTCCTTCCCCTTACCCGCCTCGCCCGTCCGGATTCCTGGGACCCTCCCTCTCCCGTCTTTATTCGCACGGCTACCCCGTCGTCCCCTCCCGCCGCGCGTGTCCTTCCCGGCATTCCTAGCTGGCTGGCGCCACCCCTTCCACTTAGCGGCTCGGCTTCCAGCTGTCGTCCTCACCCCTTCCTTCCCTTCGCGGCCCCCTCCTGCCTCACCCCTCCCGCCGTCACGCACCGTCGGCCATTGAGTAGGGAGCGGGTCCTTCCCCTCCCCCGCACTCCTCCAACCCCTCCCAGTACCCGTCCATCCACCCTCGCAGAAGCAACACACACAAGCCCGACTCCGCAAAGGCGGCGGTCGCGGCCGAAAGACTCTGCCGTCGCAGTTTGCGAGGGAGTGATGATAAAAAGAAAATGAATGCCTTTCCCAAATTTCTGTTTCGTTTAGTTGTTAATCTAGTTTTAGGAGAATCATCGTCCCATCACCGTCCACCAACAGTCTTTCGAGTTAAAAAGTTCTGTTTCGTTCCAGAATGGATTCCGTTATTTTTTCAATGCGTTTCGGTTCATTTCGAAGAAGAATCTAAATTTAATCCATTTATGCTGTATTTTCATCCCCGTCCAAAAATAGTTATTTTTCCAAATAATTTTTGTAGCGTTCATTTAGAAGATTCGCGTAATTTGACTTCGTTAAGAATCCCAAATAAAGGAAATAAATTAAAATAAATTACTACATACCTGCATTAATTACTGTGCAATTTCTTTGTATTTTGTGCATGCTGAAACAATATTTACGAATAAAAACTTTGCCATGATAAAATCGTGGGCATCAATAAATAAATAGGAGTAGCTTTGGTGAAATTTTCCATTCTTGTAGAAATGTCAGGCGCATATTTCGTATCTTATTTTTCTGAAGTTTTGAAAATTCATTCCTTTCCTTGGTTCTCTCACCAAAATTTCCGTACCCCTTCATTTCCACTCTGTTCGAATTTAATTCCGTAAACATCATTTTTCTGTAGAGGTCGTTATCCTGATTCCTCAATTGGACCAAAATGGCTAAGCAAACTCACGTTTGGTAAGTGTACCAAAGTCAATGTACGCATTGGTACATGTCTGCAACCGAAGGATGGAATGCCCCGATTTAAGACAAGTATTATAGGAGATTGAATGAGTCTAGTTACCAAAATATCATGCGAAATGAGAGGAGATTGAATTTGAGAAAGGGTAAACTGAGGAAATCATTGGTGAATGGAATCCTAGAAGCCCTCACGCGCTGGAGGAAGAAGTATGCCAGGCCAAGGCATTAGCTACGTAATAATTGGGAGTAAGTTCTCCGAAAAAAGCCTAAGTGATTCTTTGCCGCTCTCGTATTAGAGAGCTTTGAGCCGGTGGTGTTTTTCTTTTTGCATCATATTTTTTTCAGTATTGAAGTTTCTTTAGTTTAGTAAATTACGTATAAGAAGAAGCTTCTTTTACGTAATTTACTAGTCGCATTTTGAAGGAATGTTTTCTGGAAACATGCGTAGAATTTACGAGAAAGAAATTTTGAGATTTGATTTCATTAGTTGAATTTTGATCCCCTTCTCTTGAAAGAGTAAACCGACAAAATATGGGGATTGTAGGGTCATTAAGTTTTAATTTCCCAGGCAGTAGGGGCATTCGTAAATAGATTACCCCCACAAAAATACCTGGGCGAATATCAGTTTGAGTTTAGAAAGGGGAAGGGTTTTTTGGTGATATTGCAGTGATAATAAAATTAGCGGAAGGAATATTAAATGTAATCAACCTGCCTTTGAATGCTTCTTGGGTTTTAAGGCGTTCGATCGATTAGAATGGACAAATCCGTTGAAATTGCATAGACTTGTGGGATAAGGCGGCTTATCAAAACCTGTACATGAAACAGACGGTATGAGTAAGTATAGCTGAGAGAGAAATGACGTTCAGAGGGTATAAAAACAGGATTGTTTGTCTGCTTAGCAGTGCATGTGGACGACGATTTTAATTTAAATAAGGGAATAATAACATCTGTGGATAATATATTTACAGAGATTCTCAAAAAGTAGGAAGGATAAGTGAATAATTCAAACTAGAGGAAAAAATAGAGCGAGTGGTAAAGTTAACAATGGATTTGGGAACTCTTAATGAAAGATGATGGGCCCTGTAGTAAGGGTATTAGGAGAAAGATATCATGGGCAATTCACAGAAATGAAATTAGTGACGTGCCGACTAATTAAAAAGGTGCATAAAAATCAATAAATATGCATCTTAATCGTAGTTCTGTGTGCGGTAGGAGTATTATTGTTTGGTAGCCTATCGTTTAAGGAATGATAAGTTACGGATGGACGGCAATAACAGCTTCACATTCTAGACCCCAACCAACAGGATAGCCTGGAACCTCACGCTACAATAAATTTTTAAATTCCGCGTGCATTCTAGCTCCCTTCATTCTGTCGTCGTACATGCCTATCCTTTTCCTCCTTCTCCCTAGCCTACCTTACTTTTTCCCTTCCATGACAGTTTACTCACGTTTCCATCGCTAATCAAAGTGCTCTACGTCCACATATCATGTTTCCTTTGGATCTCTGTCAACATTCCTTTCTCTACCTTCACAGTACCTAGAACCTCGTTTGTTTTCCTTTCCGTGCAATGTACCATTTCCATCCTTCTTCACATCGACATCTGAAAAGTGACCGGTCTATGTACGACTCCTATATCGACATGTTTCAACGAATAAATTTCCGTTTCGTTCCAAATCTCGCTCTACGCCAAACTTTTCAAATCCTGATTAACGTGAACCTACAGCAGAACAACTGACAACTTTCTTTTTGTAAACCAATCGCAAATTGGTAGTTGAGAGAACAATTTTTAAAAATAAGGCAAAACTGGGATGCATAATCGTGGTTTTGTGAATTTCCTGGTGTTATTGCATAAAAGTGGGATTTGGGCTGGTTGGTACCTGCTGTATTGACAAGAGAGACAGAAGAATCCATAATGATAAGTGACGTATGAATAAACGTTTCATTCCGGAGGCTTTAGTTCTTTTGCCTGTGAAAATTGTTTGAATTTGAAAGTGTGGTTCTCCTGAATGGAGTATGGGAAAAATTCTTTATACATTAATAAACGCTCTGCACATCATGGTTCAATATTTCAAATCTGTTATAATCGGTTGCCGAAAGTGCCTTGGGGCTCCCACGAGAGGGTTAGGGAGACTTCACGGAGATTTTACTTTCCATCCCCATGGGGAAATTATCGGCCGCATTCATCTCACTCCCTCGAGCTTTTTCTCTTTTGCTTATTTGACCGTTCCGACAGGGGCGGGACCATGCGTGGTATAAGTGGCTAATCGGTCACGGACGAGCAGTTGTCGGCGAAAACGACTCCTGGCGACGTAACTCGTTTGACCGGAGTAGATGAATCGTCTTGTGATGAATGGGTCGGATGAGTTAGACCACAATTGTCCGGGGAAAGCATTCGAGGGCTTAATTCAAGCCCTAGAGCCGTCACCTAAATCAAAACCCTTGTGCGTCGATCCGATTAGTGCGGTGGTCAGCTAAGCCGGATGTTGTTCTCGTGGAAGAGTGTCGTGGGGTTTTTGTGGGTTCTTAATATCGTGGGGTTACTTTTACATGGAATTTACAGAGCGATGTGACTTCTGACTCGGAAACAACCCTTTACAATTAAACCGCCAATAGTATTACTACCGTCCCAAAACTTTGCCTTCTGTAAATATGGATATTTTGGTTTGAGTAACCATGAAATATACGCGTGCATAACATATGCGTGAGTTTTGATGGCGGGGAATACTTTGAGGAACTCATTGTGCCAGCATAAATTTAATGGAATTGTAATTTTCTGCCAAAGGGTTACATGAGGGATGTATGAGGTGTTTCAATTATCTCGTCGCTTTCGGGTGCAAAGAGTTATACCGAATGTATTTATTTAGTGCATATAATAATATAAATAATAAACTATAATTTAGTAATTCAAGAGGGAAAATTAGATGTGCCGCAATTGACTTTACCGTGTTGCTATAATTTAGGGATGCATTATTTGAAGCAACTTGAGTAACTTCCAGTAGCATTGAATTTCATAAACAACCCATTGGGCTTTATTTTGCCGCAGTGAAGCCTTCTCTTCTCTTTGCGTGCACTTTTCCATGAACTCTTCTTGGCAAGACTGCGGGCTCGCATTGAGTTCAATACTTCCACAATACAGCGCACGCAAACTTTGTAATGTCCCACCCTGAATTTCGTTTAACCCAAACCCAAGGTTTCAACGTCCGTGCTTTATATCAAAGGATGATAAAATTCGGTGTTTAATGTTACAAAGTTCATTTCTTTATTGCAGGAGGCTTTTGAGATGCGAATGAGGATAAGATACGAACATATATAATGGGGAGAAAGGGTAGACGCGGGAAGGAAAACATAAAAAGGGCATGGTGAGAGAGGAAAGAAATTTGTTGAGAGAAATTCAAAGGTAGGAAAAATGGATGCAATGCATATTGAATAGCAGTGAAATGCGGAGGACTGCGCCAGGGGAGAGAGCATTTGTTAGGCGGTGGAGGGGGAGGAGGAAAAGATTAGTCATGTTGGAAGGATTGAAGAGAGCCAGAAAACATGTGGAGTTTTAAGAATGGATCATCTTAGTGTAGGGGCGTGGCGATGTTTTCGTGCCTCGCTATGTGGGGCTCAGAAGTGTAGCAGTGGTTATTTTCTGTGTCCATAAACAACCCACCTTTGCAGTAGACTACTGTTAATTGATATCATTAATCCTCTTTCTCCCTCACTCTTTCTTTTTCCTTTCTCTCGTGTGTCTCCCACCTCTTCGTTCTCATTCCCCGGCTCGCTTCATTCATCTCCTCGCCTCCGTGCCCGCTGCAACTCCTGCCCACTCCCCTAATTCCGGCCGAGGGTGGGAATTCGGGAGGGCGAGCGGCACTCATTCCGGCGCCCGGCCGACGCCGCCTCGGGGATTGCCACAGAGAGTGAAAGAGGGGATGGATGCCCCAGCTCCTCGTTCCCGGGGGTACTTGAGACGAGTTCTTCCTCTGACACCTCGACTCCCGCGGCCTCCTGCCCTCCTCGCCTCTTCCGTCGCCGCCTTGGTCTCGCCCGGAGGGGGGGAGGGTCGTTTCGCATTCCTCGGTGACAGACCCTACCTCCGCCTACACCAAACAGCGTTGAAGACGTCGGGATTCCCGCGTGCCGCGAATGAGAGTCGCGGTCCATCCCATCTGTTCCGCCGGGCGACTGAATATCCTACGCTCGTGCTCCTAGGAATATCTAGAGAACTGCGATGGAGAACTCTCTTGCTGAAGCTGCCCTAAAAAATGTCCCCGACCTTGCGAGGGGGCGTGAGAATGTGGATGGGGGTTCGCTGTTACCACATGTTCCAGGAATTCTAATCCGGCGCCCTCTCTCTCCCTTTCCCTCTGTCACGGCCTCATTTTCCATTAGGATCCCGCGAGTGTTTTGCCAATTCTTCTCCATTAATCAAATTCGCGTGCCATGCTCTCATCGGGGGACAGCTTGTGTAATCCCGGCGCCGGATTGTCGGGCTCCTGGCCTGCTCGAGCATGCTAACGTGGGTGTGTATCTTTCCTTGATGTCCGGTTTTAAAAATGGTTTTCCGTTTCTTGCGATATTTATCACCGACTGCTTGATTAGTGCCGGGGATCTCAAGCTAATAGATGATGTATTTGAATAAGTTGAGAAGCGTTTCCTGCCACTTCAAAATTTAATTTTCTGTGATTTGTGTTGAGGTGGTGTATTCGATGGTGCTGATGTACGGTGCGGATGAGAAATTGAGCTGTCCTGAATTCTAGAATCCTATGTCATGTTTCAATAGTGCTTACAAGTGTACTACTTCATGAAGTGATATTTAAACAAATTATCACTATCAATTTACTCGTCACATCCATCATTAGTTAATGATAAAGCCTTAGTCTTTATTCGTTGTTAATGAAACTCAGATAAAATAAGTGACTCCAGTGGTTACTTATCCATGTATTTACTAATCCTTTTTTTATACCGCGGTTTCAAAGTTTTTTTGACACCTAAAGCTGTGATTAAAAAACAAATTTGTAAAATTATGTTAATATTAGAAATGGATCATAACTCACAAGAGTTTAACTGTTGATGCGTACAAGTTTTTGCTTCATGTTTCCCCGGTGATGCGCGTGCAATTTAAAATGTGTATCTAAATACAATAAGTATAACGACTCATTTCTTCGAGCTCCCCCGGTAAGGCAGATCAATAGCGTGCTAATGTTCGATACGTTTAATCGTCCTAGTCGTCTTCTTTTCAATTGACTTCCCGGAGGCACGAATATTAAAAACAGATGTGAATAAAATATCCCAAGGAAGTCGTCATTGTTATTAAGCGCACAGCATCCATTTTCTTTATCCTCGTGGAAACATGGTTTGAAATCAGGAGATGGTGAGTCCTGTGAAGGCAGTGTCGGTATTATCAAGATCTCGTAGTTTTGAAATGTTGTGAATAGTTTTTACACAAGGTTCATTCATATGAATCTTAAAATAGCGCGTCCCGCCTTCTCGTGTGTGTAGTCGACAGTATTGCCCCAACTTATTGAAATCCCAAGATCATGTTTTAGAGAGATATATTTTATCTCACTGCGCAATACAATATAAAGTATGGATTTGACCATTGATGCATCGATTGCCTTTTTTAATTCATGAACTCATTTGTTTTAAGGTCAAGCAACTTGAATGTCCCAAGGGTGTCCATTCATCCACGCATCTTTTTTTCAACTGTAATCTGTATAATATTTTGTAATTCAGTGCAATTCAATATTTATTATCTCTCCCCAGTTTTACTTCTGAATCTCTCAATTTGCTGGTCTGCATCGTCTTCAAGGCCTTGCTACTGGCTACTTGCTGTATGTAACTGAGGAAAGTTTTCATTTTCGAAACTCTGTCGATTACTTCTTATTACTTCCTATGAAATAATTTTTTGTGATAAATATATTGTAATGGACCAAAAAGTTATTAATTTGATAATTTAAGAGATAATTTATTTCCATCTGGCAAATTTTGAATTTCTCCGATGATGCGTTGAAATTGGTTTCGTAATCTTTTTGAGAGTTCAGTGACTGTTCCACTTCTTGAAAAGAGGTGAATCTGCATAACAGGAAGCGATTGTCTCATTAGGTGTGATTCATTAATAGTCACTGTTTTTCTCTTGAAAAATTATTTACCCGCATTTCTTGGTATTTGGCTGAAAGGTTTGACAGTGTCTTGTTGAGCAAAAAGTGATTCGGGGAAAGTAACAGTCAGGTTTTTCTTAGAGCGTGGGTGGAATGTGGGATATTTTTAAATTTACTCGAGGTTTCTTCCCTCTGCACTCTTCTGAAGCATTCCGACTGAAAAGCTTCCGTAGCCAAGAGGTGGTTATTGCAATACAGTGCGAGTGCAAATTGATTTTCTTGAGGAGACTATGTTTAATGCTTTGTTATTAATTGCGACTTTCCTGTTTCCATCAGCAGTGCGTATGTCAACGGACCATTTAATGATGGATTTGCATTGGTATATATTTGAGCTATATAGCTGCAAGTTCTCTGACTCGTACAAGAAAACCAAAGTACTAAGATTCTGGAGGAGGGAAGCTATGTTAAGTATTAAATAAGAAGGGAAGAAACTGGAGGAGATGGATTTGGGCTGTTCACATTTTGGGGGATAATGGGCGTAGTAGTAGAGTTTTTTGGAGGAAATGCGAATAGTTCTTACGTTTCTAATGAACTATTTGTATAAAATTTTTAATGTATACAAGTATTGTGTATCATGAACATTGTGTTGATTGTATTCATTCTTTGTATGTCATGTATGAAGAAGATTATAATACAATTATAAATTAATTATAAACAATTAGTCGTCTCTGTTGTCGGGTGGCAACAATTTTTCAAGCATTTACAAGTAATTATGGATATATATGAGCGTGTAGCATGAGAATAGATGGAAGGGTTTAGAAATATGGGTATCGGCAAATATTGAGATAGTAATCTGAATGGAGAGGAAAGCTCTTGGAAAAGTTTAAATATATTGGGTAAGGGGAAGAAGTCACTTGGTTAAATCTGGAGATAAATGAGAAGTTTGAGAAATCATGGTGAGGTATCGGCCTGTTAAATTTAATAATAAATGGGAGATTGTTAAGTAAACGGGAAAGAGGAAGGGAGAGAATTGGATTTTTAGACGAAAATATAGGAAGTATGAGGAACGGAGGATGGAAATGATACTGGTACCCCCCCCCCCCCGCGAAATGTATCGCATAATCATGGGTTATCAAAAAAAGGACTAAAGGCTGAAATGACATGACATTCTAAAAGAAAATATTTTAAGAGTGGAAACGTTATGAATACTGGATTCCGTTACTTTAGATTCTCCAAAAGCTGAAATAGAATCATCTCACTACCATCCCTTAAGTTCGGTGACTAATTCAAAGGACGAGCGCTATCCTTCTAGGCATGACACCAACCCGCGACTCATGTTTTCCAAAACTGCAAACTGTCGAGCCGACTCCCACGGCAGATGGAGTGGTATGTCGTCATGCGTAAAAGAGGAGAGTGTGACGTGTAGGGTGTAAAGTGTAGGGCGGGAGATCAGAGACGAATTTTTACGGCGTGGAAATATTGGGGTGCTCCCATTCTTCCACTCTTCTTCCCCGCCGCAAGCATGCGAGCGATTTTCACGGATTCGTGGGCAGGGTGCGTGGGAGAGTGAAAGGGAGTCTAAAAGAGGGGAGAAAATGCAGGAGGCGACTGTGCGGAGCTATAACCGCGCCGTCGTCATCGCACATGGTAAGAGTGGTGCCAACAGGTGAGGAGGGTGCGGCGCCCGAGGACTGCACGTCACACTCACCCTGATTTCGGGAACTGCGCCGAGGCGAGTGGGAGAGCCATTCGCAAACACTAATCGAAATCGCGTTCGGGAGTGAGAGCGACTCTCCCGTTTAGCCTCTAGTATCCCGACCGCTGTTGAGATGGCGAACTGCTCGGTTGTCTGCGAATGCATCTGACAAGTTTACCGGAGGCGTACTGCCACATCGACGGCAATAAATCTTTCTGTTCGACTGCCAATTAACGCCGACACTTCGATCGGATGTGATTGATGTTTGCTCAAAACTAATGGTTGTCTTAGTCAAACTCTGGGATACTGACCTGAACGTTCGAATCCGGTGAAATATATATATATATATATATATATATATATATATATATATATATATATATATATGTATATGTATATATAACTTTAAGACGGCAATATATATATATATATATATATATATATATATATATATATATATATATATATATATATATATATATATATATATATAACGATGATGCGGAAGCACTCTTGAGAGCAATATAACTTTTGGAAGGCACAATAGAATACAGAATAAAGCACATAACACGTAAAAGAACACATTGAAGATTATTTGAGCTTTCGGCCTATATACTATACAGATGATTTCTTCGAAATAACACGGAAGTGTTGAATAAAAAACTTAGACAGTAACACACAGCACGAGAACACATAAAAAGAACACTCACAATAATCATACCTTATCTTCCGAAGAAGACGGAGTTCGAGTCCGTCGAAATTATCAAGATATTATTGTGATTGTTCTTTTTATGTGTTCTCGTGCTGTGTGTTACTGTCTAAGTTTTTTATACATATATAGTATACACAGAAAGTATATATGCATACATTTATTTATATAAATACTTATATATATAAATATATATATTTCTATAAATATACATAATTGTATTAAAGGTAAAAATTAAGGACAAAAAAATGCGTATGTCTGCTGTCCTGAAATCACACTTTATCAGGCACCAAATTAGTGCTTGCAACTATGTGCCATGTACAATCTATGTACATATTCATTCGATCGAATTAGCAACTTTCTTTCGCCATTGCAAAATGATGAAAGTGGAAGTAATTAAATTCCAATGTCATCTCTTAATTTTTTGTAACCTTTTTTCTTTAATTTCTTCCTTTTCTGAGATGCTATGAGTAAGATCTTCCAAAACTTTCTTCCAAAATCTTGCAGAATATCTAATGCCAATGAATAACGAATTATGCCAAGTTTTCGGGGACACATTCTGAAAAAACCTTGGATCTCTCTTTAGATAACGTATTTAAGTGAAGTTTCATTTATAAATGCCAAATTTATCTGGCGGGAATTGAAATAAAACTGAAGAATCCAAAGCCTACAATTTGGCTGAGAGTTTTTAGCATTGTGCAGGTGACGAAGTGCCTAGGTGTATGTACGTATTTCCTGATCACATTCGTATTTCATCATCTACCTTGCAGTGTTAGTTTTTTGCCATAAAGTTTGTCCGATATCTGCTTGAATCACTCTGGGGCAATGACATATTAAACTTGGAAATCATACAATGCAGTGTTCTTCAAACAGATGAAGTTGGTGAACAAAATATCTTACGATTGGTGAACAGATTATTGTAGAAATGTATGTTCGTAAATATTTTTAAGACATCGGAGGAGACCACTTTGGTAGTAGTTTTTGGGTTTTTGGGTGCATCGACAGCTGTGGTCATTTTGCACCACTTTGGTGCGCACACCACCATGTTGCGAGTGCTCTCGGTCCATGTCCCACACTTGTTTTCTTTTCCACCGTCAAGCCCCCTCCCCGGAGCAAAGTCTTGAAGAGAGGATAAAGGTTTCTCTTCACCGGGAACCGAAGCCAAGACGTCGGCAGAGGGAGGGAACTGTCGGAGGGATGGGGGAGCCTAGAGGCCACTGCACTCCCCAAGCGTCACACGCACCGTCCCTCTCCCCAATCCCCCGAGAGGGTAAGGAAGGGAAGTGGAGGTTTGAAGGGGTATAATGCAGTGGCGGATGGAGTTTCATGAAGGGAAACGGAGGGGGACTCCTGGGAGTAAGGTGGGAGCGGGAGGCTGAGTGATAGAAGGGCGAAAATATTTGGGCTGACAGAAGCGGAAAAGAGAGCCGGGAGAGAGTTTTTGTGGTCCAGTTGGCAACATTCCCCGCGTCCACCCAGTTCCACCTCGTTTCCTTATCTCCGTCCACCTTTCCACATCGCCCTCCACTTTCTTCCTCTTTCTCTCCTTCATCCTTTCTTTTCCTTTTTTGTCGTCCCTTCGCCGTTGTTCCTCCTCCCGCGCCTTCTCCCACGGCTTTCCCCTTTGATCCTCGACTCCCTTACCACCCCTTCCGATTTTGTCGCCACCGTGTCTCTTGCCTCCCTACTCCAAGCAGCGACACCTCTTGGGGGTGACCGGTGGGCGAGGTCCCCTATCACACGGGGATGGATGTTGTGGTACCGTCGCCGTCTTTAAAAGTTGAATGTCGCCGACCGTCCCTTCGACGTGGAGGTGATGTCGCTGTTGTCATCTCATCGTTTTTTTAAGGCTCCGTAAAAGATGAAAGTCGTCGGCATACTTGTGTTACTTGCGCACAATGCCTCTTAACATGACAACGAAACGGTCACGATAACGGTTAGAGGAACACAGAGAAAATATGGTCCCTACATTTAAATCGTGTAGAACTCGGTCACAAAATTATTTACTGTTAGATAAATGGACAGGCGTGTATAAGTAGAGTTGAAGGCTGATTTTTATTTGTCCGAGATCGTCCCTTGGGAAGAATACATTTATTATGCCATCAAATTGATTATTTCAATAACATATCCATCGTAGCGATATTTGATGAGGTAATTGGGGTTATTACTAAGACAATTTTTATTAAAGAGGTGGACTACAACTGATTTATTAACTAAAATCTGCGGCAGAAAATCTGGACTTCTACGTTCTGAGAGAACACACATCCAACTTGTCCTTTGGCTGTTGGAAGTAAAAAATTTCTGTGCCAGAGACAACCATCTGGGTGCCGATGCACTATCTTTTAGTGTTTTTTCAAACTGGGGGAGGGATCATGTTCAGGAAAATTTTTTTAAGCTTCAGTTCTTTCATATTTTTCATATAAAATGATCAGCACAAACTCAGTATTAGGTTTCATTGAAGAATTGAGTGGTATTTTTCAAGGAAATTTCGATAAACACTATGGAGATGGCGGTTTACTTATTAGTGGCTTGGGCAACTTTTATTGTATTTGAATAAAGTTAATATTCGTGTTATATATCACTTTCAGAAATCAAATTGTTTCGTGTAGATGCAATACGTTCCATATATCAAGCTAATTTATTTCAAGATTCAAGCACAGCTTTTTCTCGCTGATCTAAATTTTGACGATCTTCATTTTGGCGCTGCATCTTTTTCAATGCACCGATGCAATCTATTAAAGGAAGATGCTCAGACCTCACCGGTGCGAGAGCTTTTCGCCCTTCATTTCTCAATGTCATACCGAGTTTACTATCCAGTTTCATCGATGGAACTTGCTGCCAGTCTCTCAGCCAGCGGGAGAAAGAAAACGTCTTTAAATGTCTTTCGAACAGTAGAGCTGAATTCTTTTTCGGGAGCTAATATGATATAGTATTCACTTCACGACAATTTTTCTGAACTCGGCTCGTACGGTGGCGCCGAGGGGATGCCGGAAAGCCTGAGCTCACCCTCTAATTAGCCGGCCGCGACGTGCCTATCGGTAAATTACCCCGCCAACCTTTTCCGCGTGCGTGGATTCTACCTCCGCCTTTAAATTCCACCCAAAACCGACGGAAAGGGTTACGCCCCCTTACAACCCGCCTCCGCCGCTCCCTTAAACATCCTGTTGCTCTCGGGATTCCACCCTCGACCAACGTCGGAGGAGGGTGTGTAAGGGTGCTCCTACGCGCACCTCCTTCCTCGTTCACTGCCCACCCCTTCCTCGTCTTCCTCCCTTCCCACCAGGGAGCATCCGTCGTCATTTACTAACCTTCCCTCCAGCGGTGGGGAGTGGGGGCGATTGAATCCCTTGGGTGGTTCGTTAAGACGGGATCCCTCGAGGCGTGAGGCGGTTTATCAAGTGGACCGGAGGAATTTGAATTCTCCCCTCCCCTCACCCTTCATCTCGTGTGGCGGTCGCGAAGGATCGAAAACGTGATCTAGATAAGGATCATTCTCCCCAGGTTAATCATCATTGCGGGAGATTTCTACATCTTTATCGAGCTAGCCACCACGAGGGCACATGGCAAAGTGAGCGACTTCATCAAAGCGCTACACTAAAATTAATTACGCGATTCAGTCGTGTACTGGATCTACTTGCGTTAATAAATGCATATTCAGAGCATGTCTCACAATACTATGATCGATTTTGACGAGACTTATCTTGCACTTAATGGAAATTACGAATATTTGGTAAAATTGACATTGGAGTTATTTCCGATGATATAATGTCCGGCATAAACGAAACACTGTAATTATCAGATATTACCGTACCATTTTTACGTCAATTATTATACAGGGTGGGTGGAGATGGGTAAAAGTACCTAAGGGCATTGTTAATAGGGGAAGTAGACTGTGTGTAGTGAGGGGTGTAAGGGAAGGAGGTGGAAAAGTTCAATTGTTATTTTGGGGTATTGTTTCAAGTGCCGGTCATTCCAATGTGTTCGTTGGTTATTGTTTGGTGTTATTTGGGGTCGTTGCATAATGGGGTGGGGGTGGTTGAGGGAAGAGTTGAGTGCCCAGTGTTGATTTTCTGGTGGTTCGGGTGTGGAATGTTGAACAGTGAGGGAGTGGAATGAGCCCTATGCGCAAAAAATGTACGTTGCATTGTCCTTTATTAATCAAATTCGGGAGTAGTATATTTCGTACCCGATAAGCAAGTTTCTTTGACAACTAGAAAGAATATGCTTGGTAAAATGTTTTCCTTTATTTCGTTTTCCGAACCGTCTATGATGGAACATGCATTAACAGGGCCTTAATTACTTCATGCTATGCGAACGTTATTATCTTCGCCGTGTGAACCGTTGGCTAATGAATCCGCCCTATTATGAATTTGCGTTGTACGCTCAAGGGCATTTGCCAATTTAATTTTTACCGCGGCAGTAATTGGTGAGGAATTTACATAATAGAGCCGCTTATGCGGTCGACTTGAGAGAACGTGCATGGCATTCCTGGCAGGAAATCCTTTCCAGTGGGTTCCAGATTGTTTTGCGTTGCCCCGCAACTAATGATTGTGAGAATCTTGATCCATTTTGTGTGGATTCATTCATGATTACACTTTCATCCTCCAGTTCATGCGGTCCACACACTTGGATCCTTATGTTACCACGGTGGCCACGTGGAACCCAGTGGGCACGAACGTGTATAAATCATCGGAGGACCGTCGTTCTTCGAACGTTTCCCTTGGGATTAATTTTCAGATGTTCACCTGTTTTTCTTTCGTGAATTTCACCGACCCAAGATGGAGAGCGTATTCCGTTTTGTCTTCATTCTTTAGCTGAATATCGATAGCATTTTCTTTTGAGTCTCGACGAGAAACGAATATTCATCTTGTTAGATGGACATTCTTATATTTGGAGTCACTCCGGAATGAGATGGTATTCGTCGACACAAAACCTTTCGCCGGATATCATTAATACGAGCTTTAAACCAATCGGTACGTTTCGACCGTCCATTCGAGAATACCCGGAAACGCTCCCGAATTGGCGTTCTCTGATGAAAATGATTTTCTCCCCTGCGTAAAGTATTCAAGTGCATCCAAAGCTCGCGGTTGATCAAAGGCATCCAGATGACTCGTTTCGTATCCCAGCAGGCGAGGCGCCATTCCACGTCTCCCGAGCCATCTTTTGTAATCATGCCTTCGAGCGGACAGGGGAGGAGAGCAGGCAGGCACTGCACGTGGCCGGGCCGTGGTGGGCATTGATTGAGCGCAGTGTATTTTTGTTATATCTCTAGTCCGCCTCGGGTAGGGCTGTACGATGTTAATTTTACAACGTCGGCCGTCGATAAACCTAAAAGAAATATCGATGTGGCGCCAGATATGCATTGAATAAGTGTGCCGAGCCTAACGAAAATATCATCCATATCGTAAATCTTGGCAATTCCATCTCTTCAGTATCGAAAACATCAATATCTTTAATATCTAAATTTTACCATAAAATGGCTTCATTTAAAATTTAAGATCCTTGCATATCACATATCGAAAGCATAAATTATATTGACAGTACTGGCAATATCGTTTATATTTTCTAAATCGTCAATACCGCATCATTATTACATAGAGCCTTATTGACGTCCATGTAAGAAGGGACAATACACTTCAAGGATAGTACCTACCCCATCATCTCTTGGGTGGTTGTCCTATCACTCTCTTCCATATGTGCAGCCATTTAACTATCCAAATCATCTGTAAAATTAGTACCCTCCAAAGCGTAGATCGGTTAAAATATCATTTTGTCAATAAGTATCGAAACGCGGTTAGTCGATTTCCTACGATTATCCATATAGGCCCAGTGGAATAATATCGATGCTTTGTCGATATGTTTTCTTATCGCACCGTCCTTCCTACGAATGAACCCCATCTTCCGCCGTCCGCCTCTCCCCCCGATCCCCGCTTCCTTACTCTCCCACCACAGCCCTAGGTCTTTATTCCGCCGCTCCCTTCTCCCGAGCGAGCGGAACTCAACCGCGGCTCCTTCATCCCGACATTTGGAGAAAACGTTCCCCTAATTGATGTCTATGCGAGGGATCGCGTTGCAAGCTGGAGAGGAGCGTGGGATAACGGGGAGGGGGTGGGTGTTAGAGGAAGGGTGGGGCGCGGAGTTAATTTGAAAGTCGTTGTAAATAGAACGCCTCAGTCGGCTGAGGCTTTTCGACTACTGCGAGGTCTCCTTCCCCCCATCCCCCCAACGTGCGCTCCGGAGACGGAGAGAGGGAAAGAGCATCCTCGCGAGGGAGCGTTTGTTGTGTGCTCCCGAGAGCATTAAAACCATCCATATTGTCATTTCTCTGATTTCATTACCGATCTCCGTCTCTCAGTCTTTCCCTCCGCATTTCCTTCCTCCACCCTTCGGCGCCTTTTGATTCAGTCCCCGGGGAGGGTGAGCGGGGTAGTTTCCCAACTCCTTTAAGGCCCGAGACAAAGGATTTCTCAGTTTCTCTTGCTCCCTCCCCGGTAGCCCCCTCCACCCTTCCATATCCGTCCCCCACGCTTCCCTCACCCTCCACCACCCGCCCCCTCCCTACACGTTCCCCGTCTTGGCCCCCACGAAGAGGAGCCAAGGGAAACAAACAGACGAGCAACACACGCCGCTCGCTCACCCTCTCACCCCGATTCGACTCCCCCCACATCCCTCTTCCCCTCCCTCATCCTGCAATCTGGCAATAACCATCCCCTCACTACCCCTCTCCTCACCAGATATCCCCTCCTCCCCGTTATCCATCCTTCACGCGAGATCCCTCACACCCACCGCGATCCGGGGTTGCCGCTCGCAGATAATGGTTCGGCTTGAGCGGTAAAGATTTGAGAAAAAAATGAAGGTGGGGCGGAAATTGATATCGTGGCGGGACCTCTGTCACAGTGTGAACCCTTTGTTTCATGACCACGGAATTATGACGTGTATGTTATTTGTATCGGGGCCTCTATACAATGCTCCCGCCGTAAAAGACGATCAGGGAATCTGCGGTGAAAATATTTACGGCTCTGGATTATTTACGACCGATAAAAACCCAGCTCTTTAAAGGTTGAAATTATTTTATTTTAACTTCTATTTGTTTAAGCAGCAATACGCAGCTAGTCAAAATTATAAAGATGAAATGAGAGTGTGGGTAATCAGGAACACTCGAGCCCTAGGTGGAGAAAATTCCACCCAGGCAGAAAACAAACCCGCGAACCGCCGCCGCGGAATACTGTCATTTTATTCCATTTACAAGAAATTTGATGAAAATTGCGTTCGGAAAAAAATAATTTGTACTTTCGTTGGTACTACAGAAATCATGCCAATTTTTACGCTCCGGGAAAACATAGCGAAGTTGATCAAGCGTTTTCGCTTACGAAAGTTAAATATTGCACAGCGTTTTAAATCTAGGGAAAAATGATTTCCGCCTCGTTCGTTCATTATGCTTTTATATATTTCTAAATATTTGTAACCTATTCACAATCAAAATTGTCATATATCCTGTAACTGGACTTGTGCCGCTTTCATGGTTCGGAAAGTGAAAACTTAGAGACTACCACAGTCGGAAGCAGACTCCCCGACGTAAGCAAATGGTAATTATTTATTCAAGCCAGTGTAGCTAAAAAGTAAGTGAGAGAAAAAAAAAGTGGCGAGGAAATTTGGAATCCCATTTTTTCGAAATATGTTTTGTCGGCGGATACGTATTTGGTCGTGAGGGTATTTTTTGGTAATTGGAGTGAAGCATTCCTTTTAATCACCTTAATATTACGGTACTGTGTATACATGTGTGTATGAATGTATATATATATGTATATACACATATATATATATATATATATATTAATATATGTGTGTGTGTGTATATATATATATATGTGTGTGTGTGTGTATATATGGAAATATATATATATTTTTTTTCTTACAGGTTCCCCCCACCTTTCCTCACCTAACCCCCAACCCCCTCAACCCTTACCCTTCTCTCATGGTGCTACACCCCCTGCCACACACCTTTTTGGTGGCTCGCAGGGTATTTATGTAGATGTAGATGTACTGCGGCGACTTTGGCTCCTTATCCTTCCCTTCGTTGAATCAGACGTACATTTGGCAGCGCTGCACCTCTCCCCCTTATTCCACTACTCCCCTTTCTTCCTTCTCCCCCCCTTCCCCAAGTCTCCCCTTCTCTCGCTAACCCTCTCACCCGCGGCTCCCGATCTAGCCCTACTCTCTCTCTCTCTCTGGGATTCGCATCCCCTCCCCACCCCTTTCCTCTTCCTCACATCCCACCCTCATCCCACATATACTCCCAGCCCCCTCGTCGCCTATCGTGCCCCGCCCCTAAAGTGTTTTCTCTCCCACGAAGAGAGAATCTTTCTGGCTATTAAATGGAACGAGAGTCACGTATGTTTTCCGCACGATAGTTTCGAATTCTTAGGAGGTGAAGGAAGATGAATGTCTGCTCCCGCCCGCTCTTACCTTTTGTGACAGCCAGGAGTCATTTCTGGAGAACGGGGACATTTGAAGTTATGGCGCTTTCAACTTGAGAGCGAATCGAGTAAACTTTAAATAAAAAAATGTTCCGATTTACTTTGCCACCACAAATTGCGAGCCCCTCAACGAGGCTCCTGAAACGGTATCTCATACCATTGTGACTGTCAATGGTTATCTCAAAACTCCCCTCTCCCCCAAGTTATATTTGAACCAATTTTTTTCCATGGAATTGAGCTATGTTCTCCTAGTTGTCAGTTATCATTTAGGTACATCTTTCGTTTGACCCGTCTTCAATTGTCTTTCTTATACTATGTTTTAGAGATAACATATATGCGCATATTGAAAAAAATTGAAGATAATTTCCCCTTGTCGAGAAAACCGATATAGAATATTCGCACAGGCAAACAAACGTACACAGTTATCTACAAAATGTGAAGAAGGCGTCTCTGGAAACCAAACATCAGAAAATGCCACCGCAAATGTATCAATCCTGCGGTTCCTTCTTAAGACTACAAAATGTTTGAAACCCGATAGTAAATCAAAGCAGCAGGTCAGGAAATGCCATTCCTTTTGGGACACCCTAGTCAAAGTTAAGTAAATGGCTTACTAACTTGTTATACCTACTTACGTATTACTTTCTCCTTCCTTCGGCTTTGTCACATTCATTTAGTGCTCCACAGATGCTCTTTTGTTCCGAAGCCTGCTAATGTCTTTTGTGTTGAGAGTCTCTTCTACCACATGCACTTAGTATTTTCACGTTCTACCCCATCATCATGTCAAAGCATTAACCCTTATCTCTTTGGTTATTCAATTCTCATAAATTATCTTATTGCGACCGAGCGAACGTAGAACACTTCTTTCTTGTACGTGAAATTTCAGGACATGCAATCCATGTTCTTTCATGAACCTCTCATTCCTCACCCCACCTGTCTAGTTTTTGGTACCAACATTCCTAAAGAACGTACCTTATAATTAATCAAGTGTAATCAACCTTTAAGACTATCCAGGAATACTCAGATTTCATTTTGTTGTGGGGAGAATTAGGTACATTTTATTATGCTGCCAACTGCCGAAAACATATAAGGACTCGGGAACAATAATTAATGAACATGTTGAATTATACTACTGGACGGAAAGGTATTAGTTGTGGTGGTATTATTTTTAATAGATTTCAAAATTCAAATTTAATCACCAAAACCAAACCTAAGCGGTTTTTTTTTTAAAGTTCCCTGTTTCGTTTCCAGAATTAGGATGTATTCGGTGGATTTCCAGGTTTTTAAACTGTGGTCCAGTGATGAATTTTTCAGTGGTATCCTGGTTAGTGATATTTCCAAGCGCGTTCTCAGTGTCTCTTAAGTAGGGATTTAATTCGTGGTGCCATACCGTAAAGGCCTAACACCGTATTAAAATTTCTTCCGCTCAACATACTTTCCCTTATTTCTTAATATTCTTTTCCATTCCCGTAATATTTGCCCCCATATCTAATAGCGCCAGTTTTTCTTTCTCCCCCTGGTCATCATCATAGGCAGATGGTCCCTGGCATATTACGCATTACATATTGCGCGGATTTCCTCTAGCTCTCCCGATATTTTTAGCTTCTTCATTCCTTCACACCTTCCATCACTCTTCTTGCACTCCAGACAGCCTACACTTTTCCTTCCTCCTCCCCGCTTACATGTCTCATCTATCAAGGCCTTCTGCCTATAACCCATCACCTTCCATAATCCCTTCATAATGTGTATTTTTGCCTTCGAATTTCTCCGAGAAGCTTCCTTCCCTCCCCCCTCGCCCCCAGTATATGTAAAACTTCCTTGTTGGTCTTTCCGTTCATTCAACTAATTTCCTTCCTTCTCGCATCTCAAGAGTCTTTCACCCACGGTCATTCTCTTTCCCTAAACATCTATATTTAGAATCGTACTGTACTATGTTTTAAATTAATTAGTTTTTTCTAATATTGTTGAGAGTTACAGCCTTAACTTTTTCATTCAGAAAATCATACTGAATGGAAAAGCAGAATGAAAGGACTTTTTCCCGAGAGATAAGGGAATTTTATAACAGGATGTGTCACTAAGCCCTAGCGTATTTTATGGTGCAGTGAAACAGTTAATTAAAATTCCTTTCCGGCCGGTGGAAACTACAGTCTCTCATTTTTAAGTATTTTCCCATATTTTCACCGTTTAATTCAATTTTACTAGCAATTTTTTCCTAATGAATGCTGTTGTTGCTGACGTTTTATTCTAATGCCCCTATTACTATTATTACGATTGTAATGATCCAGCATTTGAACCATTTCAGTTGCTCTGATTTATTCTCTTGCTCTCGGAAGCTATAACGTATCCTTTCTACATTCCCCCCCCCCCTCTGTAGCGATTGTTAAAAAGAAAATACGTTTTCTTTCCTGAAATCACCGTGATGTATACTTTACTACAAGAGCTTCTTTACTGCCATCCGCCCGCCAATCATTTCCCAAAAACTAAACGCTTGAGCAATATTCAGTCGTGCGCAGCTGAATAGCGTTCGCCATGGCTCTCACCCCACTTGGCATGACTTAGACTCTAGCGCGTGTCTGCCTCGGCAGTTTCTCGGACGTCTGAAATATATCTTAATTTTTTTCGCGTTTGAATGGTAATGGGCGACTCACATTCGTGGAAATTTGTTGATTTCAAGCGCCATTTCATTGTTTAATTTGGTGTCGGCCGAACTAAAAATGAACCTGCTGTGACCATTTCTTACTTGTGATCAAAGGGCAATTCTTCGTAAACAACGCTCTCACTGCGTTTCCCCATGACTAACACATTGTTATTTTTGTGCGATCTCTGTGAGAGGCTTCCTACAAAGGGCCTAATAGGCTTTAAAAGTCTATTTTGTCCTGCTAAAAACTAAATCTATCTAACGATTTCAGATGATGTGACGTGAATTTCCAGATCGATTCTTCTCCATTCCTACTGAAGCATAATCTGTTCCTTACATTTTCCTGATACATTTATTTCATTTTCCTGGCCTGATATTGTAGGTTGGCTGAGCTGTTTCGTAAATTTTCTTTCAACAAAGGGAGCATTCCTAACCAGTCTATGTACACGTGAGGAAATTTTCTCTCGGATTGTACGGAAACATAGCTCGGTTAAACACTTGATATTTTCATATTTAAGGTCCACCTACTCATATGTGGAAACTTCAAGTACTTCTATCACTAAGGCATAAATCGATTCCAGCGACTAACCCTAGACACTGCCTCTTATATTCAGAAATAAGTTAGACTTGTCCTCAAGTATTTTATGATATTCCCGTAATTGAAGACCTTAGACTACAAAAATAATCGATTTAATTATACAGCTGGTATTATATTTACAAGGCTGCTTCTGTTGTCCATTGATAATTGTATGGGACATATCAAGGAAGCTCAACCTTAAGATATAATTCTTCATTTTTTTCATTCAATTTAATTCTTCTGGGAAACATACAATGAACGCACTAAGAAAAGGGATTGATCAAAAATCTACTGCATTAGTTTACCACTTGAAAGTTATTAATCTTTGATGGGTTTTTTTGGCTACAATTTGAGAGACAACAATTGAGGAATTACGACTGGATTGCAAAATTGAAAACTAAGAACATGTCATGGGCTTAGTTATTTGGTTTAATAGAATAAGGGAAGAACATGAATTGAAAACGCTCAAAAGAAATCTAATTCTAACGAGGCATATCTCGGCCTCAGTCTTCTCCATTGGCCGTAGCAAATCCGTGGAAGTTGTTAATAAATGCTTAGCTGAGCAACAAAAACATTAAATTTAATGTGGAAATATAGCTAAAATACCTCACATGTTTGGAGAATGGCTGCAATATTATTATTCATTGCATTATTTATTTTAATTTGAATAATCATGTTATCTTGTATATCCTTACATACATTGAAAATCCAGCTTTACCCATGTCGCATGTAAGTCTGAACCTTGACTGCATTTACCTTTCCTTGCCAACCCGTTCGTCATGCGTGAGAAGTGTAGGATTTATCTCAGGATCGCTCTTGAAGGGACCGAGGAGGGTGGGGAATGCTGTTTGTGGGAAAGGGGCGTCATTTGGCGAGGGAGAGGTAAATCGAGGCTGGAGAAAGAACTGGGCTGTTTTATTACGGCTGTCAGTGGTTTTTATGTGCTTTTTTGTTTGTTTCTCGTTACTGAAATGTGCTGAAAATTTATATCGGAATGACGCAATGGAGATGGTGCTCACTTTAGTCTGACTGCTTTTAATATCCGTCGATCTTGCTCCTACTTCCTCGTCTGTCTTTCATAGCCGTCATCTAACGAATCCATTTTGCTGCCTTCCCGATACCGTATCAGTCTCCATGCTGCACCGATTTGAAGATAATATTATTCGAGCGTGTGCTCGAAGTCAAACCTAACTGAGAGACTTTATCCAGCGTTCATTTTTAAATTGCTCTCGATGCCCCATTTAATCTAAGTCAGCGAGAGATTGCGTCATTTGCAGGGAAAGGTAGTGATTGGTAGTGGACGCGAGATGGTATTTCAATGTTCATTATGTGCATGAAAATATACATTTCGACTCCATCACTTGCATTCGTTTGTAGATGTGATTTTTCAGATATTACTTTTATGTGAAATAGGTTTGGTGACTTTTTAATTGATTTGTGGGGCCACTCGCTTCGTTTTTGTTAAATTTAAAAGTGAAGATAGAGAAGAAGTGGCATGATTAGGAAATTGCAAAAGGACAAGATTAAAAACATGAAGAACAATTGAAAGGTCGGGAAAAATATTTAACGCGGGGAGAGTAAGTTCAAGCATGGGGAGATCTCAAAGTAAATGGGCAAGGTAAATATTACATAGATAGGGAAGATCATGCGCTTAAACTAAAATTGCTCACTTAAATGAGTTACTTAAGCAAGCACTCCTTCCTAAATGAGGGCAATAGTTATTGGAACAAATGACCTGACGATGGTTAAAAACCTTTTGCTATAATCGTCAGGAACTTCAATAAGAGAATAATCAAGCATTTGGACTGAATTATTTTTTCTTTCTGATAGTTTGATTTGGTTATTAACGGCATGGCTATTACCAGGCTTGCTTCTAATTATTGATTATTAACTGAGATACTTGTAATTTTAATTTTTAATAAAAAGAAAAAAAATACGTTGATACCTTAAGTGAAAATGATTGACGTAATTACCGAAATGCAAAGTTCACCTATTTATAGTATATTAAAGACCTTGATACTGTATCTTTATATTATTCATCAGACGATCTTCCGTGCTGCTCGTTACAGTTTTCTTTCCAGAATGGGTTATGCATTGTCTGGTAAAATAATTTGTAATCTGATAAGTAAAGCTTAGTCAAGCAGTGTAATTTTAGGTAATAACAAGGTTCCTACTGAGATTGATTTGGCGATATTCTGAACCCTTCTTGTAAATTCTGAAGACCTATTCCAAGTATTAGCATGACTTACGATTGGATTCCAGATATAATTCATATTTTGGATCTCAATAACCACTTTGCCCAAACGACGCCGGTTATTAAACAAGTAGGGCAAATTACAACCTTTTCTCACATCTAACAATTTTTAAGATTAACTATAGACTCATATCATAGGGACTGGTTTTAGGTACGTGAATTATATTGTCTACCTTTTCCATAAAAGGTAGTCAAGTTATTTTTCATTGGTCTTCCCTCGTAAGAACCTTTAATCCTAATACATACAATCAAAACTGCACGGATTGCAAGATAACTATGGCAGTGAGTTTTTTTATTTGGATCTTATACTTTAAGAATTACGTCCTTTACTCTCGTAATAGGTAATGTACGGCAACAATATTTATATGAACTAGTCATTTTTACTTCCATTTTTGAATTATTCTTATGCATGCTCGCTGTAATTGTCTCGAATTCGAGTCATGTTGTGTCATACTTTTTGCCGTCCGGCTTTTTCAGACCAAGATGGCGCCGAGCCGTCCGCCAACTCCGTTGCTGTCTCCAATCTCCTGAGGCTCTCTTCCCTATTGGAACGCTCCGATTGGCGGGAGCGGGCCGGCTCTCTACTCAAAGCCTTCCAGGAGCGCCTGGTGAAGGTTCCAATGGTGCTTCCTCGAATGGTATCCGGTCTCATGTTGTATCATGACTCGCCTACCATGGTAAGTCCTATTCAAGTGGCATGATTTGTTGCTTCTAAATGGCCACCGAATGATCACCTAGGTGGTCACCGTATTTCATCATAAAACACGTCAATACAATTATTTTCACATTCTAAGGGGTTGTCTTTTGTCATCGGAAGGATTTTGGGGGAGACGAGATGTCTCATTTTATTGCGTTTCCTTACGAGGGAAATGTATACATAAATTCGGAATCTTACGTCTAGTTAATTATTGAATTATTTCAAATGAATAATTAAATTTTAATTTCGTTCTATTGGTTTATTGGTCCTATTGGTTTCGTTCTATTGGTTCTATCGTATCTATTGGTTTAATTAGTTCAAAGAACGGCGATAGATGCCGTTATAGTAATTTCAACATTGTTGTCATATGATGAACATCGAAATTCAGAAATATTACAGCACAAAAATCGTTCACCTTGACCGGGACTTGAATCCGAACCAGGACCGAGTGCTTTAATCAATTCATCTACCGAGGCGTTCTATTAAAATGTGAATTTAGGGACTTTAATAATCCTTCTGAAGGAAATTTCTAATATCCTTTATCACCAAAGAAGATATTCTGAAAATATTATAGAAACTCGATTCAGATTTATTTAAGCATCTAAACCTTTCCCAAAAGGATGCAGGGATATTTTTTTCCATTTCACCGTATATTCTGTATTACAAAAAAATAATAAAAAACTTTTCTGTAATACTAATCGATTTTTCAGTAGAATTAACGTCATTTAACTGATCGTTAATCGTAGTGAAAAATGCTCTCCTCAAGGATGAATACTCCTATTTCTACAATAAAAATTATCCCCATTTGACAATAGTAATAGCGGCGATAATTACGAGTGAGGGGTTTTATATAACTTATGGATCCTTTCAAACGGGGGAAGGTGATAAAAAGGCCACACGCTAGCCCTACGTGGTTTAAGGGCGGCACCTAACTGGGTCACGTTCTCTCTCTTTCTGCCAATCTCTCGGCTTCCTGCAACGGTCTCACGGTTACGACGGTTGTGGTGGAAAGGCTGCTTGGTTTTTTCATTGCCGGTGAATTATGGGTGACCTCGCGTTTACGCGTCGTAACTGAATGCGCGTGATTCGCCTCAATTCCACCACCGACCCTTTCCTCTGCGTCTAATGCAGACGCAGAAGGAATAATCCTAGTCGCACGTAGTTTAGCTAGCCGAGACCACAACGAGAAGATGAGGGCAATCGCCCGCCAGTAGCCGGCATAGGAAATTCTATCACCCTCTCACATTTCGTATTCGCAACCATGCAAAACATCACAGACAATAGTACCAAATGCCCGAAAATAAAATAAGTACCTAATGTTATAAATCACTCAATTGTCTATTGTCCCAAAATCTCACGCCGTTGTTGTGCGACCTGCTATGCCCAGCCCAATTTCCCTCCAAGGTTCAAAATTTATATCTTGTTTTTTTTTATCTACATTCTTCATGTTATCCGGCAAGCGACCGTTTCAATCATGAAATATTTTTGAAGCAATAAGAGATAATGTTATCCAAGCTAAATGCACTACGATACCCAAGTGTAAAATACTTCATTACGCAAGCGGGGGGAATTCTTTGGGACGTATCACAGTATTTTGCGTGCCTGTCGCATATGCTCCCTGTGATCTTCAACTTGGCTGCCATTTTGTAAATCGATTGGGCATTGACATTTTGTTTACTCCTTCGAAAATACCCTCAATTGTGGCATCGAGGTCACTGCCATTCGCAGTGTCTTGGTCTGTATATTATGAGTGTGTGGATTATATTGCCAGAATCGTTTGGTTTATCGTATTGCCAGAATTGTTTCTGGCGATTCTGAGACTCTTACTTTGTTTTCATGGGGGGAACACTACGTGCTGTACACTTACGCAGATTATGCTCAGTGGATATTATGGCCTCTACGTGTATTTGTTAACGTAATCCCGATACCGAGTCGCTCGCCCACCAGATTCCTTCCGCCTTTTAACTCCAATCACATACAAAATGCTCTCTCTTTCTTTCTCTCTCATGGTCGAAGCCATTTCGTGAAATGAAGAGAACATTTCTAAAAACTACTGCGACTCCTAGTAATTTCGACAGTTTTGCTTTTTTTTGTAAATTCCGTAAATTTTGTCAAAATTACTCCCGGTCGTGAGTTCTACAATTCCTGAAGGAATATTTGGAGTCCGCGAAGGGATCCCGTCTATTCCTTTGCACTCGCCGTCTAATTTTCTGCCAGGATTTCTGAAATTAGTTGATCGGAAATTTATTGCAGCAGTCTCATTCCCCGAACTTCTTCTCCGTGATAATTTGGCGAAGTTACCGATCTTGCAGTTGAGCGAAGATAGAAATTTACCAAGAGGAAAAAGTTTGATGGGGCGGAGAGAAGGAGCCGCGCGGATTGAAGTCAGCGTAGTGAAAGAGTGAGCAAGAAGGTCGGGAGAGTGAACTGAAGTTCCGGTTTTAGAAAACTTTCCTTTGGCAAATCAGCGAGTGGAATTTGAATATTGATTTTTGAACGCGGGATCTCCCAAGGAAAAATGTGTTGAGCAGTTTCGGTGAAAAGAGTGTTTGCGTGTCCTTTATTTGCCTCATCTAGTTCTACGACATTGTAACAAATAATAATATTTTACCTGTGCCCAACTTTTTATTTTTATTACTTTGCGAAAAATGGAAGAGTAGTATAAAATCAATCAAAATGAATGATTGGCAAGGGGTTGGTAAGGTGGATGGTGTACTGGCTTACCACCCAAATAGGGTCATATTCAGGTAAAAATAATTCTGGTGTGTATCCACCCCCTGACAAACATCCTAGTGGTAGCTTGCAGGGTACTTAAATATCAAATGCCACCTCAGATCACCTTATGGATACAACCAAGTGGGGTGGGTTTTTCTGGGCATCTGGAAACGCAGGGTCCATCGGATGGGAAGTATTGGGATCCCTATTTATATTACGTGTAGGACACACCGAGCTTCTATCCACCTTTGCTCCGCTTTCCGCGTGCCCACGTGCCCCCAACTTACCCACCTATCCCACAGTGGCACAAATGACCGTAAATTTCGGCTTCTCTCCGCTAGTAACGCTTACTACGTGCTAACTACATTCTTAATCTACAATTGCTTCATATTTGGGCCCACCTGAATAACTTAAGTTGAACAGGGGTATCGCATTAAACGTTTTAAAAATTCAAAATGTGAGTGGTGTGTTGGTTTTTTCACGTTTGAGAAATTGGATGATTGTCCAATAGTCTAGTGGATATTTGAGATACGAGTTAATTGTTGAAGAGGGTGGGCCATGTCAGTCATAGGTAAATATGATCGAAGACAGTTTGAATAGGAAAATTGTGTCTCTATTTTAAAATAGTTGTCTCAACAACAGTATAGTCTGCTTTAAGAATGTATATATTTTTGGTAGGCGAAAGACTTTTTCAGACAAGGGAACGGCATGAAGGATATTTACAGGAGTCCTAAGAAGAGTTTGTAATAATATTATTTATTAAGTAACTTTCAGCTTATAATCCATCCATTCAATGTGTATCATTTGAAATAGAAAGCAATACTATAATGTGGCGAAGAATGCTTAACATTTAGTTTAGTTTTTGCGTGTCTTCGTCTTAGGTAATCAGCTGCCGACGTTTCGGTGGTCTCTGTCATCATCCACAAGGCGCCATGAAACCACTAAATCATTCAATGCTCAACTTTGATCCATAAACATCCTCACGAGCAGCAGTTTTTGCCATTGCAGATGTGGAAATTAAAATATCGTTGAATATTCGGGAGTATCGCACCGTGGATGAGCGCCATTTTAGGTGAAGATTCCTTCAGCTTGAATTTTACAAAAACAGTTTTCATGAAAATCTATTCCCATTTTTCTCGGCAAAGAGTCTGCCCACCATTCCAATATGTTTTAATTAAGATTGAGTTTGCTCGCTTGATTTGGCAATTTTTCTATTTGTTATCTACCTACTACATATCTTCGCCATTGCCATTGCCTGGCCCTAGTACCGCGTTGGTCCCTAGAGATCATTATCATTATTATTATGCATATTTTATGTTTATTATGTATTAGAAGCATCCGATTCTTGACTGTTCGGAGCAAAATTTTTGCGTCTTCATTTTGGTTCGTTTGCTCCCCTCAAGCTTAAATTTCAGACGTGCGCACTAGGTTTCGTTTGGCCTCCAACCAACCCTCCGCCGACCTACGCTCGAATCAGTCGATTCTTTCGGGTTGAGGAATTCGTTAATTTCTTTCTTAGTTCCAAGTCGAAATGTTCCAGTCGGCGAGGAGGCAGGAAATGTATCCTGCAAGCGAGATTTTCAATTTGCTCCTAAATCAGTGAGTCATCATCACGGGATATCTATCCGAGGATTGGTTGGTAGCAGCTCTTCAAACTCTCATGTTATCTGCCGATCTTTTCATTCCCTCTAAGTTCCTTACGCCGACATTTTACATCGCTTTCTTCTCACAGTTCATTCTAGGCCTTCCTCTGTCTATGTTTTCCTCCTTGGGAGAGGAAAAATGTATGACGTACTCATTCCCCGGAAAGATTTCATTAAACACATTCCGAGGAAGGAATCGATCTCCCTCCTTGTGAGTTTGCCAAAAGGGAAAGAAGTCTCTGTGGGTACTGGTAGATGCGTGGTTATCGCCTCTCTCCTCTCCATGTCCTTCCTTTTTTTTAACCTAGTATCTCCCCGACCACTTCAATGCTCATTCTCTGAAGCTCTGACCGATTTTTGGCTCCCAAAAATTACCACCTCTCGTTGGGTGTTACCACCCCGCTCTATTTTTTAGCGTCCCCAGACAGATAGATATTTTGTACCCTTAAAATGGAGAGGATAAGCGAGTTTGGGAGAATTTACACTCTATCAGAATTTCCTTGACCTTAATTACTTTCTGTCATCAAGGTTTCAAGGTCTGATTTTGTCTGCTATCGTTATTTAGCTTTTTAATTGATCCTTCGGTTCTGAAAGCTATTTTTAAATTTAGACTAAACGCTGATTTCATTCCATGTATCCTAATGCAGTTCAAGACAGTCGCAATAAAATTATTTGCGAGCAATGGGAGAAATTACTTATTTTGTAATGAGAGCTTGATTTCGGTTGTCAGGTATATGAGTGAAAGGGTCCATACAAATTTGGCCATAAGATCTAATTTTCTGGCGTAATAATAGGCGTTTTTTGAGTTGATAATGTATCAGTTATGAACCATAAAGCTGTTTTTAACCTTTGTTTCAGCGCATATAACACCATTTTGTTGACGAACGTTGTTTGCTTATAAAGTAAATGTTATTTACATCTGACGAATAAAATTATTTCTTTTCACAGTTCTATTTTCTAAGACTAAGTTTTACGATACTGTCCCGAACCATTTAATGTGTAAATCAGATTGAATATTTTGAGCGGTCGTATCCTGCCATGAGGGAAACAGAAATGCAAGATAGGTGTGGATTTCATAGAAGTAACTGCGTAATGAGATCGAAGTTAAAATTATACAATAGTTTTTTGATTTTGTGTCCACTAGATTTCAGTCGGAATCTATGGAATTTATTTATATTTTTTAAAAAATTATATTTACCTATGACATTTTTTATCTGAAATAAACATATTCCTATGCCATGATTGATTACCCCTATTTTGAGTTTGTTTGGTGAACAATTCCAGTCGTTAATGTGAAGGTGAATGTTGAATGCCGTCAGTTTCTATGTCCAAATGTATGCTTTATCCTCGGCTGAATGGATGGTGCCACCTCGCACTTGAATTGTACCAATGGCCGATGCGGTTTCGTAATATTTGAAAGAAAATATGTGCTTTGAATACCTATGTTTCGAATCTACCTGCTTCTATGCATTGCCCATATTGTCAGAGCACCCAGTACTTGTTGATGTTGTGTCGTGGTAACCAGGGAAAATATTTATGGGCGGACAAATTACGCGGAAATCAGCTTTCGGATGAAAATGAATTATGGACGCAGTTTTACGAATCTAAATTAACACTTTGAGCACGTCTAGAAATGTATCACTCATATTGTGACTCGAATTACAAAAACGTATGACGAGCGTGCGGATTTGTTGCGTTAAATAAATTGCATTTAAAAAAATTGAAATCTGATAAAAAAATCGAAAGCACGTTCGCGTTCGTCATCTGCATTCAGCTACAAACAGAAATTTTAATGGACCAAGAAATTTTGTTTACATCTATGTAGGACACAGGTGTACTTGTCGACTTTAGATTTAAAGAGTATTGTTAGTTACTATTATAGTTTCCTTCGATCTGTCTTATAAGTTACAAATTTCTTACGCAGTGCTTTTGCATTTTGTGGAAGTAATCATTGTGATTGAATTTCTAAATTTAAACAAAATATTTTAATATTATGTAATTCGAGAGGTTCTGTAAAATATCTTTTAACATTATATAGAGAGGAAACAATAGTTTTTTGCTCTCTGTACTATATTTGCATTTCTATCCGCTGTAAGATTCAATTCTCATTCGCGACGTCCTATTAATTTCGGGTTCCCCACGTAAAATCGCTTTGGGAGATGTTAGCGTTCTCAGTCGACGGTGAAAATTTGCCTCACTCACCTCTTCTCCTCGTCTCTATTTTAGGTCTACGTGGCTGGTTACAACGAGGACCCGGAAGGTGCAGCCGCCCTCTTGAAGGCGGCCGAGACGAAGCTGGTGGCGGGCCGGGTGATGGCCGTGGCGGACGGTCCAAAGGACAACCCTGAGGGAGGGCTCCTGCAATCGCGGAACGACGCCGTCAAGAGGATGAGGGCGCTCAACGGGAAGGCGGCGGCCTACGTGTGCCGTCAGCACGTGTGCTCTCTACCCGTTACCAGCATCAAGGCCCTCGTCAGTCTCCTCGAGTCCCCAGACGTGAAGGGCGCCGCCATGGCGGTGGGCCTCGAAGCCGGGATGTCCCTGAGGCCCCCGAAGGTCTAATGGGAAGGGGCCACCACCATGACGCAGCCGGATCCCATCGTTGCCATCTCTCCACCCTCCATCCCTCCGTTCTATTTTAAATGGTCTACGCGACTTCGATAGTTATTCTCCCATATATAAGTGTAAGCTTAAGTGAATGCTGATTATACTGTATGTAGTATTTATCGTTAAACAAGCTGTAAAACAACCTGTTTGGCATCTATGTTTCAAGATTCTGTGTTCGTCTGTTTTTTTTTCTTTAACGTCCGACGTATTTTCGATATAGTTTTAATTTTATATTCGAATGAAGCTGTTTTGTCCCGAGTTCGCCGATGCTTAAATAACTTTTGTCTCTGCATCTTCCAGATTTCTCCCGTGTACTCTCAAAAGGAGTTCGCGCCAGACTTGGGCACGATGATTGTTTGTGCGCTCACGTATGCCATGCCTTATTGGTAAAGTGTTTTCTGATTGATCTGGCAATAATTTGATTTAAATGCAAATGTTCCTTATTTTTTAATAAGATTTGTGATAAGAAGTCTTTAAGGATTCGTATAACGATCTGGTGTTATTTTTTTAATGGGATTGATCTGATTTATTGCCCGGTGTTGCCCTCGTAGAAAGGGGTGCATGTGCTAATTGTTGCCGCACAATTTTGGACTACTCTTGATTAAGTTGTAGTTTATGAGAAGGATCTGGTTATCACCCGCGAGGCGGAAAGTTTTCAGAAAATGTTGCCCGACTTGCAACGTCGCGCAAGCCTTTTACTTGCAGGAGCCTTGGAAAAATTTTGCCTGAATAACCTGCCATTTTGTGACCTTGTTAGTTGTTTCACGTAGGATTTTAGTGGTTTCTCCTGTTATTTCATTCCCGAACACGATGTTTCAATTGTAGCTCATAGAGAAACGCTGCTAAGAAATGAAACCCTAAAATGAAATTTGGAAAGTTTAGTCCCGGAAGTTTCCTGTTAAAAAGATTGAGACTTTTGGCTATAACTTTGAGGCTCAAAGATATAGCCAAGAGTCACCGTAGGTATTATCAGCTGTAGAAAACGGAGGAGTACTATGAGATGAAATCGAAATGTGCTTCTTGTGAAATCAATTGTTATAGACATTTTTTATGGATGATGCGTTGCGCAATCTCCGTTTGTATTTCTCGGGCAGCTAGTCTCACTTCATCTCGCATATATTTCGAGTTGTCTAGTATTTGACTAGTATTTTAGTGCGCGTCTTATAAAATAGATTCTTTTAAGTAAATGAAGATCTGTCTGTTAAACCCTGTTTATCATCTGCAATTCTCTGCATATTTATTTGTAATTGACTGCTTGTGATGATATAACTAATCCCACGTGTACGTTCACCAAAATGTATAAAGTGACAGGGAAAAAATTGAAAAGACGTTTACCGCTCACGTTGTGAATTATGTATAGATATAAATATTCGTGTTGTGAATTTTGTTACCTGATGGCCATTCCCTCAAGCTCTAAATACCATTATTTTTTATTTACCATTGCACGTTCAATCCACAAGGAGCCTCAACACCAAGCAAATATCTGTGATCACCATGGGAACGGCTGTCTTTCCTTCTGAGGGCAAAGCCCCTTCGTCGCTTTCGTTTCAAAATACTTATAATTGGGTTTCTTCGAGGAATGAATATGAGTTTTCTTCCCTGGAGTATTTTTTTCATCTCTGGTAATGGGATTTTCTTATTCGTAGGTGACTGGAAGAAACGATTCCCTTTCATCGATTTTTGGAATTGTGGGTTATTTAATTAAAAAAAAAGAATGTGTGCAAATATAATTGTGTTTCCTGTTGTTCATTGTCCTGCGTTCGCATTATGTTAAACTGTAACCTGAAGAAGAATAAAAGTAAATATTTTTTGCTGAGAATCTGCTGCTTCCACCGGAACGGACGTACAATTCCCCTAATATATGTAAATGTAATATTGATTATTTGTTTTTTAGTTATGTAGATTTGGAAGACGTTTTTCCTGGCAGAATAAATTTAATAATGTTCATTGGTGATAGGGTTGTTATAATATAAGCTCTTACGGTTATGAAATCAAGTTTCCAGGAAAATTATTGGTAAAAATTTCATCAATAAAATTGATCTGCGGTAAAATGAACTGAAGGTTGAAATACTATGGAAACTGAATGCTGTATAAGATTTTAACATAGCTTACAATGTAGGTAGCAACGGGAAAAGGTCAACTATATTTGATGAATTTTGACTAATGCTGAGATATTCTTGTGAAGGAAAGTTTGAGTGTATTTTACTTTTTAACTCAATTCTTTAAATTGTGATTAAAGCTATATAAAGTAATGCCGTTCATAGTATAAAATGTTTTCAGGTAGCCATAAATACGTTTCATAGCATTTATCCATTCATTTTAGAAATGTGATGGGAATAATTTCTGTATATTATATTCTGCAAGCCGTATTAAGTGGGAGTTTCCATGCTACCAGGCTTTCATGTACTCATTTATACATAAATCTGGAGAATTATATGAACTTCCTTAAAGAGAGATATACGTGCAAGCTGAGGTGCATAATGCAATATTGGATGTGTTAGAATAAAGTTTTAAATATTACTTTTTTAATTAAGTGCTACGTCTGCTTATGAATGAGTATCGTACGAGTGAAGAATGAGTAGTTGAATCTGTCAGAGCTGGTATCTATCTGATTTTATTCTGGTGGTCCGAATCTGTTAATATAATTTGAAATAATAATAATTTCATCGGTGTCACTAGTAAACTCGGTTCTGGACCTCAATCATATTCTTAGCTTGCTTTTTTCCTTCGTGATATAGGGCCTTCATCCTGATTCATTCGACGTTCCCGTTACGATCACTTGTTACTCCTGGCAACAAACCTATCGCATTTTCTTCAAAGTATTTCCAATTCCTCAATGAATATTTTCTCCCATGGCTCCCAATTCCTTGTCACGTATTCCAAGGGTGACCTGATATTAGACGACAGCGTTCATATTCGCAAACGTCGGGGACCACGCTTCGTTGCCGACGTCGATACTTGGGCGAGTCTTCCCCTCGCGTCACGAAATGCTCGGATCCACACCTGAGACGTGTGACGTGGGAGGGACGTGTGACCCCGCAGCATCGAGCAAATGCACGGAGGAATCTCGAGGGGAGTGCATGCGTAAAAGTGATGGAAGTGTAGCGATGGACCAATTGTTGCCTGGAGAGGTGGTCGGTCTTCCAATGCTGGGAAACTTGAGGTGAGTTGACTCGAAAGTTATTCCGGGGTGACGCGTGGAGTTGCCCGTACCTGCCGAGTGGAAACTACGCTCGTGATGGCCTTTCACTCTGCGTGTGCTCCCCAACGACGGTGGCGCGTGTAATCCCTCCCCCTGGCACGTTTCATAACATCCGCTCCTCGCTAACTTTTGCTAATCGCCGCACCATTCTTAGCGTATTCCTCCTTTTCTGAGAACTCCTTCCAGACACCTCTCCATCTCTCCCCTCTCTCCGTTCTTTCCCCAGCTGAATTATGGCGGGAGTGGGTGAACTCTTAGCTCAACTCAGTGGCGTAGGAAAATTGGGTGATTAGGTGGTGTTCTTGTTGTCTTTTCGTTGTGGGGTTACTTCTGCGTTGCAGTAAATGTTCCACTTTATTCATCGAATAGTTGTCACGTAATACATTCTGGCTCAATGGCACGGAAGGAGAGTGAAGTAGGGTAACCCCTACGTTAATATTGTCCAAAATAACTTGTTATGGATATACTTACGTGTTAAATTCTGCAAACAACCTTAAGGCAAATAAAACAGTTTCTGGCGTAACTTGGTGGAAAATCTTCATACTGACTTTTAATAATCAAACCACTTTACTTTTCCACATAAACTTTTTAATTAAAACATCATCAGGTCTGAGACCTGATGATGTTATGCTATAACGAAACCTGGGTTGTAAAAATTAAAAAGTTTATGTGGAAAAGTAAAGAGGTTTGATTATTAAAAGTCAACCTTAAGGCATTTTCAAAGTCAATTTTTGCTGTGAAAGTAGAGTCAGCAGGTGCGCAGGATTCTAATCACACTAAGTAAAAATGTCCGGCTAGTTTATTGCCTGGTTCCATTGTACATGAATTGTAATATACTCGTATACATTGTACACTATCTAGTAGAACACGCTCAAAACTTGAACGGCTGTTGCAGGATCACGGCCATAATAACTATCTCGGTGAGTTAAGCTAACCAAACTAAAACTAATTTTCAGGTGTGTACATGTATAACTAGTGTACAACACGAGGATTTTGGACGAACTTAACCTACTTTCGTCTGTTCCGATGGTAAATTTCATGATTTATATGAATTACAAAGAAAAGAAAACAATGAAGTAGGTCTAACAAATATTATAAAATCAAAAACTGCAAACGCTATTTAAAGAGGAGAAGTATTGCTAATTATAGTTCCAGTTTAAATCTGGAATTTATTAAAATTTTAAAATGTGCTACGTAAAGTCGCAAAGTATCCTAACTAATTTTCAATTATTAGGTACATGGCAGCAAAACAACCAAACCTAACGCGATAGGTACTTATGCAGTGGACTTTGTTGATTCGACGTTATCTACTTTCGAAGTTTTTGGTAGCTCTATTTATCATAGTTACTGTTGAAATCCCAATGTAAACCAACATAGTTACAGGTATTCTGAATTTTCCAAGAATAAATTAATTAAATAGTTTGTTCCGACTTATGCTGCTGGATTTATTTATCTATTTTTATTTAAACGTAAGCAAATAACTCCAGAATTGCTCAACAGCTTTGCCTTATCTGCCATTCCCGTTATTTGAGAGCGCCTATGAGTCAGGCAATTTTTAGGGGAACATTGTAATCCCCAAGTTCTCCATTTAACGGGCCTCCCTCCCCTCTAGTGTTGAGCCAATTTCATCAATCCGTCAACTTGTTAGATTATTCAGTGTACATATCCTAATTGATTCGCTTTCGACCGTAATTGATTACCTCTCTTGGAACACCCTTGTCATTGCGTGTGCGACCCTCGGTCGACTCGAATGATGACGTGCTTCTGGCACTAAAAATTGTTGCAGGTGCTCTTATTGTTCAGTTAGCTGCTCTAACCATTGCCATAAAATCAATAGCTTCACATAATGTTTTATTTTGAAATAAGCGTATGGTACTCAGAGTTTGAGTATCATACAGGTATCATCTGTGTTTGAACATCATCTGTAGACTGTGAAAGCCGTGAGAAAAAAGTGTGCCACGTTGTAAATGCTCCCGGACTTCCCATTTTGTCATATATAAACTTGTGTGCTTGTATTCATCATCAATCCAGCTTACTTAGTAGGCACATTTTATTTTATTCGAGTTATTTCATTCAGTCATGAGATGTATTTTCATTTTATAACCACCGTTAGGTTATATTGAATATAGAAGAAAAATTACTCTATCCAGTGACTATATTCTCGCGCTCGTGCGTCACTGCGGGTTGTAACAAAATATAATATGTTAATTTTAAAAATGCCATATTTAATTTTAAACCCAATTAAGTGATGTTTTAGTATTCGTTTCGCATGAGGATTCCATTATTAATTTCAAGAATTTTTAGTGAATTCCATCCTTTTCGCCGCCAAGCGAAATCATGTTAGCAAACACCCCGCTGCGCGCAAACGACTTAAAGAGACCACGACGCATTCATCCGACTTTAATTCCGTTCGGGGGAACCCAATTCTACAAATAGACCCCAAGTGACGGGGAGCATAATAACGGGAAGCCCCCGGGGGAGCGGTCCCCCTCCTGCGCGTTTGCCTCAACTCGGGAGGACGCGGGAAGGAGCCGGAAGTGTGTGTGTTCGTGGGCCTTGGAGGAGGGACGAGCGAGGCGGGGTTGATCATTCCGGAAAGACGGGAGAACGAATTGCACGCGGCGGCGGAGAGTGCACAATCGGCGAAGGGGGGGGGGCGAAGAAAGGGTTTTCGGAGATTAGCTGGGGCTCTTGGAACGCGGCCAGGATTCCGCCTCACAAATCGGGTGGAGGGTTGGTCCGCGTGGCGAAGGGGGGCGGGGAGATGTAAAGAAGGCGAGGCGGAAGGAGAGGGACGGGCGAAAAATTTTTCCCCGTGGTGTGGTCGGGGTACGAGACGTAGAGAGCGTGGGGATCCGTGGGGGTGACTCGATGGGAGGCAAGGAGCGGAGACTATGGGGAGGGCGGCGTGTTGGGGCCCCACCGCGGAGAGATGTGCGATGCTCAGGGTGGGGGGATGGTCGTTGGTACAGCAACAGGTGCCCCCGAACCCACCCCTTCCCGGACGCTCTTACACGCCCACCACCCCATCTCGTTCATTGTAACTCCGTCCAACCACCCCCTCGACACACGACCCCATCCGCCCCATCTTCTCTCGCCTCGGAAATCCCCCTCGGATCATTTTTACCACGGCCAACCCTCCTCCGCCCTCCCTCGACGCTCCTCTCTCTCATCCTCGAATTGCCGAAAGATGTGTGACGATATTCGCGTGTGTGAGCTGGGTGTGCCGGGAGAATGGGTGGGGTTCCGTTTGTACTCGGCGACTCCTTCCCCCCCGAGTGGAGACGAGAGTGCTGTGGGTGGAATGCGGATTGACCTTGGTAGAAACCAAAGCAAATCTCCCTCGACCTTCGCACTCCCTCCGCACTGGAACTATTTTCCTAGATCTTGGTAGTAAGGGAAATGCGCCTACAAAGATATGTTGCCCTAATGTGGGATACATAAATTTTTACTCGACGAGTGATCCAACTCGATGTGGGCAAATGGTCCAAAGAAGTCGGCAGGCGGGCATTGTTGCGGCGAAGAGACCGCACGGACCCGAACTCTTTTTATCACAATTTTTGTGTTTTTTTGTAGTTCACTAGCTAGGTATTTGCAACAGCTGAATGTATATTGAAACTGTAATTATAACTGCATTTCCGTGTGCTACACATAATTATGCGTTAATTAATATTTTTCTGTTTTCCGGAGGTGAACTTCAGCTTAGGTAAATAAGTTCTTAATTAGCAGAATAGTTTCCTTATGTAGTAAAATTCGGGGGTCCTAATATAAAATAGTATCTCATTTAAGAGAGTCAGGATGGAAAAGGTAAAATGGATGAATAGAAACCAAATGAAAAATGACAAGCTTAGCGGAGGAGCGGAAAAGATTTGGGAATTCCAAAGGAGAGAGGATATGTGGCTGTAAAGCATTTTGACTGGCGAAAGAATGTTGAAGATTGTGATAGATAGTAGAACGTTGGGCTAGCGAGAAAAGAAAGAAAAAGGATAAGCGTGTTGAACGGAATGTACGATGTGTATATAGCTACATGAGGGGTTGCAGAACAATTTATTGTGATGCGTAGTCTTAGAATGTGTCCTGTTAGGTAAGGCTAAGAAATTTAGGTGTGTTCAATCTGTGTCTATCCACAACCTACCTTAAATAGAAAACTAACGAACAGTAATAATTTCCTTTAAGGGCAATTTTCCGCATAATAAGTACCCTATAGATATATATTTTTTAAATCATGTTGAATAGCTTTGCCATGAATATTAATGCTTAAATTATGAGTTTCATAATTCGATAAGAAACGCCGAAATGATGATTATGGTTTAAGTGTTCCCTTTTACGGCGTTGGAAATTCGATTTTAAGTAAATTACTTATTCAATTTTAGTCAGATTAATTGATTTTAACAATTTAAGCCTCATATACGTATACCCATTCGATGTACATAATGAAATCGTTACGTTGAGCTCGTTTCGTTGCATGAATTAACCCAGCCATGCCTTGGAATCTCAGGAGAAACTGGAGTTTAAATCTGAATCTAGGATTTTTATCCATCAATTTGATACCGACGCTAAGTGTATGTATTTTGCAATTGTTCTCCCCAAGAGATCAATAGCACTTATAAGAAGTACGGAGTTTTTCATTGCGGTTCCTGATACATATTATATATATATATATATATGTATATACTCTATATGTGTATGAGTGTGTATATACGAGGGTAGGGTCTCGTATATATACCCACACACTCCTACGATAGGGTATCCCAAACTTATAGTGGTAACCAAAAACTTATCGAGTTAGAAACTTGTTTTTAATTTGTTATCCTTCAGACTTTTATATAGTAACCATCCAGAGTTAGATAATTCTCCCAGTATTTCTTGGCCTTTCCAAGGCTGTCATTGTACAATTCAGCCAATAATGTCAAAAACCATTGTTTTAACTCTTGAATTTCGTCAGATTTGTCGTCAAATCTCCGATATTGCAATGGTTTTTTTGAGTTCTGGGAGTAAGAAAAAGTCTTGGAGTGAGATCGGAAGAATAGGAAGGATGTGGCAACATTTCAAAGGCACATCGCTTGGATTCCTCGACCGTACCCCGAAAGGAGTGACCAGATACATTGTCAGCAAGAAGACAAGTACCTTTGATGATTATACCAAGCCGTTTATTTTTTAGAGCATCACACAATTTGTTCATCTGTGTTCAGGGAAATAAGTAATAATTCAATTTCCTCGAAAATATTCACAATCTTCCTTGACCGATCGCGCCGTGTTTGCTTCTGAAAAAGAGTTAGTAGTCGTGGAACCTAGCGAACCTTAGGAATACACAGTTCTTTGTGAATAATTCTCCTCACACTACCGTACCTTATTTTTGTCCAATTCATGATCATTTGCATGAATGAGACATATCTTCGGTTTAATAGAATAAGGTCTTCCACTTTATTCACTGTTACTGCTTCGTCTATTAGTGATGATATTTCATTTTTGGGACGTCTCTGAGGGACATGTAGCTGCGGGTCTCTTCATATGTACGGCTTCTTGAAATAAAAATAATAAACAATGATAGGTTTAATTTAGAAAAGTATTTTTATAATTAATTTTTTTAATAGATTAAAATTGGACAAGAAAAAATATGTATGAAAAACCTTAGTCTTTTTTTATCTTTCCTGATTGTTGATATCTTAATATTATTTTTAATGAATAGTTTATTCTTCCGTCACTGTTCTATTTTAGAGCAGCGTTTTTATTACGAAAAAATTTTAAAGTTTTAGTAATCTGGTAATTCAACGCCATGTTTCCAGAAAGACCATATTCATGGTGTTAACGTAAAATACAACGTTATTTTTAGTTATCTCGTCGCTGCTGTAAAACAGTAAAAATTATCCATCGTAATTAATTTACAAAGTGTTTATTATAATTGGCGCCATTATCATTCAGGTAATGGTGATTCTGCACTATGTATTGAAACTATCTTGTGAACTGGTCTGCGCGTCTTTTATTACTTTTATCATCAATAATAATAGCATAAACTCAGTGACATTTAGTCTCGTTTAACGATACTTAAGTGAAAATATGTTGGAATGTCGCCTTTAATACCAATAGATCCTGAGGAGGCATATGGTGTCCTTCCTTCACGTTAGTTAATTATGAGACATAACGCAAGTAAGATTGGCTAAAATTAATATTACCAATATTAGATAAGATATAATTTCATCGACATTATAGGAATTTTTAGAGTTTAATTAACGAACTTCCTGTCTTCATCGAAGCATCCACAATAGTTTTCGATGCATACTTTTCTAGATAAAAATCAATCCAATTTTCAATATAAACAATGTAAAAAATAATAAATTTAGATGAATCTCATTTTAAGGTAATTAATATCTACCATCAACTCTTCATAAATATATTTTAATTTTCTAAAATAAAGTATTGGACACTACCATATTAATTAATATTTACAACATCTCCTGCTTTGAATAGAGGAGAAAAATTCGTGGCATAGTATTCTGTATATTTCCTACTTAAGTATTAGAGAAGGGGAATTAAATTTATATTATAATAGGGTTCATAAACTTAAAATTAAAAAAATTGACAACAACCTGTATGGCTTATGATTATAATAATTCGAATTGTAGTTTTATTTATTGTCGAAATGTTTCTTCATTGAGGTTACACGAATTAAGTCTTCGTCTAAAATAATCATAAAAACTCATACTGACACATTCAGCCTATCTTGTGTGAAGTATTAAGATATTACTCGCGGAAAAGAAGGAAACGAAATGTGAAAGAAAGATATTTTCTGAAGAGCTACCTTCGCTCTTCTTTTTTTGCTGGCAATAGTTGAGCGGAGTGAAGTATAAATTATAGGAAGCATAAAAAAGTAGGAGTGAAGTATATAAGTAAAGAAGTGAATTAAAATAAGATATATATATGTTTTAAATAAGTTAAAAAGTTTCTTCGTGTCGTTTTGTGGAGGGCAATTGTACAGGGCTGCTAAACGTTCTTCTTGAATCAAACCATTCGAAAGTGCACCCCTTTCATTTTTCTAACTCAATATGGAGCGTCAATCTTGATTGAATTAACAAATATCACATTTAAATTACCTGGACAACATCCTTGACCTATCAGTTGACTTTCCGCTTCACATGCCCTTCTTTTCCAAATTTTCAAGAAACTCCGCGACTCTGTTCCTTCTTGACAGTTTTGTCAGCCAATGATTTCTCCCTATATCCCGTATCATGATTAAATAAATCTAAAAGTATTTCCACATATTTAAAAGAGGGCTCCAAACATTGATTTGGAGAAGATTTTCAATTATTTATTATGTGCGGTAAATTTATCGCTTCCTCTCTATTTCTTATACTTGCGCATTCGATTTGCCCGTCTTTCAACTTACATCCGTCCCTCGTATTTATTTTGTACACCTTCCACTACTACGCGTGTCATATAGAGTAGACTCACATGGTGGTGTGGAATGAAATAGATGAAGTATTCAGTGCCTCAGAGTGTAAATTTCAATTTTTGGTTTTGGTGGTTAGTCAATCATTTCGTGTGTGTTGGTGTGTTAAGCATCTTGAGGTCGGGAGCATATGTCCATTGAGTTAATTAATACGTTAACTGAATTCATCTCTTCATCATCCTCCATATAAACCACCACACACTCGTTGATTCCAGGCTGTTCTCTCCGCTGCCGCCTTGGTCCGAACCACGCTCTTCGTTGGAGGAAACTTTCCTTATATTGTCCTCTCGTGGCCTGCTCCCGTCAAGTCTGCAAATCCGCATTACTTCAGAGGGCTGCGGGTAGTAATGAAATCCGGGGTGGGGAAAGGACGTATGAGGAAGTTTGCGGCTAGATGATGATGGTAGGTGGGAGAGGAGGCTGCCGTGGCGTGGCATGGGAGGATCTTCCCTAAATTGCATTACTGCTTCATCCGGAATAAGGCTAATTGCCCTCTCCTCCCTCTACTCTTCGCGGGAGTTTCGGTGGATTAGTGGCGGGGAGAGGGCGGCTGATGAAGGGCAAGGTTCGAAAGGAAGCCGTTCCTCCCCTCATCCCTCGGGAAGAAACCTCCACCCCCTCCTCTTCTCCCTCCCGTCCCGCCCCACTCCTCCCTGACCTCGGCGAACGGCAAGACGTCAACGCCATCTCAAGGGGTTAAGAATTTTTCTTGGGTACGGTCTAATGATGATGTCTTCTCATTCGTCGCCTAAAAATATATTGCCCCACAGAGCACCCTTTTGGATCGTTGAATAAAATCCCTCCCTTCTATTACAGGAAATAGTTTTTTAGGAGCGAATCATCAATATTTTATCGATTTCGTATTTAAACGAAACGGTCAATATTTCGGTCAATGTTTTTTTTAGTAAATAACCATTCGTCGAATTTACTGGGAAATATTACTCAAAGGTAAATCTTGGATGGGGAAATAAGTTTACCTGTCTTTCAGCACATGGATTCAATTTATTATCTGGTAATTGCAATCGAGCATGTAAATTAATAAATCGAATGATATGCAATCGCTGAGGAAGACATTTTGGTGCAACTAAATCCGTATGTGTGATCTTATTTCTCAAAACGTGCCAGTGAAATAAACTTACATGTTTTATTGTTATTAGGTAATCTACCGGTTAAAGTAGGTTTATAGATGGACACAACCACCAAATGTTTAAATATTTTGTGACTCCTAACAAAACACAATCCAGTAATCTACTCTTCATCAAGTCCTTCATCTCTGTGTATTTCCTTCCTCCCTTCATCCCGTCCAACATCCCTATCCTGTTCCTACCCTTTCCTCGTTCGCCTAACATTCTCCCCTTTATTACCGTCTTCAATATTCCACTGCCGATCAATACACCCTTCCTCCATTTTTCTTGCCTCCTTAGGATTTCTCCCAACAAACCCCTCTCCTCACCCATCTTACCTAGTACTTCCTCATTTGTTTTCCTTTCGGTCCATTTCACCTATTTACATTTTATGAAATTTATATTATGTCAAATCAGTTATGAAATAGTATTTATGAAGGAGACTCATTTTAATAAAACAATCTTTGTCCTTACGGCAAGAAAGCGAAAAAATCTCAAAAATCAAAATCTCAAAGTCTAATGCCTTCTCCGTCTCTAAAGTGACATTTTGAAGGCTTTCAGGATTTGAAATCATGTTTAGGATAAGGAGCATCTGATGATATATACAGGTATTAATAAATAAATATAAATATATATATATATATACTGTTATATATATATATATATATATATATATATATGTAGAGGAAATGATTAAAGAGGCATGGGAAGAACTGGATGTAGGAATGAAAGTCGGAGGGGAATTCGTAAAATCGGTTAGGTTTGCTGATGACCAAGCATTAGTTGCTCAGTCAGCCAAGGGGTTGCAAGGATTGCTGAGTGAATTGGAGGTTCAGTGCGATAAATACGGGATGAGAATCAATATTAATAAAACAAAGGTTATGCAATTTTCCAGAAAGAAAAAGGCTGAGCTAAATATTAAAATAGGCGGGGAAAGAATAGAGCAGGTAGAACAGTTTACCTATCTCGGAAGTGTTTTGGACCATTACGGTCAAAGTGGTAGGGACGTAAGGAGAAGAATTGCGCTAGGCAAGGAGGCTTTCTCAAGGAGGAGGGAGTTGATGGCGGGGACGTTGAGTAGGGATGTTAAGACAAGACTCGTAAAAACTCTGATATGGAGCGTAGCTATGTACGGCGCGGAAACGTGGTCACTGAAGCAGGAGGATAGACGTAGATTTTGACTTGGCTTTTGAAACGTGGGTGTGGAGAAGAATGGAGAAGGTGAAATGGACCGAAAGGAAAACAAATGAGGAAGTACTAGAGATGGTGGGTGAGGAGAGGGATTTGTTGAGAGAAATCCAATGGAGGCAGGAAAATGGATGAAAGGCGTGTTGAGCGGTAGTGGAATGTTGAAGAAGGTAATAGAGGGGAGAATGTTGGGCAAGCGAGGAAAGGGTAGGAACAGAATAGGGATGTTGGATGGGATGAAGGGAGGAAAGAAGTACACAGAGATGAAGAGGGACCTGATGTAGTTTAGGTTGCTGGATTGGGTTTTGTTTGGAGTTACAAAATATGTATTTGATAGTTGTGTCCATCCAAAAACCTACCTTAACCGATAGATTACCTAATAATAATATATATATATATATATATATATATATATATATATATATATATATATATATATTTATATATTTAACTTAGACAGCAACACACAGCACGAGAACGCATAAAAAGAACACTCACAATAATATCTTGATCATTTCGACGGACTCGAACTCCTTCTTCGGAAGATAAGACATCATACATGTATGATATCTTATCTTCCGAAGAAGACTGAGTTCGAGTCCGTCGAAATTATCAAGATATTATTGTAAGTGTTCTTTTTATGTGTTCTCGTGCTGTGTGTTGCTGTTTAAGTTTTTTATTCAACACTTCCGTGTAACTTCGAAAAAATCATCTAAATATATAATATAATATAATATAATTGACTATTTATAATATTCTTCTCATTATAATATCTAATAACTAATAATATCATTCTCATTCTACTGCATATATTCTATGCTTGTAAAATTATATATATGTACTTGTATATAAGTGTCTATATTCGAGTATGTATTAACTTTTTTAGCTTTTATCTTTAGCATAACATGTTTTTAAACGTTCGGTAAGGGAATGCAATTAATATACTTTGAACCTAGTATATCGTAACATATTAGCAGCTCATTCAAACCTAAAAACTCATGTAACTCATTTTTTGAGGTCTAGATAGAAAGGACGGGCATGATATTCTTCAAGAGTGAGGTGAGATAGCTTGTACAAGAATTAATCAGAGTCATTGAATTTTTCCTCCTTAATGAGAGATAATGGTGATGTTCTGGAGATGTTTTATTCCGCGGACTATTCAAATGACGGTCATTTAATTGCCTGCTTAAAAAATGCACTGTTGAAATAAGTCTAAATGAAAAATATTCAAAATATGTTTAGTGAATAAAGACAAAATTGAAATAATTTAAATTTATCCAGGTGTTTTTTTTAGATCCGCGTAAAAATACTTCAGAATATATAGGCTATTAGCTGTAATGAGTAAAACTGCTCAGCAATGGAATTAACCATTTATTCTTCGAATGAAATCATAGTCATCATATTATTTCTCCTCCAATAATATTTTTTGCATCTCAATTTGTAGGAATGGTTGGGCTATTTAAATTTATGTTATCTTTTTAAATTAAATAGCATCTTTGATAATGCAGCAACAGCAATATCAGCGCAGTATTTATGACGCGACAACAAATGACATTAAAACATAAAATCGATTCTATCAATAAATATTCACTTATCACCCCTACCTGTCGTTGGGAGAATCCATTGCATTTGTTGCGGTTTTATGGAGTTACATTGAGTTTTTGTTGTTAAATCAGATTTATCAGCCTGAAAATATTTTTTGTTTTTACGAAAGATCTGAAATATTCTGGATTTTTGTATGGCCAACTGAATCCGTAGTTCTGGCTACTATTGGATTACTACCCTCTTTCATTTGCAAGGCTTCCACCACTTACCATTTCTCGAGTTAATTCCCTTACCAGTGAGACCGACTGGAGTAAAAACGCGATAAGAATACTTACCCAGGCATGGTTAATTGAGCGTAACAAGTACATTTGGGATTTAGGAAGACCTTTTTCACGCTTCACGCTGCTCGAACATAATTACTTTGAAGGACCCATAAATTAGGATGGGATTATCGCTGCGGCAATATTTGTATTCCAAGCTTCTTGTATTTCCTTCAATTTTTACCTCTATATAGAACGTATATTTTTATATGGATATACTTTTGCAATAAAATGTATAAAAATCATCAATAAATTTTAATCCAAACATTCGTGACCATTAATATTTTTTTAAAAATTCAAAACGATTTTGTAAAAACATGACATAATATGCTAATCCGTGTACTTTTCCTGGATTTGTAAGCGTATAAAATATTGTTTCTTAGCTCTTAACGCTTTTTTTCCCTCAGAGAATCTTTCTTTTTTCATAATTATGGAAATAAGACCACGGTAATCATTCCGAAAATTGCTTTTTATAATAGGCCAGGTGGAATAGTCCATAGTTAGATTAGTCCACAGTTAGATGAAGTTTAGCATGGTCATCCAAGGCTATGTGTAATATAGACATCACAATTTGGTTCCTTTCCCTGCGCTGTCTGTGTTTCTCACGAAGACCTGGTACACGAAAATATCACTCAGCTTGGTTACAACTGAGAATGTTGGATTAAATCATCGGGAATTGAACCCGTGTCCGAGCGCAGCGGTCTACTCACACATGGGATTATTGTATCTGCGGCTAGGATATATTGCATTCGATATGAACTCAATATGTGGTTTCATGTTCCTGTGCTCCAGCAAAACCATCATGAAAATTAATTGTAAGAATAACCCGCTATACTGCTGGTTAAGCCTGCTAATTTATCTTGATAGCAGTCCTAAGAATTTGAATTTAATGATTTTTACCCACCTTTTATGGTGCAAAAATGCGATTTTACAAGGTATCCACTACGGGAAAACTCATTGATGGTGTTTTTTTACAATTCACTAAAAGAATTGTCATGATTACTTTTTGTTATAAATGTATGAATGCGATTGTGACATTTTTAGACCAAGATAAATTAGAAATTGCGAGGTATTAGTAACAAAAAGTACTGACTCATACCATAATCTTTGCTTTCTAAGCATTTTAATGATAAATTCACGGTAATTAAATGTAAGAATAAAAGTTTCTTACGATGCTGATTTGCAATTTTTCTCTGGTTCTTTTTGCAATGTTACCACAGAATGGTTGAAATTTTACAGCACTCTTTGGACGAAATGAAATAGCTCGCAAAAATAAATGACCTTTTTGCGAACTATAAATTTATTTGATACTAAACTCGCCTTTACCAGTAACCAGTTATATTCAAACACGAGAATATGTTCCATCCGCACATACTTTGTGGATCGACATCCTCCTCTCAGACCGGACATTCGAGTGATCCCTCGCTGTGAGGACGCGTGCACGATCACTCGACTCGGATCATTTCCTCTTCATTTCACTCGCAGCGGCGCAGGCGGATGCGCCGCGCCGGGGCGAGAGCAGTTTTCAGGCTGTGGGGAGTCGAGGAAAAGAGGCCCCCTCCAAAGACAACGCGGGAGTGATAAGCGGGGATGGAGGCGGCGGGAGTCGAGATCGAAATACATTGCCACGTCCGCCACATCGTTCTCGAGTTGTGCCAGTCACCACCAACAGCCCCGACCGTGATGAATGAACGCCTCTCGAGATGAAATGGCCGCGCGCAGATTCATGGAGCAGAAATAAACCTGAGAGTGCACGGTCGGCATGCGCACCCTTGATGTAATCAAAGGAGCGAAAAACTGAGAGCTGCCTGAGTGTCTTCAGTTCCCGGATTTGCGAATATTTTATCTATCTCTCTCTCTCTACCTATCTCTATCTGTCTATCTCTCTCTTTGCTTCAGTCCTCTTTAGCCTACGGTAACAAACCGGAGAGTGATATAGTTGATGGTCGCTTCATTAATTATTTGTCGCTGAGGAGAGAAGTGTCGTCTGGGAAACTGTATCGGGGGCCTAACTGAATTTGACCGTGCCGTGTGCGCAACGTGCTCCCCCACGATCCGCACAGCGCCAAATCCGTAATGCGCCTTTTGAATCTGTATGGCTTCCCCACAGAGTTCAAAGGGCTGCTATGTGCGAGAAAGAGCCCGGAGACATGTGCCGAAAATTACCGCGGTCCCGCACCCGCTCGTGAAATACATGCTTAACTTGTTGAATGCATGAGGGAGACTCACTCTTTTGAGTTGCCATTCAAATCATACCGACCTCCCTTTTCGGAGAATTTACAAACATACCTCTGGTATTCCTCAACAGGAACCTTGGCCGAAATTTGTCAACTTGGAGATATTACCTTTCGAGTTTCCTCACGCTTGCGTGTCAATTTGATTATCTTTCTGGAAAATATTACATTTCAAATAAGACAAACAGGAGGGATCGAGAAGTCTAAATCCAGAGGAAGGTAATTTTATTATTGAAAATAGATATTTCTGCTTACAGCCTTCGAACCCTTAGGTTCACCTCTCTTTTACTTAGGATAAATTGATTGTATTCATAACTTTTTCTTAGTAACGCGTCGTTAAATACGTTGCTCTTCATCATATGGATATCAAAACTTTAGTTGAACTTCATTGAGTTTTGACGAATATCCTCATTTTTTAAGTTCAATTTCTGATAAATTTTTATGCTCACCTGTTTTAAGTCAATTTCAACCTTATTTTTCAATAATCCTGTATTGATTGATTATATTAAACGGAAACATAAAACAAGTCACGTTAGGTAAGTGGCGTGCCACGTTGATTATATTAGGGAATTCGGCTGCGGTGCCTGTGCGTATCGCACGCCCAAGCAACACTTCGTATGCCGCAATGTTTCGACTAGAGTCTGTGAAACGTCATTGAGCCCGTTAGGAATGAACCCACTTACCCGTCGTAAAACGTGAAAGAGAGAGAGGCCAGAGTTGAGGATTGTCGTCTCCGTCACTAAATTTAACGACGCGGGCTGGCTTTTTCGGCGGATAGCTGCGGGCGAAAAGTCTGAATTTTTTTTCGGGGAAAAGGTTTCTACGAAATGTTCCTTCCTCCTTTGCCTCTCACCCGGATTTAACTCGCAAGGACCCTTTACTTTGCCGATCGACCCTTTCCCCACTCCAACTCCTTCATCACATGGACGCCACGACCCTTCTCCTCCCATTCCTACGCACACACCCACAACTCGCCTCTCGACCTCCTCCCGAGGAGTCGAACGGGCCGAGGGGATTACGCTGGGGGTGTTGGGTGGTCTGATGGGAAGGTGGGAGGGAGACCGCTGCTGAGACTTCCCTGTCACCCACTCCTTCAAGGAAGAGCGCGCGGAAATCCCTCCCTCCCTCTCGGCATGAAGGTCACCTCTCCACACACGACGGAGCCCTGCTCATTAATCACGCGGCGTGGGCAAGACGGACGGAGGAGGTGACGGGTGTGCGGGCGTTGGGAGTTTTAGGTTTGTGGGGGAGCACTGGAAGGGCATTGGAAAGGGAGGCGGGAGGAGAAGGGTGATGCTGCACCGGGCGAATGCCCCACCGAGAAGCCCCTCACTTCCAACGGGGCACGCAGTTGTCACCGATCTAAAATTGCCAGCCAGAAACTAATATAGAAGTTCTTTTAAAATAATACATAACGGCGACAGTGATTCTGTAATTTTTTACCTGCCAAATCAAGTTTAGACGCTAACTTTCCTGCATTTCTAATAATTAAAGCAATGATATTAATACATTTTCCTCCGCGACGCCATCCTATGGCTCTTTCTCAGAGCTGCAAGTTGATGTACAGGTCCTCCAAATTTCTTCTTAAAAGTTTTACTAAATATCTCTTGTTCCCTGTATTACAAACCTCCAAATTCGCAAAATGTCTTACACGTGCAAGGAACAAGTTGTGCACCATTTAATACCATCAAAGAATTTTTACGCACACATTAGGACTTTTTTGAACAGACCTATAAAATTTTGAAATTTGCTTCTGCGAGGAAGTGTAAGCGGACGAGCAATTTTTAATTGGCTGGTGCTAAACAACGTGGGTTGGCAGCGAGTATTCGTTGAATTGCCGCTCTGGAGTTGACTGATCACGTCGGAAACAAGCGAGTCGCGGCCGAGGCGAAGGACGACGTAGCGGGATGTGGGAGTCTAGTTAATTTTCCCCTTCTTCCTAGAAGTTTTCGAAGTTTTCAAGGTTCCAAGCGTCGTGCAGGAATTTTAAAAAGGTGATATTTAGCTCTTTTTACCATCGGTTTTTTGGTTCAAAGTCTTGGATTTCAAGTAGAATGAAAGGGAGGAAGGCTAAATTTTACTAACCAAAGGTCACGAGTTTTAATTCCCCTGCAGGATTGCTGTTTTACTTCTGTCAACTATATACTTTTGGTTCAAATTTACATCGCGAAAGGGAATAAAAATAGATAGGACATATATCATAACTCAAATGTTATCACAACTTTTAAATTGTACTCCATTCTCTGTTTTGGCCACTGAGTGCAACGACTTAAAAAATAAATCACCCACAGAAATACGGTATTTATTTAGGAAAGCTCAATATTCTAATGGTTTTAGTTGCAATTAAATAGCATTTTGACAAAATACCTATATAATAGAGGTTTATCAGTTTTACACTTGATACGAGTAGTTAAAAAAGGGAAATCCGAATGCTTATCTCATTTTTGTTCTCAATCGATTACTGCGTTCAAGTGAGTTTTAAGACCACAGATATGAACCCCCAAGCCAATAAATCCACGTAATTTTCCGTAAAGGATTTCAGTTGTTTTATAATACAGAGCACTTGAGCTGGTTATGATAGATTGAATGAAGACATACGAGGTGTATTCAAAACATAACGAGAATTTTTTCGTTTCGCGGGCTTGGAGAGTCCGAATGTCAAACTTTTTTTATTATGTTGATATACATTTCCCTGAAGTGTGATAAAACTTTCAGCTGTTTTCATTGTGAACTTTGCCTGTGACAGCCACTAAGGTTAGACGTGTTTTTTGAGCTCGGCGATTTTCGTTTGTTAAAAGAAATGGATCAAATAATTTGTATCAAATTTTGCGTAAAAATAAAATAAAGTGTAACAAAGTGTGTGACATGCTAACAAAGGCCTATGGTAAGTCTGCTATGAGTAAATCAAAAGTTTATGAGTGGTATAAGCGTTTCCAAGAAGGCCGTGAAGACCTTGAAGATGACGAACGCCCTGGACGCCCCAGCACATTAACAATCGATGAAAACGTAGAAAAAGTGAAAGAAATGGTTATAAATGATTGTCGAATCACAATTAGAGAGGTCTCTGATAATGTTGGCATATCGATTGGATCATGTCATGACTTGTTTCCAATTTTTTGGGCATGAAACGTGAGGAAGCAAAATTCGTTCCCAAATTGTTGAATTTTGAACAAAAAACAGCGGCGAATGGAAGTTGCTCAGGAGCCACTATAAGAAGTAAACGAAGATGCAGAATTACTGAAACGTACTATAACAGATGACGAAACATGGGTTTATGTATATGACGTTGAAGCTAAGGCTCAATCATCCCAGTGGAGACATTCTGACTCACCTAGACTGAAAACGGCTCGACAAGTGCGGTCGAACGTGAAGGTTATGCTCACTGTGTTCTTCGATTTTAATGGCATCATGAATTCCTGCCGCCAGGTCAAACGGTCAACAAGAAGTACTACCTACAAATTCAACGCCGTTTGCGTGAAACAATCCGAAAAAACCGCCCGGATATGTGGAAAAACAATTAATGGCTTTTGCACCAAGGTAATGCACCAGCTCACACTCCATTGCTTGTTCATGAATTTTGGGCCAGAAACGGTACTGTAACGATGCCCTAGTCTCCATATTCGCCAGATAATGCTCCGTGTGACTTTTTCTATTTCCAAAAATGAAGAGAACCTTGATGGGCCGTCGTTTTACAGCCGTAGGTGACATTAAAAGCGCATCCCTGAAAGAACTAAAGGCAATCTCAAAGGTCGAGTTTGAAAAGTGTTTCGGCGATTGGATGAAACGCTGGCACAAGTGCATAATCTTCAATGGGGACTACTTTGAAGGTGACAACATCAAGGTATAAGAATAAATATATATTATTGTCCAAAAAATTAAAATTCCCATTATTTTTTTAACACCCCTCTTATTTCAGTCATTGTATTACTTTAATAGTTGATATGCTAATCTCCTTATTATGTTTTAATGATAATAGAAGAAATGGGCGTTTGAGCTTATTTTCTCCTTTAATGAACTTGAATATCGAATCAAAAGGGAAAAGTTGAATAGATGAAAATTCTCGACTACAAATTATATATTCAAACTTGCCTTTTTCGAAAGTTAAAAAAGCAGTAAAAAGGAAGAATACCACGGGGCTCACCTTTTCAATCGGAAAATGTTTTTATCCGGGACAAATCCGCGCTAAGGTCAAGCAAACGTAGATGTTGAATCAAATCAGCTTGCAACTCTCAAAGCATCCAGTGAGGGGAAGGAAGAGCACCGACACGAAGCCAATTTCGCGAGGGATGGATGTCGGAGAATTCCACAGGAGTAGGTGTGCGTGTGACCGTATGGGGTGTGTGGGTATGTGAGCGTAAGCGGGGAGCTTAGTAGAGATTAATGGATGGAAGTACGTGGAAGAGGAGGGTGGATGTGCGGGGGAAGTGGGGGAGGTGGAGGGAAAGGGAAGTGAGTCGGTCCTCTTCCAGCGGGAGCCGGAATAGGGTGGGGTTGGGGATGGAGAGTCACATGACTTCGGGGAGGGGGTGGGATTGGTATGGACCGGGGCGAATTAGAAAGTCGAGCGGAGAGGCGGCCTGTTAGCGTCCTTGCACTCCACCGGAAGAGTTTTGGGAGGAGTGGAAGAGAGGATGACGGAGCAAGAGATTAATTTTAACGTTCGATTCACCACGGTTCATTACATTGCGACATATGTGTCAGTGACTCTTCATCGAAAACACTTTCTGGTTATTATTAGACAAAGGGTCATCAAGCCATCTACGCCTTGGATGGTATTTTAAATGAAAGGAGTTTGCACACTTGAAGATTTTAATCCTTCGAGAGTGTAATCAAATCTAAGAGAGCTTCAGGAACCGTAAAAATTATTTTGGAGATTTTATTGCCTCACAGTGGTTTCCTATAACCCTTCACGCCAAAACTCTTCCGCTCAGCGTTTCTAGCCAAGGATTTCGTCACTGGTTGCGACCGATCCAAAACCATATTTATCGAGTAATCCGAATGTTGTCAAACAAAAGATAATGTAATTACGTAATTGTTTTAATGGACTACTACTGGATGGATGTTTTGGCAACGAATTGCTCCCCTTCAATTCCCTGAAGGAAATTGTCAGCCCTGCATCAAATTATAGAGCAAATACGAGCGAAATTTTAGAACGAATAGGTCCGTTTTTTCAGCTTTTGTAATTTTCTTCAAATTTAATTACACCGGCATTAATAGTTTATGCTCCTTCATTTTATTTAACGCTAAGCTCAAATGTTTGCTGGTCCCATAAAAAAGGTTTCAATTTACAATTTTTCGACTCCTCGACGAAATGAAATAGAGACTGATTGCAAGCACTACGACGCGTGGCCTTTAGACTCCTAACACTCCAGAAAAAGTACACAAGAATATAATTATTAATAAACTTACTGTCAATAAGAAAATAATCAAAATATCTATTTTCGCATGTGATGTACCGTGTGGAGTGTTAAATGTTGCCTTAATTATTGCCGTCTCGCTGAAGCGGATGATATTATTACTACGAGACATTGATAAGAAAAAAGAAGAGAATTTCTCTCATGAGAAATTATAAAAACATCAAGGGATATCCAAAGTATGGTCTTTTAAGTGGAAATGAGTTATTAAGGTGGCATCTGATTAAAACGGGAGAGGAAACAAATTCCGAATGACTCCAGCAAGGAGTAGAGTTAATGTGGGAGGAACAACACTGACAGAACCACTACTAGGACTGCTTGCTCCGAGGCCATCCACCGTAAATCTTCTTGGCGGAGTAGCCAATTTAGGATAGTGACCCAATTTCCAATTTTTTTGAAGACAATTGGGTGGGCGAATGCAAGGTAGAGAGAAGGAGAGGGAGAGGTGGCGTTCAGGGTGACTGTGTCGAACATGGTCAGTTATTAGTAGGGGCGTGATAGAGAGAGGAGGGCGGTAGGAGTGGTTGTGAGGGAAAGCGTTTGAATGAATGTGTGGAAGAAATAATAGGCAGAGGGATTTAAGGATGGGATGTGGGTGTAAACGGAGGAGGATGGAGAGAAAAAGGGGAAGAGAATGACGTCTCGGGATTGTATAAAAGGAACGGATTATGAGAGTTGGTGCACGTTTGAAGAGGGGGTTGGAGGTCAAGGTCAAAGAATGACCTCTCCTCGAGGAAAAGACGAAGGCGCATAAAATCGTCCTCTCCCTCGGAGACGTTGATGAGGGTTGAGAGGGGAGGTAAGAGGGGAGCAGGGGTAGAGAGAGCGGGTGAAGGGAACAGAGAGCGAGGGCAAAATATGAGAAATTGCGTAGGTGTGTGTGTGTGTGCGTGAGAGAGAGAGAGAGAGAGGGGGGGGTGCAGAAAGGGGAGATTCCCCTTTCTAAATGCGAACAGGAAGGAAGGAAATTATTCGCAGAGACGATGTCCCATGCCCCCACCTCCCGCATCACCCACGCCCTCCCCACCCGTCTCCTTTTCATCCCCCGCGCTCCTCCCGAACTTCTCCTACGTCTCCTGAAGGTGACAGCCGTGCCGCTGTGCTTTCGACCCGCTCCTCACGCGCCCTCACCTCCCGCTCCCCTTTCGTGGAAGCGCCGGGTTGGGTTATACCCCTCACTACATGGTTTCCATCCCTAAGAAGATGAGTTCTCTAGTTGCCAGGAAATCGAGAATATATCCTCCAAGCGCCAGACCCCATGCGTTTAAGAACGCGAGCGTCTTACTCGTTTTGATTTTATGCGTGGAGCTGGTAACAATGACTGCACTCAGTCATTGTTTCCAGCTTCTGGATCTAGCACATCTATCAGTAATCGATGAGTAATTTAATACCGATATTTACACTTAGAAAATTATTTTTAAGGTCATGATATTCAGCCACATTTTAAAGGTTTATTTCAATTAAAATATTCAGCTGATAAATCCACATTTACGTTTTGACTAAGCTATTAATTTTGACCCTGCAAATGTTATTAGTCTGTCACTATTGAGCTGATATACAAAAAATATTCGATATAGGGATATTTATCTGTAATTAAATCGACAAAATTTTGTCATGCGCCTTTTACTAGGCGTATACTTTGGCGTCTATTTAAGTACATACCCTCTAAACTCTTGACTTTGTATAAAAAAAATCTCCAATTCAAAATAAATATAATTTAACCTCAAAGATGAAACTTTATCATCATTATAAATGTTATATCACTTAATCTAATTCATATTAAAGAGAATAAGTATAAACCGCAGAATCTTTTAACTATACCGCCAAGAGGAGCATCAAAGAATTTTATATCTTCAACTTCCGCGAATCTGTCAATCGATGGAGTGAAGTCAAAGAGTAATCCTCAAACCCAGGTGATTTTCTTTGTAGACAGCTCAAGAGAAGGCTATAGTCAGATTATTTCCATTTTCTTTTTTAATGATCTTGAAATCAATCTCTTTTTCCTTTTTTTCACAGCAAAAATATAAATAAATGTGCAAGTATATGGCGTACTGCGCAAAATTCTTGGAGAACTAGTGATGATATTTGACTAGTGACCTTTAATACAATCATCGTACCATGTTTAATCTCAGCAACTATTGTTATCATAGGAAAGGTGAAACTGTCGATTCGGAAATGTTGAGTCATACATGGATTGCATGAAGCCGGCGAAATATTTTTATTTATATTTTTTATCATATGTGAACATAGGTATGGAGACGAATTTGAATGTAAAAAACCGGTGCTGCATTTCAAAGTAGTACTAGAAGTGTTAGTTTTTTTATATTTCGTCTCAATACGAATTTGTTGCCCATAGGAAATTAATGAGTAAATCTGATGCCCCCGAGGAAAGCATAAGAAGCGTTTTGAGTGCTGCATTGGATACGGCTTTTAAAGCCTTTTAGGCTTTCGTGCAATGCCGGTATGCACTTTGGCTCTGAGTACCGGGTGCTTTAAGCATTTGAATTTACAGCGAGAGTTTATTAGTCTTTCTTTGTGAGGCAATCATTTAGTTTTATTGCGGTGGCGTTCAAAAAACGACCGAATTGGTCACGTTGCATGTACGAATGCAATTGAGAAAGATTCATCAAAGACGAGTATTTGACATATGTTTGTATTGGATTTAATTACTTCAAAATAATAGAACTGCCTGTCCGACATATTCATCTGATAAAGTCTGACGCTCAGGTTTTACAGTTTTATACTCCCGAGTATGATTTACCAAGGCTGCTTTCCTTTCTATGTTTCTCAATTTTTCATGTGCTATTTACGTTAAATGTTTTCCATTCATATATATTCTTTATTTTTAATTTCTTAACTGGCAATCTTGCCATATTCACCTAACTTTACAGCTTAATAAAAAATCATTTTCTATAGTCTATTTTTGAATTATTGTCTATTTAAAGTGATTTGAATCATTGAAATATAGTCTATTGATGAAAAAATCATTTTCATCAGTCTAAGGTTTAATTGATAATATTTGTGTAGGTGCGATTATTTAAATGCACCCCTTTTGCACCGTGGTGCGCGCACATTAAATTGTTTGCAATGTTTACATTTTAGAAATCTTTTATCGTCGAACTAACTATGCATACGACTGGCCGGTAATTTTGCAAGAAAATCAGAACAAACGATTCAGTGACTACTGTTATTAAAACTATGCCACTTTGTGAGCTGCGGATATTAAAAAATGAGCATGAGTTATCCTTAAATGACAAGGAAATCTAGCCAGTGTGAAGCTGCTAAGCCAAACAGTCCATTTAAAAACCGATATCTGAAAATACTGCCGTTTGATAGCTGTCAAAATGAACCGGGAAACGATCAACATTGCAAAGGCGCGAGCGTGACTAAGGTAATTTGATTCGTCAGGTGGGGCGACTATATATTTTTTCCGCTACTGGCGAGGACTTTCAGGATATTGCACGCCCATTCTCTTAGTCCGGAATGCACTCGACAAGTTTGAGTGTGCGCTGATTGGATATCGACGTTTCCATTTCGGTTGGATAATCTAGGAAATGAATCTTCGCAACTGTAGGCCATTCTTGATGAGTTCCTGAATCCAAACTTCGGTTGGAATTGGTTCCGATGAGAGAGAGAGAGAGAGAGAGAGAGAGAGGGAGAGACTCCGATTCCGTTTACCTCCCTCCTCCCATACGTCCCGAGAACCAATTCATCGGTCGCTGTCGGAACCCCCTTCGAGAACAAATTTCCATCGTCGCATGTATCTGGATTCCGGCCGTCACAAATCCTCGGACGCTTCGATAGGTACCTATACCTTTGGCCCTTGTTATGATGAAGTCTATCTGTTTATGATTGATGGCATACACTAACATTTCAGCTGAGAGGCATAGATATACGTCACTCGTGATAGCTCCCTTTCATCGGCTTATTTTGGTTGCTTCTTAGGGCGCCTATGGAACGGTTATTCTGTTAGGAGTGATGCTATTGTGCCTGTATTTCTTTCAGGTGAGTTCCGGGCCAATATGAGCTTATCCGTAAAATAATGTTGGAACACCCTTAATAATACTCCTTCCAGCTACAGATCATGAATTTTTGTAGGAGTTCCCCCTTAAGAGTTCTTGATGGACATTTTTGCCCATTGTGGATATTTAAATAATATTTGAATAACAGGAGCTAAAACAAATTAAATCGTCCTAGGTCTCTAATTATTACATATTTTTATCGTGTTCTTTATATTTTTTATATTGAACGTTTGACCACCATTTTCCATGCATGATGTATTTTATTTGCATGGGAATGACTGGAAAAATTTGGGGGTATTAAAGTCTCTTTAACATACCGATCTAAGTGCAGCTATTGGCGGAAGAAAACTCACCCCACCAAACACCCAACCAATTCAATCTGTCTTCTGTGTTATTCATTTATTTTAAGGGTATACTTATTAGATTTGAGTGGTGGCGGGTAGAGAATTGAACCACTGACTCTGGGTTTAAATGCTGCTGTAATGTCTTTGGATCCATTTCAAATCCAAGCCGTGCGATTTCCTCGTTACTAGAATTTCGTAGAATGGTAGCATAGGGGTAGGAACCGTTCCATAAAATCTAAATGTGTACCTTCTACAGGCCCCGCTACTTAGTTTAGGGTGAGAAATTTCTATTGAAATCGATTTTTGGGTTTTTGATTGCGATCAACGGATTTCGGGAGAACACGAAGTGAGCTCTAGCCAGCTGTATCCCACTCTAAAAGTACCTTTGAATAAACTTTTAAATTTGTTTTGAGAACTATTTAATTATAAATGAGTGAAGTTAGCTCAAAGTAAATCAAATCCGGTTTTTGGCATGGATATCGTGTAAATACTGCACCTCTAGCCTTTGAAAGTACAGGTTTGAGGTTACCAAAATGCCTGTAATTTCACAGGTCTCGGGTATATGGTCAGACTCAAGGAGGATGAATAGCCTAATTACGAGTACGTCTTCCGTACACGCAAGTATTGAGGACTAAAAATATTAACTAAAAATCTTGTCCTTCATGCTATGGGTTTTATGTAACACGTGTGGCATTTAATTAATGATTTATTGAATCTATGAAATAATGCCATCTTCTAATTAAATTACATTGGATAGGAAATACCTCTGAACTAAAAGATAAGAGCTTACCTGTAACAATTTTACTAGATTACTATAATTTAGATTTATTTACATGTACATTCCATTTTATATTTATTTAGTGTATTTAATGTCGCGCTTTCTGTAATAATCGTAATATTTTATTTTCATTAAAAATTACTTATGGTAGAAAATGGGAAAAAATGTAATATACTCGTACATAAATATTGGAGTCAAATATGGGGTCATCCAAAAACGCAAATCGTTCACCCGAAGTAGTGCTATCTCGCTGAAATATTTCAAAGTTAATGTGCTAGGCGCTAAAGCATTTCCATCTTGCTGCCACCAGCAGTCTTGTTATCCGTTTTCTAATGCCTTAAAAAGATGATTAGTTATTCATAAATTTTCCTAGTGCAAAATTATGTTTTCTCATTACCCTTTACGTTAATACTCATTTAAATATTGCTATCTTATAAGAAATTGTCATTTAGTCTTTAGGGCTGTTCTAGTCCGTTAATAGTAGATAATAATAGAAATCCAGAAAATGTATGCACTTTGAATAATAGACGATACTTCTATATCAACGAGTGGGCCAAGAAAATAATCCTAACACTTGAATTAAGTGATCAGGCCACAATCTTGTACGACCTTCTGGTAAGCACAACTCAAATCCAAGTAATAGATTAGTCATTTAGCCTGTTTTTAGAATACACACATAATTTCTAACCGCAATGTCTTCACTCTAATTTATCAGCTGGTGATCATGATAGTAGAGTTTGATGGGGATATTTATTGCTTGCATAACTGAGGCTTAGGGGAATCTTTTATAATTATCACCATAATTTAACTTGAGAAATTTTTAAGGAATTAGTTCTATAACTATGAATGTTCGACCAGAAATCCTTATTATATTTCCATTTGAACAGATAACATGATCTGCAGCTAAAAAACGGGAGGTAGAAATTAAACATATTTCACCTCCATCTACTGAGTTCACGAAAATGAAATATTTTCTCGGTGAAAGCCACGCTGAGGTCTAGATCTGACCCACCGATACTTTTGTAAACGCTTAAGTGGTCCGCGGCACGAAAAGTTTGAGCAACACAGGTCTTAAATCATTAGAAGAAAAATTTTCATTTTTCAAGTATTTGTTTTTTATGAAAAGCCAGTCATTTCGCTTGAAGTATCGCACAATATCAACAATGATTTTTCTTCAATTTTACAGTTCAAACGTTCGACGCACGGCCAAGGATTAGCCCCACATTTATGTGGGAGCTATTCACGAGGCCTTGATTTTAACTCTGATATTCATCTGATATTCATGATTTAACCCTGCATTATCGTCTCATCCCCCTCTTCCTTACACTTTTCGAACGAATCTTTTTCACTCTCCCTCTCTCTCATTCTCCTTCGAGATATTTCGAAGACGGAAGGCAGCTCGGATGTTTGGCTCCTTCCGCAGGTGAGGAGGGAGGAGAGGTGGGCTGAGGGAGGGATGGAGAGGAGGGGTGGTTGGTGGAGGAGAAGTTGGATGGTGTAGGAGGTGGACCGAAAAGGGGGAAGCGGAGCTGCCAACCGTTAACAATGATTTCCACGACCCACCACGAGAAAGATATAACGAGCAATCTTTCAAAAGCGGAAAAAGGTATGTTACTGAGTTTTATAGAAAAACATTTCGATGCTTGACAATGGATGATCATTAAATTGAGACCTTGAGAATGAGGGCACTAGAAATACCAGTACCTGCCAATGATTTCCTATATCAGACAAATTTTATTTTCCCTACGCTCCCAAAGGGAGGAAGGTCATTGCTGCCACTGTCAAGTTCATTTTTCTGATCAAACAACAAAAACCCTAGCTTTTTTTCTATCCATGCAATGCACAAACCGGATACTAATGCGTGCAAATCTTTGGCTCGGTAAGGATAACAAAATGTAAGCATTGCCTATGTTATACAGGCAGACAGAATCAAAAAATCATTAAGCCGTATACACAGTTTATCGTTAATATTTATCTGAGAAGCCGTGCCATTTCTTCTAACCGCTTACTCAATATCCAAAATATATGGCATTATCCAATGGTAGTTGATTATTTCATTTGATATTCTCAGTTTTCCAAGACAAAATTTGAAAGAGATTGACAAGAATTTCCCGAACTACCTTACATTGGTTTTCGAAGTAGTTCACTTCTGAGTTCATGGTGGTCATTGCTTCAAACCAAAGTTGACGTTAACCTTAAACAATTTCTTATTTGGCAACGTGATCATTTTATCGATTAATTGGCGCGTAAAATTTCCGCACGCCCTCTTCACGGACGGTTGGCACTGCCGCCGAGGGAAGGACGCGGACGCTGAGCGAGGGGAAGGCGGAGCATGGGGAAGTAAACAAGGAGGGGGTAGGTTATAGAGGGAGGAAGAGAGAGAGAGAGTAAGAGAGAAGGAGGAGTTGAAGAGGCCAGGAAGCAAGTACTGTGAGGCAAGCGGAGCGTTCGCGCTCATGAAAATTTGAATTTACTGCACTTTTGTGACGGCAAAATTAGTCACGAGCAGTTCGCGCACGTCTTTGGTTCTCGATCTAGCTCAAGATGCACGCTTATGCAACGTGCTCCCTGCGTCTATGTTTCGTCCCCCATCTCGCCCTCATCGTCCCGCTCTCTCTCATTCTCGCACAACTTGGCGCATTCAGTTCTTCCTCCATTCGATGTTACCTCTCCCCCAGCCAACTTTCGGACTCGCCAACCCATCTGAGTGCTATTTTTTATTCACTCTTCTCCTTGAGCAACTGGACGTTTTTCCAGTTCATGATTTTGCCACAATGTCCCGCAGAAGGACGGTTCTTCACCACGGTTATCGGAATCCAAATGTTTCACGGCACTTTGATGAGTTTCTCCGAAGTTATTGAATGGCGAGGGACTGTCTTAGCTTAGGTTTCATCACCCATCATTTCAAAATTCACCGCGGTCGTATATCATCCTGAATTGGCGAAGACAGCCAACATCTTCACGTTTTGTCGAGGAGATTTTCGTGAGTCCTGCCTCCTATCGTAAGAGAGTGTCGTTCAACTCGCAACAGGGAAGAGAGAATTACATATTCGTTATCTTTGCAACAGATAAAGTTTTTCTGGCCGGGATATAGGCCAATTTCGAAAGTTTTACTTCTTTTTCAACATAAATTATAGGATAAACTTACGTGACTACTTGAAATTTAATTGTTCAATATATTTATGAATTAGTTAAATGCAATATTTCTCAGGCTCCGACGTGATGAAATAAGAAGACGTTTAGTGTGACGCGAAATCTTATTAATGATCTCGCTTTTCAGGCTTAAAACATTGGTTTAGGTGGGAAAATATCTTAAAAAAATTCGAACATTAATCGTAGAGTGAAAATAATAATAAGATATACCACATACTCAGGGATGACTGTTAGGCACGTCTGCAGGGATTTTCCCACAAGTATTCCACTCGTCATGGACGAGGGGGTTAGTTCTGCATTCCAGCCGAGCCCTGGAACGACAGGGCCATCACAACGCCGTGACGATGATGATACGTTATTTCGGCAAAAGGCAATACATATATATATATATATATATATATATATATATATATATATATATATATATATATATATATTAGACTGACTCATCAAATTTCATATTCAATCAAAAATGTTTCGGTGCTCGGGTGAGGATTTAGTAGGTGAGCATATAGTGGGAAGGAAAAATGAGTACGTCAAGTAAGAGGCTTACAATTCCGACCTCATCCCGTCACGCTTACTCTGGTTGCAATTTTTAACAAATCCGGCCGATTTTTTCTTAAACTTTTCAAATTTCTAAATCAACCTTCTCTCCCATGGATCAAAAATACTTGCAGCGTATTCGAAACGTGACGTAGCAGATCAACCAACCAACCTAGCTAGAATATACTAACCAACTTAGCAGATCTACTTAAATCCACTAAACCTCTCTCAAAATCCCCTCTCGCACCCACTCCATGCCATTGAGGAAAATGTAAAACTTGCCCTATTTTCACCACTCCATCCCTCTCCATCTCGCCTATTAACTATCGCCCGCTCTTTACTCACTCCTGCGCATCCAGTAATGTCGTCTATCTTTTAGCTTGTAAACTCTGCCCGTCCTTTTACATAGGCCAATGTTCCTTACCCCTGAATCTTAGGATAAATAATCATCACGCCTCGTGCAATCTCTCCTTCCCGTCTGCGGTTCTCACATTCCCAAAACATGCCTCCCATCACAACACCCCCTTCAACCAGTGCTATAGTGTTTCCGTTCTGGCGTCCCTTCTCCCATCTGATAACCCGATACAATTTAGAACTCTGCAAAGGGCATATATTAGGCTTTGCAAGGCCTATCATCATCCGGGACTCAACGTCGTTCACTAAAAAGAATGGTCTTAAGTGGAAATGTGTGGAAGTGATTCATATCGGAAAGGAAAATACTTTGCTCTTCAGCATGTATTTTGTTGCTCGTGGCCTAGGTTTTGACTTACTAAGTCCTGATGACGACTTTATAAGATGACACCTGTGTCTTGGGTGTTGCAGTACGTGTGGGTAAACGAATTGCTTTCTTTTCCGGTCGTGCATTAAATCCACCTCCTTTCTCTCACTCCTTCCCTCTCTCCGCTCCCCTCTCGCCTCTCTTCTCCCTTTCCCCTTCCCCAACCCTTCCTTTCACCCTTCCACACCCCCCATTTTCCCCTTCCTCCGCCCCTTCTCTCTCTCGCATACCTCACCTCCCCTATATCAGCAGGCAGCACTATTGTTTCTTCTGAAGGAGACGAAGCTAAAATCCGTCGAAATTATTTACAAATAACGTGAGTGGTCTTTTTATATTCTTTTATTGCTTGTTGCTGCCCAAATTTTTTTTATTCAACGCTTCCGTGTTACTTCGACGAAATCACGCATATATACATATATATATATATATATATATATATATATATATATATATATATATATATATATATATAACTATGTATGAGCAAGTGGAATCCTTCATTTACTTGGTAGCAACATAACTTGGAATGGAAGTATCTCGACCGACATCAAGCGAATAATAGTCCAAGCATAGAAGGTGTTCATTGAGCATATAAGGAAGCAGTTCGTCAAAATGTTCGTCTAGAGCATGGCACTCTACAGATCGGAGACATGGAATATTGGGAAAATGGACTAAAGAAGAATATAAGCATTTGAAACATAGCGCTGGGGGAGAACGCTGAAGAGTAAATGAACAGACAAAGTGAGGAACGATTAAGTATATAGAAGAGCAGAGGAGAATATGACCATATGGAGAACTCTACGGCAAAGAAGAAATAGATGAATTGGACATATCTTGAGGCAGAATGGATTAGTTAGAAACATAATAGAAGGCAAAATTGAAGGAAAGATCTCGCGAGGAAGGCCAAGAGACGAGTATATAGGACAAGTTAAGAAGGACGTAAAATAGGGAACCTATCAGAGTGTGAGGGAATTAATACTAAATAGGGAAGAATAGTGAGGGCTGCAGCCAATCTAAGGATTGAAATACTGATGATGATAACTTTATTTGTAAATTATTACATACATGAATGCATAAATAAATATATATATATATATATATATATATATATATATATATATATATATATATATATGGAAATATTGACAACAAGTTAATTGGTGTTGGGTGATCGGTGGGTGTAATACAGACCACTAAGGTCAGGCTGCCGGACGTCGGAAGTGAAAGGGTATGGTTTTGCGAACCGTGGGATAAGCAAGCGATTCGCCGTGGAGGTTTCACAAGTAAACAAGGAAGGAAGTGATTTTTGTGGAAAATTAGGAAACACGTGATCTTTGTGTGCGCGTGAGCAACAGGGGATGCACGTGTATCCCCTGCGAGAGAGAGGGCAGAAGGGTGATGGAGCGGGAGAGATGGTGGGGGTGGTGAACGGAGTGCTCTCGGTGGCCGAACGGGAGCGGTCTTGTGCCTTAGAATCCTCAGAACTCTTACGTTTATATTTCTCTAATCTTTATTCATAGGTTTCATTCTCGAATGAATATAGTGTTTACCGAAGGAAAACTTCTCCCTCGATACAGGGCACCCAAAAACCTGAAAGAAGTGGCAAATAACAATAATACCCAATGATAATTTTGTGTATTTAATTTTACACGTGGAATCGTGGCTCCGTCCTTTCGATCGCTGATCATGAAGGTTCCACACAAATGAACCGAGATCAATTTATTTTTACTGAAATAACAGAAATTATTAGGAGAAAGATCATCTATGCAATAAGCATTAAATAATTCTAGTTTTATGAGTACATTTTTATCTTAGTCTTACCTTTTCTCACTCTGTTGTTTTATAGCTTAATAATTGGTCACGAGTGATGCACTTCCGTTTCATTTTAAGGTTTCAAGTTTCCTGAATTTAGATATGATTAAAGACCACGACCTCCAAAATGGAAATTAAAGCTTTGCAAACAATCATTTCTTTGATATCCTCCTTGGAAGGAATTTTTTCTTACAATCGCGAAAGAAAAAAGTAACATGTCCCGTTTTTTCGAGACAAATTTCACCGCAATAGATAAGCAGACATTTATGAAGAATTAAGAAAGAAATGTCATCCAGTTTCAAAATATTATTTCTAAAGGTTTGTGATAATTGAGTGTCACCAAGTGAAATTCCAATTATCTACAATCTGTAGTAGATTAGAGATATTTCGTCTGCATACTCTATGTAATACTTTCCTGGAGTCCATGCATTATTTTTTCTCTAAGTTGCAAGTTCTTGGTGAAGTTAGTCCATTATTAGTCCTGAGCGAAATAAGTACTCCGTAATAAATTTGACTACTCAAAATTTTTGTATTGCTATCTTCTTTTCTCAGTTACCCTATTCGTTTTTATGAAAATTTTCCTTGCATAAATTCATGATTCCTTAATGCAAATTTCTCGGAATTTATATTAACGAAATACGGATGAAGTAACAAGCATTTTCATCTTGAGTCTAGGATTTCTGATTCAATGCTTCTTTTTTTAAATGACAACTTCGCGTTATTGTGGTCAGATCTTTTTCACGGCAATCACCTTACCCGACGTTTTAAATCGATTGTCAAACAATCTATAAATCTCAACATATTTTGCTGACGAAATAAAAGATAAAATGCATCTGATAATTTCTTGCAGCGGTCTGTGCATACGTTCTATTTCATTTAAATTTTACTAAATATTTTAATTATAAATTAAATCCAGTCAATACAATTTATTCTAACGATAAAATTTTTTCAGAACACGAATGTCCAATTCCCATTTTTCTCAAGAAGAAAAAGAATGACTTTTTCATATTGTGCAAAAAGAAATTTTCTCGGTAAAAAGGAACCCATTGGAAAGTAACCGATTAGCATATTTTTTTATTGAGCTCCATACACTTTGGATACTACATGCACATTGGTAATACCTTTTATGATAGATGCGGTAGTTTGTAAGCGATTAAAATCCATCGGAAGCCAATAGTGTTAGGGAGTTACGTCTCGAGGTGGAACGGTACTATGAGAGCAGAGAGACTCAAGTTGAAAACTTTCTCAGGAAAGTTTCCCGTTGAAGATGAGCTCATAAGGAACGTGTGGCTGTGGGAGGAGGAAAAAGTTGCCTGTCTAAGGGTAGAATGCTGGGTATTGTGGGGTAAGGGGAAGGTTTAGGGAAGGCCTGGAGACATGGTGAGGATTAATATTGAGAAAAAGAACGAAGGAATATGGGAGAAGAAGGATAGGAACGGGTTTGACGGATGGGGCCAGCGGCGGGTGGGCAAAAGGGGGAAAGAGAGGGAGTTGAGAAAAGGAGAACTAGAGAACGGATTCAGTGAGATGACTACTCATCCACGTAAAAATGTTTTTGCGGCGGAAGAGAAGGTTGTCGCGGGAGATAATACATTGCTTAGGAGGAAAGTTCCCATGGTGCTCTTGCTGAGCTCATAGGAACTCCATAATAGATGTTCGTTTTGTGTTTATCATTGAAGCATTCGTTCACACTTTCTTTCCCCTCTCCGTAATGATTTGTCTTATCATTTCCCTTACATCGCCGAAAATTAATTATTGCTTCGTTAAACTTGTTTATAATTTTTATATAATTTACGGTGTCATTATAATCTATATAAGTAAGATGAAAATTAAGGGTTGAAGGTAAAATAATTATACTTATGTTAATCTTATTGTAAATTTTATAATGACGATAATATTTTTACTTTAATTTATTTAAACATATTTCATCAATATGATATCAAATGTATCCAAAAAATTTCTTTTTTGTTCTTATAGAAAATTTTGGTTAGGGATTAGATGTAAGATTGGTCCTCAGTCTTGATATTGTTGATTAAAATATACTTTACGTAACTTGTGGGAGGAAATTTTCAAAAAGTATAAGAATTCGGCATCCACAGAATTGATTCTAACTTATTTCACTGCGCTGCTCATCTTTCAGTATGTAAGAAATCTGTGCAAGAGGCTAAAGTTTTTAAAATTTTGAACTTTCTGGTACTCAGACGCAAATACAGAACGGATCCGTTATGATGTTGGATATCTGGGGAAAGTGATATCTCTTCGAAGGAAGTGGTCGAGGTGCATCTTTTTCGTTGGGAAGGGCGATTCCATACGACTGGACAATTCCTCCACGATGGGGCGAAGACCACTCTCAAAGTTTCTAGCAGTGGTGTGTTGCCATGCCGCAAATAGGGGTCCCAGGTAAGCAGCGTCAGCTGCTATGAAGTAATCCCGACGGGAGAGGTCGTTTGGGTCTCCGTCCAATCCACGCCCACACGCTCCGTCACCGACCGACATCACCACCCACTCTCTCCCTGCCACCGGACTCCTAAAGATGAAAAGATGATCCCTCTCTCCTTTCACCAAGGTGGATAAGTTTCTCCGTTTCCACACGTTCGCCCCGGAGGCGTCTTCATTCTCCGCCCACCCGGCACGCGTCAGCGGAAGATCTCAACCAACGCCACACCCGTCCCATTCCTCCCCGTTTCACCTAGACGCACGATCCTTTCTCTCCCACTCATAATCATCAATCCTCTCCCCGTACACCCATGGTCTTTCGCTATTTAACCCCCTTTAACTCCAAAACCTCCCCCTTTTCGAAACTCAAACTTCAACTTATCGCTAAATACACAAATGCATGACACATAAATACAAACGTGTACAAATATTCAGACATAAAGGTCACTTACCCTAGTTCTCGTAATAGTTTGTGTGAAAGTGGAGAAAAAGATTAACGAGAAATTTGTGAACCTTTGTGGATGTGGAGGCTGTCCTGTCTTCAAGTTTCGAAGAAGAGTAATATTCAGTTTTAATACTGTATGTCACATTCGTGTGGATCAACCAGATCCCCACTTTTTCCCACATGGTTCCTCCTCTATACAAGTACAAATACATTCCTCAGCTACCTCCATTTATTCCTATTATCACAGTCTATTGTTTCTACAACTTACGTCACACATTTTCTCTTCCATTCACTTCACTTCTACTCACTCGGTACACCTATGTATTTGCTGAGTTTCCACTTAAAGAAATACTCATTTTTCTTTCAAATAATTTACTCATCCTTTCACCACGACATCACCTGCAAGAACCATATACTACTGTTCTCACCCATTAAAAAGCTGTATACTTGACGCCAAAGGCTCCAACATAAATTATATTCACTTTTCCGACGCCAGATAGGGTCCGAACTTAACTTGATCCTCATGTTAAATCCTTCGCCCTCTTCTCCACTACCTTTGATTTCGGATATTCGATCTCCCTATCTTCTTTAACTTGCCACCTCCTCCAAAGGAAATTTGATATAGCTGTTAAGGCTACAAAATAAGGAGTACCAAAACGATTCCTCCTGCCCCGCATCATCCAATGACAAATTCAACCTCTCCTCCACCAAACCCGGTAACGACGAAATTTTGGTAAATTCCAGAAGTCTCTAATTCTCTCCTACCCTCCCTAGCTAACTACAATAACGGTCTCATGCAATGCTCACTATTTCCGACAAAACCCCCGATGTCACGTAGTCTGGAAGACACGTATACTCCATCAAACTTCACTTTACACCCTGCTCTGCCCTAATTCCAGTCCTCTTCCACTTACGATCCCAATACCTCCACTCAAACCACCCTATTGAAACATTCATCAAGCAGCTCCCTCCCTGATTATCTGGCCATCGTTTCTTAACTCAATGAAAACAGCCAACATTTATCCACCGTAGAACTTGAGGAAATTTGAAAGCTACGATCTGACCGTGGTATCACTATCACGTGGAAGCAATCCGTCAGTTGACTGATACTTTAATTCATCGACCTCTTTCACACGTTCCTAATTCTGTATTTCGATCAGAAATATTTCATCTCCCAGAACTCACGAACCCAAGGAAGAAAGCCTGGCACTAAAACCATATTTTTGGGTCATCTTCATCGACAATTGCTTTTTCGTCTTGATCCACGGCCTCAATTCCCTCTCTATATTCATGTCTTAACTCAATTCCTCTTTCTTAATTTGATATAACTCCTTGACCTCCAGCACAATATCACCTATTGAGGCACCAAAATCTCCGTTTACAACATCAAATTCCTCACGTCAGTTCATATCACTGCCACTAATCGCCAACAATACCCCCATTTCAATTGCTGTACCTTCCACGTTATAAACGCCCAAACCTACATTCACTCTTGATCCGTGTTTATCGAATTTGCAATGAATATCCATCACTCATCCTTCATTCAAATAACCCCAAAATCTTCCTCTTGAGACCTGACTACGTTCGTGGGTATTTTCCCTTCTTAATCTCCACACCATTCCTTACTCCTGCGCCACGTCGCAGATCTAAAACCGAGACACTGTTGAACTCCTGCACTACCTTCTTCCTCGGAATAAATAAGGTGACCAAATTACTAAGTGATCTCTTCCCCCTTCTTCAGGACAATTCTGTCAGCTCATGCGCATGTTTCAAATGTCTCACTCTATTTTACAGGTGACCCACAAACCTTTACAATATTCTGCGTTACCTCCGCTCTCCACACATGACTCCATTCATTTCATTTTAGCCTGGCACCTACCACCTTACGGTTCCTCTCGCTTTGCCTTAACTTCCGACCCTCCATGCACCACCCTCGATACTTTACCGCTTTCAATTATAAGAGAATGTTACATAGTGTATGCATATAATTATATACATGTATATATATATTATTATGTATTACGCATTCATTATTTTGCATGAAATAATTAGTGTGTCTTCTCTCTTATTTCCCACCACCACCTTACTCTTCCTCCCTTGCGATACCGCCTGATCCCTATGTCTCGACTCAAAGGGCAGCTCCGCGGGATATTTGTTTTCATTTCCATCCTTTTTCAAAACGCTTCCGTAGACCGGCAATCACCCACTTTTGACTCGCATATCAACCTTTCTTTTGTTTTGCTTTTATTTATTCTCTCTCTCTCTCTCTCGTGTACAAGAAGCAAGTTTAGGGAAAGAGAAATGGAGGAAATAGGGCACAAAATGGGGATAAAGAGGGTGAGGGATGTGCTGGAGGAGGCCGAAAGAGGCACGAGGATTCAGGATAGTGTTCACTCATCCAAATATGGAAGGATCGGCAACGGAACGGTCCAGTGAACCGGAGAAGAATGAGCAACCTTCGAAATCTGAAGCTAATCTCATAACCACTGTCCCAATCTGCCTCTCCATCTCGGAGCAATTCTACAAACTGGCGAAAAAAAAATAACTCAAATTTGAATTGCAATATCATTTTAATTACTTGGTTGATTATTTTTAGCTGCACGTACCGAGCCAGTTCAACTTAAAAAATTATACGTCGCGTTTTCGACGGTGAGGAAAGTTAACCGGATTTTAATCTCGGGGTCTACCAGGGGAGGCAAGTTGGTCGTTACCGTGGAATTCATTACGTCAAATACTGGTCTTCTTCAGAAATGTAATATCACAATTCCTTTCATTACCATGCCATCTAATTTCATTCATAAAAAAGTGAATCGTTAACCCAGAGTGTGATGTGAGTCTATGATCTTTGTTAACGTTTGCAGCCGAGAAGATGGCGAACGTTCACTGCTAAGCGGTGATATACGCCCATATTAAACGTCAGCCCACGGGCTATTACGTTGCTTCAGAAGATTACTTATACTTCCACAGTTTGCAGACATTGAGATATTCTGTTTGTTCATTGTTGAAATTTTAAAAATAGTTTGTAATAATTGGCACATCGTTCTGCTATGATTTCCAGCTCCTTCATTTCATAATATTTTCCACGATGCATCAAATATATTTCCTCCCGAATCGACGGCTTTGATTTAAAGCTTTAAATAAACGAAAAAACCGGTAATCACGCTAACTTTATTTAGCATTAGTGTGAAATAGCATTGATCAGAAAGTCTGTGAGATGCCAAATAAATGGTTAACAAATATTAAAATGGAAAAAAAATTGGAAAATTCTTTTTCACGATCATGTGTTAAAGAAGACAGCATGTTCTAACATTGTTCCAAAATGGCATTTTTTCATAATATAGTTTTTTGCAGACAATTAAAAGTGATCAGATTTGTGATGATCGTTATGTAAAGAAAATCATGAGATAATGTATGATAAACTAAAGAAAAGAAAGTATCCGAAATAAAAATGGTTAAATTACTTTTATCACAACTAATACTTACGTGTAATTCACTCAAATTTGTGTTTAACTTTCAATTGAAATCATTAGTGTATTTTTATATATTTTTATTAGTTTAATTTTCAGTATGAAGTTTGAAGAAGTGGAGATTAATGCGGGAAATATTTCGAAAGATTCCCCTGCCGTAAAGTGACAATTTTACTTTTTCAACTGCTATTAAAACAAATTTTACACAAAGAGGGCACACGAATTTCAGGGACTGAATTTGATCTTCAGAAAATTTTCATCCTAATTAATACGGAGTTCTGAGAATGTACCGTATTTACAGAGCAGGATCTCGGCACTCTTCTATTTGCCTTGCGAGAATTTTCCCTCTCAAGATACGGTATTCATGATTTGCTGTGGGCTACTCATCAAATTAATCCCACTTTAATTGTCCTGAAATTACAAATTATGTTTCATAGATACCCATGTACACGAAGTGCCGTACTGTGATTTTGTAAAAATGGGGTATCACTAATCGCATCAATGCACGTTTAAGAATTTTTCAGAAGAATGTTCCAGTTGACACGCTAATGGTGGCAAATGGATCTGGTGTAATGTAGAAAGTGAGTACCTTGTGATGCGTATTACTGCGCCCGTAGATCGGAACGTCGCGCCATCTAAACTAAAGGACATATTTAATTTAGCATCTATAGTGCATAATGCCTATTGCTTTAGATTTTACCGTATTTGTCTCTCAGCTAAACCAAGAAAATTTATTAACTCTGCTCATTTATGACCAAATTGATATCAACTAGAAAAATGAATTATGGGTATGCAGTAGGAAGCAAGATGAGAAATTTTAATCTTGCTCAAAACAGAAAATTCCCATAAATGTAGATGCATGGCCCATATTCCTTAACATTGATAGCTTGATAGCATTGACATTGAAAACATTGATAGCTTGATAACATTGACATTGATAGCTTGATAACATTGACATTGATAACATTGATAACTTGATAAAATTGATAGAACATAGTTTCTCAACATTTACAAGTACCCATAGTCCAGCAATCTAAGCCCGAGCCCGGTAACTTCACGACAAAGTGAGCGCCCGACAAATGTGAATCCTGATTGTGCCCTATCCGACGTGGAACGTGAACTTCTAGAACACGACTCGACCATTCCGATTAAACAGGCTGGGAAAGGGATTTTATCCTAAAATAATACACATGAGTCATCGAACTTCGACAGAGTGGTCAACTGGCCTCGCTAGGCGGGCCAGGTGGTGAGTTTTTCGACCACCTGGTCTTGGCTGAGCCGTTTGATTTCGTGAGCAAGGACGATCTAATGACAACGAGGAAGCGTTGAGAGAAATTGAAGGTGATTAGATTTTTTTCTTAACATTGACAAGTTCTCTATATTGGATTATCACTTTTGGAAATCAGTATTAATGGTTTAGAAGGTGTGGTTTGCTAATTCCCCCTATAAATTCGAGATCACAACAACAGGAATAGTGACATCGTAGTGCAGGGGATAGATAGGGCGTAGTCACTGACAAAAGGGCCCGAGTTCAATTCCGGGTGACGCCTCTGGGCACATTTTTCTCTGAGCCAGATCTTTTTGGGAAACCACATCTAGCAAAGGGAAAGGAACGGGACGAGTGAAAATTTCACAGTAATGAGTTTAATATTGAGTAAGTATTATTCTCACCTAACAAACCAACCCTTGAGTTGATCACTGTGGTTTACAGTAGAAAATAGATTTCGAGACAGTGAATTCTCAGAAGTCCATTATTAGTCAATCCACAATAACTCTAATGGCTGGTGATCTAGCACTCCCGCCACAAGTCATCGAGGTAGATTGTGGCTTAAGATATTGGGATAGACCCCGGGAGAACTTTTTCATCCGTTTTATTCAAATAAAGAATTAAAATAGAGAAAATGAAATTACTTCTAAGTTAACATAGAGATTATGAAAAGCTACAGCGTAAAAGAATTTTTGATGAAGGTGGTTAACAAATTTGCAAATGGTTAATTTTATATTAACATGTCACTGGAGCATTGCTTTATCGCATGCGATACGTTACTCACGTGAACCAATTCTCTGGATCTATTTTGAGGAAAATGAAATGCGTACCTTTTGCAGTTAACAACGACCAACGAGCCTTTCTCCATTCGATTAAGATAGGTACACTCCGGTATATTGACCATATGCATTCAAAATTATTGTTATTATAACTAGGAAACTTGTTGGGGAAAAATAAACTTACACATTCAAACAGAAAATACATCAGACAAAAGATCAGATAAACGTTTCCGAAAAAAAGAACCAGCGAAAATTGGTGATGGCCCTCCGTGGTTCTCAGTCCTTCAAATATTTCTTCCTCCTCTCCTCCACAACATTCTAAACTCCCACTCCTCATTCCAAGCGTCTACACCACCTCCTCCCGAACCTCTCCTCCCCTCCCCTCCCCGGGAAAATCCCCCCTCTTCCTCACCAGCATTCATGACCATTCCTTCACCAAAAATACCACCCCCCTCACACACATCCCATCCTACCATCCCTCCCTCTCCTCCGACGTCTCCTCCCTTCCTCTTCCTCACTCTCCCTCCCTCCCGACTCGTCGCCCTCCTCCCACGCCACCCCCTCCTACCTCCCCACGCCCGTCAGCTCCCCGCCCGCGCCCCTCCTTCGCCAGCCGACCAGTCACTCGTTGCCGCCCGCCGCGGGGAGGAGTCGTGCGTCTCGTGGCCGCATGCGCCGCCGCCACCGAAACCCTCTTCGCACTCTCGGGACACTGAACTGAATTCGTCGGCGGGGATCTCTCCCCTCGCGTCTCATCTCGTCTTTCTCTCTCTCTCTCACACGTGCGTGTCTCTCTCTAGTCCTCAAAGCCTTCGAACAGAGGGTCTGAGCACGCGATCCATCTCCTCTCGCACCACCACAACCCTGACCTCCACCTAACCCAACCCCATCCTAAGTTTATCATCACGCATCACCCTGAAAAGACCTCCTCCTCCATCATCCACCTAGATTGACACAAAACTCCCGGGCAACCCAATCTCCCCCCCACCCCTTTGGTCCCTGCGCGACGGACACGCGCCATTTCTTCCTTTCTCCTCTCTCCACCCACCCCTCTATCGACCCCCTCCCTTTCCATCTTTCTCTCTCTCTCGCCCTCTGACATTCCCCAGATCACGCATCCGGAGGGAGAGAGAGGCGTGACGACGGAAAGGCGCGACGCGACCGAGAAGCGGAAGTGGAGTGCGGCCGTGAGAGGACCTGTTTCGCGGACAGCGGTGCTGAAAGAATGGGGGGGAGGGATCGAGGGGATTGCCTCCCCTCCACAGAACTGGTTGGGGTAGTAGAAAACTGACCCCGGCCAGTAGTCATCCTAAGACGCCTCCGCATCTGAGGACTTTGTTTGGACAACCCAACGGTCGTCGTCGTCACTCGCCACAGAGCGGACTGGCCGCCTGTGCCGTGTTCCCGCACCTCTCTCCTACCCTCTTCAACGAGGCGATAAAAAGCAAAGAATCCCGCCTGTGCCATTGGGGTGGGAGAATAGGAGGAGATTGATAAGGTGCGGACACTGGAAATAAAAAAAGAAGGAAAAATATATCGAAGTCCACGCTCGAGTTAGTTCCTTCGAATTCGTTTTCTCCCGGGTGCTGTTTGTCTGTGCTGTTTCTGTTCTTCTTCGGAAGTTTTCGGAGGTTTCGGAAAAGTGGAGTTGTGTACAAGATGTGGAAAGCAGAGAAGACAGTTTGAGTGATCTTGCGGTCAGGGGCAGTCCTATTCGCCGTTGCTTGCACTTGGAGAGACTACCTGGCAAGAGTAGGAGGAGCGGAGAGGGAGGTGCAGAAAGGAGTGGCGTGTGTTTCTCGCACCGCGCCGCCAACTTCACCGCCGGCACGGAGGGAACCCCGACGCTTATTCCGGGAGGGGTCCGGGGCTCTTCGCGGCCGGTGAACGGTGCCCTCCCGGAAGGCTCCCGGGAGCGGACCCCTCTCCGACACCGACGACTACCCCGGCGGAGGAACTGCGGCATCCCTGGGCCAACGCCTGCTTACGGCCATTGTCGGAAGTCAGACCATCAGAAGCAGCGCCTTTCCCGACGCCAGCCGAGGAGGGCGCGGGGGTCCCGCCCCGGTCGGCCCCGACCCCGGCGGACGCCGCCCTGCCCGATAGGGAAGAAAAGCCCGGGAATGGCCCGGGAAGCAGTCGCGTGGAGGAAGAAGGTGCCCGCGGAGGCCCTCGTCACCGATTTCGGCGACCATCCGCGGTCCGACAGCCCCACTTCGCCTCCACTGGGGCCCGCGCCAAGGTCCAGGTCTTCAAGTTTTCCGGAGGCCTCCTCGTTGTCGGAGCGGAGGCCGCCGCTGGTGGGGGCGGAGGGCGGCGCGCTCCGGCTCGCGGGTGGCCTCTGAGGAGGGGCCCCTTCCCTCCGCCCCCTTCCGCACCCCCCGCCATTCATTTCACTCTGGCGGAGGACATTCCCTAGCCGGAAGAAAAGTGTCGTGCCACGCCTTAGGGTCGGTTTTGAAGCGGAGAAATGAATACAACTTAGGGTTTAGTTCGTAATTACTAGGTTCTTCCACGCTGGGTGTGGAAATTATCGGACGCGAAGTCGTAAGTGAAAAGAAAACAACGAACATTCTTGCGTTATGAGTGTTGGAAACTGTGCGTGTGGCTGTGTGTGTGCGAAGACTTTTCCATTTTACTGTGGTTATTGAAATTTTGAAGAAATTCCTATTGTTGAATATTAATTACAGATCATTTTAAATACACGTATATTAGGTTACTATATAAGACACCAGAGCTAGTAATGTTTCCATCGTTTTCTCGATGACAAGATAGAAGAGCTTCGTTGTTGATAATTCTGTTAGACGTGTGAAGTTTAAAAAAAATATTAAAGGTACTAAATTTAAAGAAAAAAAAGACTGTCTTCATAGGTGCTAAAATACTGTTATCCTTTAGGGAAATATACGACGAGATCGCCATGAATGCGTAGTGTTATGCTGTTTGTGGTGACCCTTCTGATCCCCGGAGATTTTTCGTCCGTTTCCCGCGTTAGTTCTGGAATCACCGTTTCCCCGCGCGCCATCCTCAGTGCGACCCAAACGCGCGGCGCCCCGAGACGAGAGTCGGCCGCGACCGCCGACGAGCGGTGATTATGTCCGACGACGCGGCGGACTCAGATAGGGCGCGGGCGGCGGATGGAGGGGCCTCCACGGACCCCGGGACCGCGAGGGGGCCCACTCCGCCGCCCCCACCGACGTCCGCCCGAGAGACGAGGGCTCCCTCCAGGAGGGAGTCCACGGAGGGGCCCTCCGGAGGCGGCGGTAGTGGGGCCCAACAGCTCCGGAGGACCCAGAGCGGCGGCTCAGACCGTGAGAGCCGCTGGAGGGGCGGCGTTGACACGTCCAGGATCCCGCACCCCCTGAGGACTGCCGAGGACGAGGCGGAGGACGGGGAGGGTGGTGGCCCGTCGATCAGGCGTCCGGAGGCCGGCGGCGGTCGGCCTTTCGGGGCGGAGGATTACGAGGCCGGCGGCGAGGGCCAGAGCGAGGGCGAGGACGACGTGGAAATGTCCGAGTTGGAGGACGATGAGGAGGAGGAGGACGAAGAGGATGAAGAGGAGGACGATGAGGACGAAGAGGAGGAAGACCTACCTTACCCGGGATTCATTCCGCTCGCCCTCGGTTGCCTCGAGCAGCACACCAAGCCGCGGTGCTGGTGTCTACGCATGATCACCAATCCATATCCTTTTCAATACACTTAGCTCTGGGGTTGTTTTTTCCACTAAATGTTGAGAAAGTTGATCTGTGAGAGACAAATATCAAATGGAGTTAGGTGTGGGATAATGTGTTGAATATGAAAAATGTCTAGAAACTCCCAGGTCGTAATCTGTTGAGCGAGTAGACGAAGCGTTCGTTCTGTGGGAATAGCGAAAGTAAGTAAATTGAACCATTTCCAAATTCATTTTCGTAACTCTTTCTTCGTTGAGCAGACGACTTCAAATTCAAAGTTTCATTGACTGACATGTGGGAGGCATCACTTATAACATTTGTGTAAAAATCTAACCGTCAAATGCAATGGTAAGACTTTGAGAATTTTGTCAAAATATTGCCGTAATGTATACGAAGTCAAAATTTCCGAGGGAATTAGACTTCAGACGTAGAGACTCGGAGCTCATTTGACTTCTAGGACGCAAACTTGGAAGGAGTACCCCATTGTAAGTCCGAGAAATATTTTTATGGCATCGATCCAAGTTTGCAACGATAATTGCCATTGTCAAGGAGATAAATTTCACCTTGACTCTGAGGTTTGTTTAAAGAGGGCCGGGTGACGTTAGGAAATAAAGTTTTTATTCAAGAATTGAATGAATATCTTCCTATATATCTCCGAGGTCCGGGCGCCATTGGTTCGGATGGCGGAGGAGACCGCGCAGGGGTGGTCGGGTTGAGGTCAATAGAGGGGAGGGCGTTAAGTGGGGAGGGATACTGATACAGTAAATTGGGAAGGTCGGGGACGGGTTGGGGGGAGGGGAGTAGAAGGGGGAAGGCGAGTAATCGGTATCCCCATTTTACGCTTTTTGTTGGGTAAACAAGCATTAGGTTACTTAAAAACTAATTAGCGAGAACGGGTGAGGCGAGAGCGGATACATATTTGTTACTTAGGGGTTGATAATATTCAATGGATTTGCCGAGCTGTCCCGGGGTGACGTTTTTGGGTTTGAGAGTAGTCCCGTCCCGGGTCAACTTTTGTGGGAGTGAGCGATGAGGATATCCTGAGGATGACCTATCCTGAGTTTTTCAGACGAGGTAGGAAGTGATGCTTGCGGTGCGAGGGAGAAGGTCATGTTGGGTGGGCGGTCTGAACAGATGGGGAAGGCAAGCTCAGGTCGAGCGGAAATGTCTCAAAGTGGTTTGGTTCTCAACTAGTGCGAATCGTGTTGACGTCGAAAGGTGAGGAGTAGAACGGAGTCTTCTCGGACGGAAAGCCTTCGCGTAACCCGGAGCCAAACATATTTTCTCATCGCGGAGGCACGGAACAAACGTTTTGGATGTCGATTTGGACTTTAGCGAGTTTCTCCTTCCTTCCCTTTTGATCTTAAGCTTCGATCTTAAACACGCCTTTTCAACCTCGAGAACATGGACGAAAAGGTCGTGTTTTCTTCAAGACGCTAGAATGTTTTCGCGTAATGTCTCATTTTTTGTTCATCCTCGGGGTGTGGTTGATCTTGAACGACCTCGGTTAAATTGGCAGGGTGTGCACCTGTGTGGGTAATGTCAGAAGTTCCATTCGCCGCCGCCCTCGTTTCACAACAAGTTTCCTCAAAATGGTGGCCTCTTTTCGCCAAATGGGGCGAAACGGTATTGATGTCGAGCCAATCGAGTGTTGTTTTATTAAAATGATGACATCTTGAAAATAACATGAATTTCGCTACCGGCTAACTATATTTTTATGAGAAACGTGAAATGTTAGGACCCATGAGATTTAATCAGACACCACTTTGACCTTAATTAGTTCATTTTTATAAATATGATATTTTGTGAAGGCTTATTTGGCAAAAAGTTTCCATTGCATTAAATTGGATTTGATGGCATTGGATGTAGGTTGTTCGAAAATGTGTATGCATCTCCATTTTTACCGTTGAAACATAAAGACGTTAAATTAGAAGTTTTTAATAAGGAATTACGTATCCAAAGAGAATACCTGTTATCCATGAAAGAACAAAGAAAACTTCATAATTTTATGCTATAAATCCTGTTTATTTAGAACGATTTATTATTCATCGACTCAATAAACATAGAAATAGATACTTTTTTAACGTATAGGCCAGAGTTTTAGAGGGTTCTATGCAATAATGATATTACGATGCCTCTCACGTTTTAATGATTCCTTAGTAACACCATAATGATAATGTAGTATTTTCAAAAGATGCTCATAGATTTAGATGAATGATCATCAAACTACTTGTCTACACCTAAGGAGATAGTTCAGAATAAAACCAAAAATTCATAAAAATATATTTTATCTTAAATATATAGCAATCTACGCCTATAGTCTGCCATCTTTCTTAGGTTTTAATGCTTTTGTCATAATGGGTACAATGCATACGCTAGTAGTAGGGTTGTGACACACTCATTAATTTCAACAACAAACGGAACCACTTGAAGAAATCGCCTCTTCGCTCTGCTGTCCTCCACACTGCACCCTGCAACGCCATCATCGTCATCCGAATAAAAAAGGTAGGTAGTATTCATTTTCATAATTTAATATTCTATATCTTTAGAAATTATAGTTTTTATATGTTCTCTTTTGTTTGGTGCAGCGATATAAGTGCTATTATTAAAAAATGATGAATTATTACGGTCTTTAAAAATATACGATGTGAAATGGTGAGCATTCACCGGAAAAGTTAACTTATGTGGTGGAACCGCAGGCTTTGCACGTTTAATTTCAACAAGGAGTGATGACAAAGAGTGCTCTTACTCTCGAATGCCGTATATATCCAAAATAATATCTCTCGTAGTAAATTTGACGATTCTGTAGACACCCATTGCTGTTCATCATAATTTTCCACTTTTTTTGTGTGTTTACTGATTAGGAAGTGCATTTCCATAAAGTCCGTGACCTGTACGTTTATGTCGGTACCAATTTTTCTCACGTCGAGTGCTCCGAGTGTTTCACCGTGACATGGAACCGAGCGATAATGAACTCGCGGGACAGTAAACGGAATCGGGGAAACTTTCGTGCTTTGGGATGCTTAGTTTTTTCGGTCGCACTCGCGGTCCCAGGGGTATGCGAGGTGGTTGTCTAAGAGCCGATGACAGGGAGACCTTTTGGATAATCGGAGAGGCTTGATCGATGTCGCGAGTGTGGGCGGCGTGCAATATGGAGGCGATCTGCGTAATGGAGTTCCGCCCTTGGCGTTATAGAAGAGGGCGCGCGGTTTGCCGCTCCAATGACAATCGTCCCATTCGCGATGCTTTCCGTTTCACAAAATTTGCGTAACCATTCTCATGACTCTTATTCTTCATTTCAACAACTCTCTTTTTCCGTATCGAGTGCCCAAAGGGCGTAATGTGACGATGCGGTTGTGGTCAAAATGTCCCCGCTCAAACCAATGCGTTACTTGTTCAATGCTTTCACGAAGAAGACAAAGATGGCAGCGAAGTGGTACGTTTCTTGTTCTACTTCTTTCACACCACTTTACCTTCAATTCAAATAATTTTGAAGGACGTTTTATACCGAGTTATTGATTAAAATAAGATATTGATTTGACAAGACATATTGATCAAAGACGTTACAAGAAAAGGTCAACCCCAATTTTTCCGTTTGGTACGATAACGTAGCGGCAGAAATAAAAAAAATGCAATTCAGTGATGTTTCTATCATAAAAAAACAATGTGTTTGATCCAATCAGAAGATATTCATCTAGATAATGGTAGTATGCCAAAGACAAATACTAGAAACCGACAAGCAAGTTATTTCACGTGTTAGGTAGCCATCAAAATATGTAAAAGATTTTAATATTCCATTATTCGTGTTTTTGTTAGGTAACTAGTGGAATTTCAAGACCTTGACCTCCGAATCAGTCATTTTTGCAATTATTCAGCAATGATTGAAGAATATCTACATAAGTTTTAAAATGCCTTTCTTCATTATGCTGTAATTTTTATTATTGTGGGGTTCATGAAGTGAAATGAAAATTATATAGCTAGTGTTCTAAATCTCATAAGGAGTTTATTATATATTAAAACAGTACCATACGAAGTACAGGGTTCGTACGGAAAATAAGTGTACTGAGCTCAGGAAAAAAAATTTATTTCACTTTTACATATCTTAAGCTAACATTCCTCAAAATAGGACCCTTGTGAGTCGATACACTTGTTCCAGCGGCGTTCCCATTCCTGGAACGCTCCCGCGAAGGCATCATCGGGAACCTCTCGAAGACAGGTCATCACGGCCTCTTTGACGGCGTCCAAAGTCCCGTATCGCGTTCCTTTCAAACTCCTCTTTATCTTCAAACAGAAACAACGTTCTCTAAAAAAATGTGGATTATTTTTGCAGTGATCCGCAAGTTGTGTCGCGATTTCCAAACGATTGAGTCTTTGATCATCACTGAGAACTTTCGGCACTAACTTTGCACAAATTTTTCGCATCTGTAATTGGTCCCTAATAATCTCGTGTACTATTGTTTTTGGCACATTACACTGCTCTGCTATCATCCGAACACTAAGACGACGATCAGAGTTCAGTACATCGCGAACTTTTCGCACATTTTCGTCGGTGAGTGTCGTTGATGGGCGTCCAGGCCGTGGTTCGTCGTCGACCTCTTCTCTGCCCTCCACGAACATCTTGTGCCACCGAAAGATCATGTTTCTGGACATGGCTGACTCCCCGTAAGCCTGGTTAATCATACCGACAGTTTCGGTAGACGATTTCCCAAGCTTTACCGCAAATTTGATGGAATAACGCTGCTCCAAAAACTTTGGCATCGCGTTCCGTGACGTGGGTCGAGCGTGGAGGTTCGCGTTAACAGAGCTCCTCACTACACCACAGCTCAGAGCCGACTGCCTTTTTCAGCGTCGCTTTCCAACATACCCCCCTCCAATTGCAGCCCGTCAGAGCGGTGCTGGGCGCGCCTGGAGCGGCTGGAAAAAATCAGTACAATTATTTTCCGGACGAACCATGTAGGTACCACATAATTAAATTAAGGCTTGATAGAAGGCGATATTTATGGCGATGACCATAAATTGATGTTAAGCTTACTTTTCCTTCAAAGAAAACAAACAAGTGTATATTTTAGATTTAAATGCATAAATTGCATAGAGTTAACTTAATAATAGACAAATAATAGATAACCTTAGGAGTGAAAAAAAGATTGTAACATATTTACTTGACGGTGGGAAAAAATAGAACAACAGTATAAAAAAAAGACATACGTTCTGCTTGAAATAGTAAGTTAAAGAATAAGTCTAGGACTGTGTATTTTTCATGGAATTGAAAATGCATAGTTTACAAGTATTAAGCATTTATAAATCCTAAATAAAATTCTGAGATCAGGTTATTGCTTATTATGTTTACTTTTTTTGTCCTCTTGGTTAATTATCTTTTGAATGTTATGTGATGTTACAGACATAGTGATGTATGTATTCGCTCCTCCCATCTGCTACAATTTAATTTTTGTAATTCTCAATACGCACTTGCAGCGTAAGTACTCGTATATGCGAGAAACAATTGGTTGAAGAACCTTAAATTGACAAACAGTACCCTAGAAAACAAAAGATTGAAAGGAAGGACACTTGGACGACAAATTATTCAAATTTCTCACGCAATGGAAGTCTGCTGAGAAATGTAGAATTTGTAGTTAATGAGATTCTTGGAAGCTGTCGGAAATATGGCATTCTTAAATTATTAATACGCGATTGTCCAAAACATAACTGCTTATTAATTTCTATAGTTTAATGGGTTTCGTGCAATGGTCTAAACAAGGGGCATGCAAAATAGTGAGATCAACTGATATCAAATGACTCGTTGGAATCTGTTCCGTGATACTTAATCTTCCTGCGATGTTACTTCTTTGTGCCTCATATCTTCACACCCAGGGAATATATGCGTCCCATTGTAAAGAGGCATAAAATTCTAGAGAAAATGGTACGTGATTAAAATGTACAAAAGTTCCTCTTTTCCGTGAATAAAGAGGCTCGATTTGGGCACTCTCGCTAAAGTCTGAGGTGATCAATGGATGAGGGGAGAGAGAGAGTGGAACTGAAACGAATGGAAAGGACCCGCGGGAGGTTGGGTGACGACCTCCGGAATCCTTGAGCTTGATCGTGCGCATGAGAGCACACAGAGAGTTAGGGGAAACCCTTGAATGTGTTCCGTCAGGCCGAGAGCCCTCACCGCCCACAGTCCCCCTACGCACCCATCCAACCTTTGAGCCAGGTCATGCAAGCGGTGTCGCGGCGCGCCTCACAAGTGTCTGGGAGGCTGACTGTTGGAGCGGAGAGGGGAAATAGCGACCGAACTTCGGAAAGAAATTAATTCCTCTTAAAACACACACGCAAACCCAAACGTGAGCCCATTTTGCCGTCTCTTCCTATTCCCTACTCCTCTCACTCACTTTGTCGGACAAAAACGTAATGGGGAGTAAGAGAAAAGAGCATTTTAGTACCGGGGAAATCTCATGGGTAAGAAGATATTTCACAGTCAGAACCACCGCTCTTGTATGCATTTTTCCTTTATGTTTCGTAAGGAGTGAGTGAAGAGAAAAGAAGACTGAATCATGAGAGTGTGAATCTGGAGTCCCTTGATGCGGACCGGTGGAGGTCGGAGAAAAAATCAATTCTTTTAAAGCAAGGAGAGCAACTGTTCAAAGGGGTTGTGAGTCAGGTGTTTGATGAAATGGAGGGCATGGTTTTGTCCAATATTTTTATTATCCTGCGAGCCTTTTGAGGGGGATTTCTATCGATGACAGAAGTAGAGAGAAGAGGTCATCCGGGAGTGGAAAGGAGACGGAGCGATAGGCGAGAGGAGGAGAGAAGGGGTCAGGGTGGACAAATTCTAGTGCACTCGCACCCCAGTGCACTGGCACGCATGCGATTATTTTTCGAGTATGTTGATTACAACAAGGAGGTGGAGTTGGATGCGCGGGGGGCCTTGAGGTCGGCGAGAGTGAGGCAGGAGGAGCACAGGATGCGGTAAAGGGGGGTGTTTGCCGCGGCTAAGCGAGGAATTACGTTTTGGAACAGGGGAGGCAAAAGGAGGGTTTTAGTTATCGCAGGTTTTTGGATGGGTTACCTCATTCCGGTGCGGGCGGGAGGGAAATCCGGATCCGGATCTCCGGGAAAAGCCGGAGGATGTGGGCGGGCGAGTGTGGGGGGGAGGAAGGGTACACAAAATACTTCATCCGATTACGGAACGGTAAAAAAAAGGAGTTGGGAGGATTTTGGGGGGTGGATATGTTTTTAAAGAAAAATTATGGATCTTTTGTGGGATTAGAGTTAGGGGAAAAAGGAAATGGGGAGAGATGGATAAAGGGGCATTACTCGAGGAAGGGACGTCGAGCTTCACAAGAGTTTAGGCTTTTTGAATCTCTCAATTGGATGGAATTTTTACTCGTTGGCTTGGCATTGTATCATTATGGTGTTTTTGTTTAGCGTTGAAGTTTCCACAAGAATATATTACCTGAAAAGAGGTCATGAAGTACTTAATAATTTATTATCTATCTCTCTCAATTTAACCCATATTTTCGTGGTTCTTTTTGGTAACTTAAATTTAAAAGTAAAATTATACGTCACAAGGAATAAAGAAAGCGGGATGTAATGAGAATCTTAATCGAAAACATCAGAATCATCAACGTTCCTTTTGAACTCACGCGATGACAGTATGATTCTCTGAGAGTTGTCGGCGAATCAAAAATAAGGAGTGAAACGAAAATATACTTCCAATATGAATTGGTGCCATTGTAATAATATGGAATAATCGTCTCTTGTGATCACTTATATAACTTGACAGTAATATTTTCATGGAATTATTCTGATACCGATTAGGAAATCGGAAAATGAAGTATTTACAGAAGCGCAAGTGGGAGCATTAATGGGTCCTCGCGTGTATTTTCCATGAGCTTCCGATCTTAATATCGAATATTATTTCTTCTTCAGATTTTAATATCGAAGAATATATTTCTGCTCATATGAACACAAAAGAGCTCTCTAACGAAAAAAAAACATTTTTTGGAAAATGAAAGTGCTGTTACCAGTTGTTGCTTTTAACTTTTTTCAAACCAAAAACGGCGAAAAATATGACATTGATATTTCTAGCACCTTATTCACAAAAAAAACTCGTCTAGGCATTTCGTCACCGTTATTCTCTTGAAAACCGGCATTAAACCTTTCTGTTTCAATACACACAAGGTAAAAGTAGGCTAACAATTTGTTTAAAAAAAAAGAATTTTTCATATCAATGACCTTGTCGAATGCAGTATTTACACATATTTTAGTACTATTAAATTTTTCTTGGACAACCATTGTCATGTGTTATTTCATTGGTACTTGCTCTCAAATAAACATTTTTAAGAGGCCAACATTTCAATACTATTAGTGTTTTTGCTAAAGCAGAGTACTTTCAAAACGTATATAGGATAATCACGGAAATTTTTATATACATTATAAATTTTATACACAGCACGATTATCACGGAAATTCTCGAGAGAAAACTTTGAAACCACTACGATGAGTACTAGTATAAAATAGCATACCATAGGATTTCCCTCTCACTGAAAGGAAGATGCTTTGATATGATTAACCGTAATTAAAAAAGAGAATTATTACTCCTTGAAAACTTTCGATTTAAAATTAAAATGCGCAATTTATTTGAAAGTAAACAAACATTTAACATTAATAAATAAATTAAAATTGAAAGACAAAATAATGACTTGTTGCAATTTATGTATTGGATAAATAGTCAAGAATTAATTAAGTAACATGCGTTCGCTTATTTCTTAGGATTCATTTTGAATGCTCCATTAGAATTACGCGGAGAAACCTAATATTAACGTATACTACAGGACGCCCCAAAACGAGGGAGAGTTGAACATTGCCTCATACACAACAATGTCTTGAGCAAAAAGCTATCAGAAGAGCATTGAGGTCAGGTGCTCGGGAGCAAGATGAGGATATTATTCGTGGAGCATTCAAAACCACAAGGGAGGTGTCATTAAGGGAAAATATAAACCTATCGTCCTTCCCCTTGTCGAAAATGAACTAAATGAAGGTGCTTCCAGAGAGACTAATGGCTCTACATGGTTTAGAATCATTATAAGTAGGAAAACAAAATTTTGGGCTGATTCAAAGCGTGCTATCTATATTCTGGAATAAATACGCTTTCATTTCTCCTTAAAGGACATAAAAATTTTTTTTCCTTGATGTGAATTACATCTATTTCCTAGTGAATACCTTTAATCATGCCACCTGTGTAGTAATGCGCATGCTTATAAGGACAATGTGATTATGATAATTGAAGTTTCTAACATTCTTAATTTGTGTATTCATTTTAATGTAAGAGCCAGAAGGGTAGCGTAATGCGTAAAGTGGCTGACATAATGACTTTTGACGTAGGACTTGAGTTCAAATATGTCTCTGAAACACTTCTGGTGATTTCCAGCGATAGTTAAACTAAAGAAGAGGTTAGTTTGAACAAAGACCTCTCGGAACATGTCTTAGCCCTTAACTGCTTTCCAGGGTAATTTGCTCAGTCATTAGCGATTGAATTGCACAAATAAACATGTTGTCTATAATGTGTAAAACATTTTTCTTTTATTTTTGTCATAGCTGTTTCAAATATTAATATTTGCACAAATATGTTCCGCATTTTTGTAGAAAGGTTATTGTAAATATTTCTTAGAAAACATTTTAAAGAAATTTTTTTGTAGAAAGTCCCATAAATCATCACTAGTGAACATTAGAGAGCGTCTCCTTAAATACAGGCAATACGCAACACATTTAGTATTGCGTGTCGCAGCCAACACGGGGTAACTAAAATTTTGTTTCCCTAATTATAATGATGCTAAGCCATGTAGAAGCATAAGCCTCTCTGGAAGCACCTTAATTTAGATCCATCGGTGATACACGTTTTGCCTGAGTGCCAATTGACAATTGTGTTTGGAAACTTCGAAAAATATATTCGATTCAATGAAATTCATTCCATTCAACAGTTGTTGGCGTCTATATATGTACAAAATGTATCTTAAAATTTCGTCTTTCAATGATGGCACTCTGGACGTTCTTCCCGTGTGAGTCGACCTTAATTCGTTAAGTGCATGGCCACTTAAGAAAGGATTAATCATGTAAGTTATTTTAGATATAATCTGGATAAAATGATCACAATATAAGAATGACATTTATAGTCTCTATATGATTGATATCCGTCAACGTTTTTGCTCACAAACATGGAAACGAATCGGTAGCAGTTTGATTGTTTTGGTAACTTAGGGACAAAATTTGTCCTCTGGATCTTTATGGCCCAATGCTTGGTTGGTTAGGCAACGTTTCGCATTCTTGCCATCATGTCCATCGAAGGTATTTATATCCTATCTGGATCACTTCGTTGATATCGATTCCGTTGTTATCTACCGTCATCTTAATCAAATTTATGCCAACAATCTCACCATAAGAGCCATCATGCTTTAGTGTGTGAGAGTAAATATTATCATGAAATCCACGAATCAATTTTAAGAAGCATAATTGAGGGTTATATTGACCGCTAAATTGAACTTTATGCCGAATCACTCGAAATTTCTTTATTTATTTTCACTTTTGGGGTATCGACCAAAATATTGCGAGTATCGAATGCGCCATTTACAAAATTGCTTAATTGAAATGAATTGCTCTCTCCTCCGCTTTGTAGCTGCATTAAGGTTTTTGATAATTAGATGGCCAAAAATGAAGTTAATCTGCCCTCGGATTTGAAAACGATGGTAATTTTAATATAAAGGGAACGCTCGATAACGTCCCGTATTCATTTTGTCGAAGCGCTGTTGCAATACTGCAATGATTCCAAGGCTAGAAATTAACTGAAGTAGTAATTAATGAACATATAACCGCGATCAATGTGTTATTCTCTTCCCTCCTCTGATTCGTTTGGTGTTCATTTGCATTGTATCCATAGACTGGAAACACCCGGCGGGCGCCTGAGGACCTTATCAAAACCCAATCTTATTTTGTGGAAAGGAGACAGTGGTTTGAAGCACGGACCGGAGAATGCCACCGTAATTCATCAGAGTAGCGAATTTAGTCCCGTTGTTCTCACCTAGCTCCGGTAATTGCGCCCTTCTGTTGTTTTCTGAAGCTTCACTGAGGGAGTCAAGTGTCCACTTTCTCTCTCTCTCTTCCTGTCGGCCATAACGGTATTTCTCTCTTGTCATTTTTCGCGTTTTGTGCAAAAATATTAGCTTGTTTATTCCAAGAACTCTCTCCCTGCAAGTTGCAACTATCCATATTCGGGAGTAGGGATAATCCGACACGTTTATTTATGATAACAAGTGTCCCTATTTAATATATACATGCGTGACAGTGGTCAGACTGAAATCTTAAGTAGGTGGCTTTGTGAGGGTCTGCAGGTTTTCCAGCCATTGGATAGGTGTTGTATCTTAGCTGAAACCTAAAAATCTTAAAAATTTAACGGTGCCCTAAGTCTAGGATTATTATGTTCAATCGAAATTAGCATTGCTACCAGGAGATTGAAATAATCAATGTAAAAGGGTCACGGCATTTTACAGCATTATAAAAGATTCATATTTAGCAATTGTTGCTTGAAATATTTGTGTCTAAGCCCATAATCATTTATTTGATGGAAATTAAAGGCTGTTGAACTTCTAAGATGATAGGTTGATTTAATCTAGGGTAGAACTACCTAAAATATAACCCTAACAAGGTAATCCTCATCTACTGGTACTCAATAAAATTGATATTTATTTTATTAAAATAGCTTTCGTTTGAAAATTGGTGACAAAACTTCATTCAGATTATTAAAGGCAGTTTTTCTTAATATTCTTTAAGAAGAGATATGAATGTATTGCTTGAGTTTCATTTATACTTAACATTTTTCAAGAATACTTTTCATTAATTATAATGTATAAAAGCTCTATCTCAATTAATTTTTAAATTCTTTTAAATTTAGTCAGATATTTGCTTAAAATTGGAAAATTGAAGCCATGTTATCTGCAAATGAATTTGACATGATTCATCTGGGCTTGTACTAAATGATATTCGTTCAAACATATTGTCAAAATATTATCAACGTATAATAAATAACAAATATAATCGTCTATGGAAAAGTTTAATTTTGGGATCAACATTTTCTGAAAATCTTTTTCGACTACAAAATGGCCTTCATGACTCACAAGGTTTGAAGAATAAAAAGGTAGACGAGATGAAACAAAAATGTTATGAGTGGAATAAAGGATTGCCGCATTGCAATAGGGTTTGATGAGCTTCATAGCAGTGGCGGTAGGAAGAGTGTGGGAATGTAAGTGGGGCGTGATGAACATTTAAGCGTGAGGGCCTCCTTCCTCTACGCCGGAGAGGTGGTCGACGGGTTGCGTCGGGTGGATGCGACGGACTTCCAAACCCCTAAAGACTCGAACGAGATTCGGCCACTCTCTCGCGCGGGGAGAAGAGGAGATCCTCTCATCTTCGAGCCCCTCATCTTTATGTATGGAGGAGGAGGCCGTTGTATCCCATTTGACCCGACGCAGCGGTGCCCCTCCGGCGGCAGTTCCCTCTCCCAGACTGTCCCTGAGTCTCACAACTGAAGGGGGGAATGAACAAGAGGGGAGGAGGCCACGAAGCAGTCGGTGGTTGTGGCGGATGGGGAAAATGATGGAAGGAAGGGGTCCTCCCCTCGTACGCGGCACCGGTCATTAGCAAGGCAGGTCGGACAGCGTGATTCCATTAATGGGGGGAGCCGACCGCAACCGGGAGCCATCCCAACAGGGTGCGTATGTGTGGAGGAGGCACTGTACCTCGACAACCCACCACCCTTGGCTCGAATCCCTTTCCATCTCCCCTCCCCGCACTTCATCAACCCCTCCTTCCCCCCTTGGTGCGATGCACTTTTACTCCACTCATCCGGGAGATCATGTTTACACCCGCTGACCTTAGGAGCGGTCACCTAAAAGGGAAAATCTTTTGCTTGATTGCTAGCTTCGACTCAGAGTGGAAGGTAAGGATTTGCGCGGAAAAAACTGCTGACGCCACCACCTAATTTCGTGTCTCTAATTTCGCATTGCAACAGTACCCGTTGCTATCGGTGATTTCAATCTAATTTCTTTTCCTCGGTACTCGGAAATGTAAGAGGAAGGTCGAATGTACCAAAACTGATTCGAATAAATTTGAAATGATCGGTCTTATTCCATTGTGGTTACAAGAAAAACCAGACCGTCATGGAATTAGAATAAATTTTTTCATCATAATAAAAGTAAAAATAAAATAGTGGACGTCCGCAGTCTGCTATCCGTTGGATTGAAAACTATATTATTATTAAGCCGCTGAATTTTCCTACGGTATATGCATTCAGAATTGAAGTTGCTAGTCTACCTAAGTCCATTACTCAAAGTGATTGAAGCGATTATTCCTACGTAATGGGAAATTAATTGTTACCTCTTTACATTTAATTTTTTGTGTTGCATTATATTGTCATTTTATGTCTCTCTATTTACTTCTTCGTGTACATTGTCAAGGCCTTGACTTCATATAGAATGTTCACGTGCAGAGATTTATGAATTTTGCCAAGAGAAAGAAGTCGAAGAACATTTGGCAAATAATCAAAACAGGTCATGGAGCTTCTTCATAAATGTTTTAATGCAAACATATTCTTCTTCTTTGTGAGCAATGTAAAGAAACTTATATTTCTCATATCCGTTAGGTTTTCAGTTATCAAATATAATTATTTTAAATCCAAAATGAATCCTGGAATTGGGAGGGTATTTTCATATTATAATACTTTGATTATTAAAGTATTCCTGTTATTTATCAGATATTTTGATTGGTACTAGCGTCAGTGGAACACATTTTTTAAGATGTAGTCTACTATATACTCGTATTTTTAGTGCTCATAGTTCATTATTAAATCAAAGAAGAATTAAATTGATAGATTGGCGCCGAGAAATTGTTATAAATTTATACAAGGATCTACATATGCATGACTTGTATAAAAATTTTCGGTAAAATAAATTAAGGTTATTCCATAACACCTCAAAATTCTTCAAAGTACATTCCTTGAGCGTTGACGTACTTTTGAAAGTGGCTATTCCACGAATCAAAGGCTCCCTGGTAGGATGATTCCGGAAATTCTTTAAGGTAACGCGTGGAAGCTTCTTTAACGGCACTTAAGGTCCCATGGTGGTGTCCTTTGAGGTAGTATTTCACTTTTGGGAGTTGGAATGAGTCTGATAGTGCAAAGCTGGGTCTGAAAGGGATTTGGGGAATCATCGCGATGCCACGCAGGTCTTTGCAAGCAGACAAACGACCCTATTCTTGGTCGTCCGTCAAGACCTTTGGGATGAGTGTAGCACAGATCATTTGCATCGCCAAATTTTCAGTGATGATGTTGTACAATGTCCTGGTATCAATGCCGATATGATCTGAAATCATGCCCACACTTAACCGACGGTCTGAATTCAGCCCTTACGCACACGTTGGGAAAAAAATGTTACCGATCCTTATTGTAAAATCCTTGTCTAGTGATTATAGCATTCGATCCAAGTATATTATTGCGAAATAATATTCCCTTAAGTAATTGCCTATTGAGCGGGAGTGGACCATTTGATTGATGAAGGCTGCGTGGTTCTGTCCACTGAATAAATGTCTATTCCCATTCGAAGTTGTTTCGACTTTATAAGTTTCTTCGTCATTTTGCTTGCTCGTAATATTTTTCAAAGAATGCCTCCTCCTAGCATGTCGAAATACTAATTATTCCTGAACTCCATTGTAACGCACGTATAGCCAGATCCATTCAATAACAGTCACCTCTTGATAGATGTGCAATTGTGGACATGATTATCTTACAGCAACTACGCAATGTCGGAAAGGAATAAGAATTGGCGTAAAGTAATAAAAGGGAGAGAGAATAGTGGCGTTTTTAGACTCTTATATTGATTCTAACTTCCGACTCTCGAAACTGATCGATATATTGATTCCCTTGTTTGCATTTGGATGCGTGATGTAATTGTCCTCCCTTCAAGGTTTATCCTCCAGTATTTGTAAGAATTATGACTTCTTAGCTGGAATATTATGTTTCTACAGCTTAGATAAACAATTTTACAGTGACTTATATATTACATACAAGCTCCTCAACCCCCTCGGCCATCTTGTGAAATGAAAGTTGAGAACGTTTTGTGCACCTCATACCTTGAGAAATCTTATTTAATAATTCGATATTTTTCTTATAACCAATCCTAACACAGTACATACAGGTACCTCTGTAGTTTAGAGGAGGAGTAGAAGTTTGTTCTGAGAAATGTCACTGCTAACACAACTTTCTGTTTTTTATCCCACAATTGGAATATTATATTACTTATTTAAAAATGATTAATGTATCAAAGTGCATTTTAAAGTTACTACTTCATGAAACACGATTTTAAACAATTTTTTAACCATAAACGTTCCCACATTCAAAGGAAATTAGACTTAATGACTTAAACAAATCTGATTGGTGTAGGAAACGGTCAAATTTCTAGTATCGTCATATTATATTCTATTCTATAATAGTTTAAGATTTAATATCTTGACTATTTGTTAGGTGTAGTATATATGACACCACCGATGGTAGAGAAAGACACTTACGCTAAAAATTGTTGGGTGTTTGAATACGTTGACTGCCCTTCCTATATCTTCATATTTTACAATACTTATTTCATTTCAAGGAAATATTGATAGAAAATATTCACATTGCTTTTTAATACTAAAATTAGTGATAGATATAACTAATCTTGAGAATAATTTCAAAATATGGGTTTGCGATTATTCAAAGGAGTTTTTATTTGCTCGTATATAAGTGGTAAAATATTACGAATGAGTTCTCCGTTAGATTTCAGTGTTGGGAATACATTAACGGACATCTGTAAGAGCCGGTTACTTTAGGTGAGATAGAAAAACGTAAATTATTGTGATTGGGTTTTTAGTAATCCCACCCCGGATTTATAAAGCTTTTAGGCAATAAAAATTCAGCCAATAAATAAATCAACAGAATCATTCATGTATTTTTCACCAAATTAACCCTTGGAGACATGTTTGCGTGATGGAGTCAAGGGAACACTTAAGTTTGGCAGATTAATTTTTTCAATTGAGCCATTGAGCCAAGTGGGTGTTTGAACACGAGTAATTCATGAGGACAAACATCTTAAGAAAAAACTTGAACGTTTTAAGAACCAAGAGTATTATTTTCATCAAGACGCTTCGTAACTAAAACAAATGTGCCTAAAATGCTAAAGTTTTTAATACAAAATCGAAATTAAAATGAATTGTAGTAGAGCTCTGTAATAGACACTTCTATGTTGAACGCTGAACAATCGGAATTGAAGTTTCTTGATTGAATTGGGCTCAGTGACACATTTTAGAAAATTGAAAAGAAAGCTATATACTCCCCGATTCCGCAGAAGCTAATGTTTTCTTTTGGCGCCGAACGATGGTGAAAGTTGGGGCGCAATATATGTTTTTTTATACCACCGGGTACCGGCGGGCCTGCCAAAGCTAATTGGCGCTATCGCTTTTTTGTGGAACGCATTTAAAAACCGGAGCAGAACGACTTCTGTTTCCGCCTCGCCATATATCTTCCCAGAAATATCTCTCCCTCATTCCCACTCTCTGGCCCCGGCACCCTCCCTTCAACCCTCACTCCCCCTCACTGAGATTCCCTTGGCCCCACCCATCCTCCTCACCATTCTCCCTATTCCCCTCACTCTCTTTTACGTCCCCATCCTCCCTCCCTCACGTTTCTCCAACATTCCCCCACACCCAACCCACTCAGAGCGGTCGCCATGCTTGTATTTCACTGTCTGCTCAAAGGGAATGATAACGCGTGGGCGTGGAGGGAGGGAGGAAGACTTCTCATAGCGGAAACATTTGAAAGGCAACACCCCGGTCTCACCCCTCCGTCCTCCCAACTCCCCCTCCATCACTGCTCTTTTCTGGCTAGATTTAATTAGTCCGGCACATCACGGTCGGGAATGAGAAGGGAGGGTTTGGTGCTTGCCCGTGGGGGTGAGGTGATGGTGATTGGAGGTAAGAACGGGGACCGGCAGTGAGGGTGGGAGGTTTGGGAGAGATGGGCGGGAAGGGGTTTTGGAAATGGGGAAGGGTGGAATAAATGACTGGGATGGAGTGAAAATTAAATGAGCGGTCCCAAGACAGATTGCCAGCTTCTAAGTGCCGAAAACACAGAACTGAATTGAGAGAGAATGACCAAGGAAGTAGTAAAAACAAGCCATTGATTAGATGATTGATGGAAATTTTCCCCAATATTATCTTAAAATGGAGGAAGTTAATGTATAATTATGTTTTTCAAAAGGTCTTTTACATACATATAGTTTATAGTGTTTTGTTAGCTGATGCTATATTTTTCTTGGGCATAGAATAGGACGCAAAAATGGTTGTTTGATATTCATAATATAATGACTCCTCAAAATAGAGAACCATTTCTTTCATGAGAAAGGGAGTGGTGCGTTGTTTTGAAATCTTAATGAGGAATTTGGAGGGACCATATCGAACAGGTAGCATATAAACACCAGGAAAATGATGAATTTGAAGCCTATCATGTAATTGAAAACATTTTTACTCCTAAGTATTGCTGGTCATTGGTGGACTAATATGATACAGTTATAATGAAATATAACGCATAAAAACATGTGGGAGCATAGGCACTGATGAATGTTGATTAAGACTAATGACTTAAAATAGCTCCTTGAGAGAAGGTTGACCTCTTCGGTGTTTCCATTCTGTGATATGACTTGCTAGAGAGGTTTTTGAAAAATAACCACTTTGGCATCAAGCATTTTGTTGGGATTTCACGTTGGTGCCAATTTAGTGACATTATTTCTTGAAGTGTGAAGATTACTTGACATTTATTTGGTCAAAATTTAGTTCAGCTGTTATATTTTATTACATTATTAAAAATTAGATTATTACCATAGCCCTTTCTGTATCTCTGTCATTTTAAACCGAAAGGTCAAGAAAATCTCTGAAGTTTTATGATTTAATATTTGTGGATGCTGACTTACATTTGAATAATGTATCTCTTATCCTACCAAGATCACTAATTTAATACTCTAAGGTTTAATTTATCATAAATAATTTATTTTTCCAGAGATTGTAAGAAATATTTTGTTGTCTCGTTCATTTATTATTTGTATTTAATCATGAACAACTATTTTCAAGATGTAGTCGCTCCCTCCATTTTGATTGCTAAATTAATACTTGAAATACTGTTTTACACAAATTTGAAGTCATATTCTTTTTTACGTAATTTTTAAAAATTTATACTTAGAGCAAGTAGATATAAATGAGCGTGACATATGGAGAAAATTATAAAAACAAGAGCAGGATATAATCCGGCTTGTGAGATGAATTCATAAAATTACCGAGGTTTAATGACGCATTGCCATTATTAATAATAATGGGCGGCCATTTTTCGCCGAGTAAAACAAAGAGGTATAATGAGACGTCGTTTTCAACGTCTGCACAAAGTAATACCCATAGACACAAGTGGTCCTGGGCTATGAATACAAGAAAAACAATATTATTCCTTCCACTAGATGTGACGGGACTGATAAGCAAGCGGTGGAAATGCCGGAGACGGAACACGTCCCCCTCCCCCCTCCACGGGCATTTAGCGTCACGCAAGCGCGTAAGTCAAGGGGACGATGGTGGGTGGGCAAGGCAGCCAACCCCACACGCGACATTCGAAAGCGAGTGAGTGCTTGGGATTTTGGGCTGATTTCTGTTTATGATGCACTCAGTCACGCACGGGGGAACTCGCCCCCGTGCATACGGAAACGGGCCGTAAAAATGCGGGGAGTGGGAGTGCATATTTCATCGTGCGAGGAGGGGGGAGGATATAAGGGAATGGGGTTTTATTTGCGAAAAAAGGAAGGGAGTGGGGATGATATTACGCTGAAGGGGGGAGAAAGGAAAGGGGGAGGAGGAGGAATCGGAGAAATGAGAAAGTGCTGTGATGATCTGGAGAAGGCCATCGAATGAGTTTCAGCGTGGGACATTAATACTCTTGGTTCGTGCGGGGGAAGGGAAAGAAGGGCTTTTGTATGAAGAGCTCAAAGATCTTGAGAGAGTCATTGAGTTCGGAACGTCCCCATGGCACCAAGAGACTTAGGCTTATCTGAGCAAACGTAACCTCGTTTAGGACATGAGGGGAGGGAGGGTAGTGAACCTTGGCCTTCCATGCCGAATGTCGTATCTTGTGAGGACGCCACGAACTTGTAATCTGCTATATCGAATGGGGTCATGTTTTGGGTGGCACATGATATAATCCAGTAATCAACTTTTCGCTTACTTTTTAACCGCTAATGAAAATATGATTAGAATTATGTTTTTTCAACAGCAGAAATTAGTTTTCATCTTAATGTTAAGTTTCTGTGGATCACCGAGTAAAATTAGCTTCATGTTATCCGAGCCTTTAAAACTTGAATTACTTAAAAAATGCTTGCGCTTTTTTTTAAACTTAATGGCCTTTCTCAACCGAGATCCGAAGACAAAGGAAGCTTACAGGCCTGTATTTATTAAAATAAATTTCTTAAGACCTGATTCCAAGAATTTTGTGAAGTTTCCCTGGGCATTTGTTACTTATTTTCCAAAATCACTCAAATATTTCAGTTAACAAGAATATAATGTTTAGTGATTATTGTATTTAACTTACGATGCATGCATACTCAGGAATATCAATCATGGCATTAGTATTGTTATTTTTTTGAGCGTGTTCCTAGCCTTCGTCTCAGAGTCTGGTATCGGTGATACCTGACCCTGAGACGAAGTTGAAAATCAAAAGAGACACAGCCAATATAGTTAACATGGATGTCCGCGGCCTATTCCAGCTATTTATGTCGCACGTGAGGGCAACATCTTAGGAGTGCAAATGGAAAACACGACCGGAAATGCCCACTACAAGTGATTTGATAAGGAACTTGAACCCATACTAGATACATCGTATGTGAACTACACTCGCCTTAGGGTTTTCTACGGGTTGAGATCTGACCTCACCTTTAAAACCGGAATTCATTTCAAATGATGTGCTAATAATCTCACTATTTCCATGAAATTTTCTATCAGCATAAACTTCATTTCAACTGAATGAAATTTATATGTAAATAGCAAATCGTGCGATTCCCACGCGGCCAACGGATTTTTCCACCATTTACAAACCAAATTATTACGTTCAATAAAAAATATGAGCTGTAGATATTGCACTGATTTGTGTATGATAGATATCAGATATTTTCATAAAATAAAACTTTTGATCCAATATGTTTTACTCTACGGATTGGCTCAATGAATCGTTAACATAAGCTCCTATGATAAATTTTGAAACGATTCTAATTTAATTAGAGGCAAAACAAAATATTATATTAATTTGAATAATTACGCTGCGATGAAAGTAGACTTTTTGCTTTTCCACATAGAATTTTTTTATTAAAACTAAATAATAGGGTTATTAATAAAAAAAATATGTGGAAAAGCAAAGTGTCTTCTTTCATCATCAAGGATTTCCACCGTACTGCGCCTGAAACTCATTTCTTGTACCATTATTTCTCCCAAATAATTAGTGAAATATATGATATTGAGCTAACTAATTTGCAAAATCTTGCAAGCCGATGCAACTTTAGTAATTTGGCTTTCATGATACTAAATCATGTGTCTCATAAGGACTTAAGGCGTAGAACGCGTCAGGTTACTCATACTTATATTTAAATCCCTTTTCTTTTAAATCGGCTGGATAATGATGACAATATACAAGTATTCCAATGACAAAGGGGATATACTTAAAATAGCTGTTATAATCTTTTTGACATTCCATAATAAGATATTAAGAATAGGAAAAAAGGAATTAATGGCGAAGTGATGGCGCAGCATAACTTTCGAGTTGAACTGCCATAATTTCTTGGTAGTTGAAGTAAAATATCTTCGATAATTATCTTGATAACGACATTCTTCAATCTGCGGCATAGGTACAATGCACGTAAACGGAGGAATTATTCGATGGCTTTATGAGCTAGTTGAGTAAAACGCGATGCTCGCTAGAGTAACAAATGTAATTGAGTTCATAAGGTATTACTTCATGAAATAAAGTGTCTAAAGTAACTAATAAATACGCCATTAAAGTTCTATACAATTTGAAATCGGCTGGTACGAATTGAAATGTTTTTCATTATCATGTATACTAATAACTACAAATCTGTGTAAAAGGTAAACCTATCGAAAAATATTATTTATACGCAGATGAAAATGAACGAGTATTTACATATAAATATATTCCTTGATCAATTATAAAATGTTGATCATTAAATGTTTGATAAAGCAAGTACATTGCTCTCAGTATCATAAAATAAATATTAAACATTTATTTATTAAACCTGTCATGCACCAAAATCATGACATTTCACCCGACTTTGGTTTCATAGTTCCATAATCATCATTACACGACTTTCCAATAATCCACTGAAACCCGTGGTCGTGTGATATTTTTTATGAGTTCCATGCGTGACTGCTTTGACATATGAACATCAAAATACCACCAAATACCAACTTGTTCTCTATCTTTCGATGGAACTGTGCACCGATTTGACCTTATGTGCACCGATTTTCCGTTGCCGGGAACCGAGTTTACTCCTTTAGGCTCCTCTCATAGAACCCTCGCACGCTTGGAGAGTGACCGACCCAGCAACTACACCTCGGTCACTCCCAACAAAAAGGAGTGGGTTGGGGAGGATGTGAGAAAGGACGAGGGAAGGGGAAGAGAAGGATGGAGAGGGGCCGCGGAAGGGGGAGTTTGATGGCGGGAGAGGGCGGGAGAAGGCCGAATGCTTCGCAACTGTTTTCTCGATCAATAACTTTCTCCAGCGCCAGGTGAAATACGTAGCACGCGGGCTAGGGGACGCACGCACTACAAGCGGGCACGCAGAGAGAGAGGAGAGGGGTATCCCGGGCCGTGCCCCGGTTCCTCCTCCCTCCTCCTCCTTCCGCCTTCCTCCCAGCCCCTCCGCCAAGCTCGCGCGACCTGACCGCCGCGCCCCTCGTGACCCTATCGCATTCCTCAGGTCGCTCCTTGAAAAGCACTCTTGTTCCCTTGTTTCACTACCACTTGCGAGTAGATCGAGGGGGCTGAGGATTGGGAAGGGGGGGGGTGCTTAACTGGGTGATCGGTGGAAGGCGTATCTGTTCCCTTCCCTTCACTCGCTTCGACACGAAGCTGGGACTGGAAACAAAGGTCCTTTCACTGGATCGCACAGGGGATCATTAGCTGTGTGCTTCGTCTTCCGGGGAGATGGAATTTGATTTTTTCCCAGTCCTCGGACGATTATTCACTCTGAGCCATATTAAGGTTTTCTTCCGCCCTCGATGTCAATTTGGTAAACTGGAGAACCTTAAAATGAAAAACAAACCACTTAGTGTTGAACCCAAAGGCTGATTTGGTGATTTCCATAGATCCCTGTGTGTTTACCTCCCTAGGGGTATGAAATACGAACCTTTAGGGTATTTAGGGGGCTTTTTTCATCGGTTGTTCGCGGTCTATGGAAATAACTGCCCCCTAGAAAAGTATCGGCTTATCTGAATATGTTCAGAGGCATCTATCCCCGAGACCCTCAGGTCCATAGACAGATAACATAGTCAGTAAAATGCCGACGCAATAGGAGAACGGACGGACCTCTTGGGAAATTTACTTATTAGCATGAATATATGCAAATTTCGTTTTCTTCGACCAGAGACGAGTGCCGACGCCATTATGAATGAAAAGCCATTTTGTTGTACGCACTACATATATGGGACCATGCTAAACAAAATATCAAGCATAATCTTCAATCATGCATACAGGGAGCAGGTGATACATGATGATGTATGTGGAAGTAAGAAATAAAAATATTATTTTGCTAGGAAAGAAAGTGAACTTGTTCAGATAGCTAACTGAAAATTTTCCTAGAGATAAAAGTGCGATTCACATTTTTACCTAAATTCAATTGGAATTATGCAATATTTTCAATTCTGTGCTGTTCATAAGTCACGTATTTTTGTCTCATTTGTAATCTTTGAACATACTCTATTGGAGATAGTATTATAGGTTGAGAAATGACTTTAAGTTGTTATTATGCTCGCGAAAGCACATTCTAATGCGTTACACGCAATTACAATTATTACAGTTTATGTCAGCCACGGCGGAAAAAATGAAATAAATACGAGTATATCAGTTAGGATGAGACCACTACGGAGAGGAAAAGTTTAAGCTTGCATTTTCAGTTCTATTAAATCTAATAATTCAGCAAGAGCAAACGAATTTGAAGTTCGAACTCAATAAAAATCTAAAATGAGGAGGACCAAAGGTGGGAAAGGAAAAAACGTGATGGAATATGATACTCTCAATACTGGTTATTCTGCGACCGAATGATCATAGAAATTGAATTTATTTTGATAAAATTTAATCAATGTATCATCTAAATTTTAATTTCAAGCTTATTCTTTGGAAAACACCGTGGCTAGTAATATTAAAGATGTGGCAACTTCTACAAGAGCTCATGAACATTCTGACTTCTTGCTACCTAGTCAACTGAAACGAATGATTGAAGATTAAGAGGAATGGAAAGCTGATTCTGACACAAACATTAGTTTGTCCACATAGGGTTAACGCTTTGTGCCGGTGAAAACCACGGGACAAAAGTCTCACATTACATTGTTTAAAATGAATTTAAAAATTAATCTCCATTTTTCAGGAGCGACGAATCCGGCAGAGAGAGTTTTCACAATCATTGAGTGATTTTATTTTTACCGCAGTTCAGCCATGAAAGACGAGTAAATCGATTGGGCGAAATACGATAGGGGAAATAGGGTGGAGGAAAACGGAAAAGGGAAAGAGAAAAAGGTTCACTTCCAATCGGGATGCCCTCGTCAAACCTCATTCTCCAAAAAACTGGTATTTTAAATAATATTCGCATTTTTGCATAGTTTTATAGACACCTAGCACAGTGAAAGTGAGATGGTTAATAGGAACATAGATTTCACGGAGACTGGCGTTTTATGAGACGTCTGAAATTCGGCTCTATCTTTGGCCGAGGATTACTGACGGATAAAGAATGTTAAACGTTGATTCCCGGCGAACATAATTAATCCGTTCTTATTTGGATCAGTCTTGAAATGTGAAGAATGAAATTTGAGACTGTTGTCAATATTTAGCTGACGACGTTATATTTAAATCAATTCAGCTTGGCTTTATTTCATTCCTATATACCTAAAAAAGAAGGGCCATTCACAATGAGCGGAATCTATAATTTTTAGTGTGAGCTTGAAACGGGAGCTTGTTAATCGTAGAAAATCTCTCAATAAGTGGCATTTGTTAATGATTTTATGACCTCAAAATCACAGCCTGGTACGAGGAAATATCAGGCTTCGTAAGGTGGATATACGAGTATATTACAGTCTTATTTGAAATTACTAGTTGCTCACCGGCTCCAAATGCCTTTTGAGAGCTTTTCAAAGAGGACGAAGATCTATAGATAATCGCCCACAGTGTTGAAGGGGTAATGAATGTGACGTTATCTGCCTAGTGGGTAACGAATACACGAATAAAGATGGCCTACTTGGCATTTCGTGGCGACAGATCGTAAAAACTGGACGGAAGGGGTCGACATTAGGGTAGCAATTGGACCCTCAATCTCTTTCCCTCTCTCTCTCTCTCTCTCTCTCTCTCTCTCTCTCTCTTTTCCAGCCCCATATCTATCTCTCTCTCTCTCCCATTTCTCTAGACTATCGCAGGGGATTATGGGGGTAACCAGGACACGTGCGGTCTCGCAAAAGGAAAGAAGCAGAAAGCGACCGAAATTCGCCGACGCTCTCCCTCCTCCCTCCCACACGCGCCACTTAATTGAAGCCTTACGACGCTGCCCGTGGCGGTCGAACGCAAATGTCTTTGCAGCCGGGGGAACACGGCGCCTCGGACGGAATCACATGGCCTTTCCTCGAGAAGCTCCCGTTTCACCTCCTTTGGACGTGTTTTTTTTTGCATCGCCCGCCCTTCGTTACGAGGGGACTTCATTGGGTCTCGGGGCGTTTCGGTCCGCTTCGTCGGTTGGTCGCCCCGGGATTATACCGCGCGCCAAGGCGAGACGGAATGACAAAATAAAATCCGGGAACGAATGATTGAGCTAGCCAGGAAAGACGCCGACAACCTTGCCTCCTCCGTCCTCGGTGAATTCTCTGGCTCCGCTCTCTTTCTTAACGTTACGTCGAATAAGCCTGGTAAATTATAACCTCAACCCTTAACTGGTACTCACAACCGACGTCAGTTTGACGAAATTCTCTCTGGATTTGACGTACGCATTTGTGTACGAACGCGTAACATCTCTAGTGCATTTTTTCTATGCGGGATACGGAATACCCAATTTGTCATGATAAATTTTATGCTGTATGATTAAGCCAAAATTAATCTCCATCCGAGAAGAGTTTTCAGCCCTCTATATTTTTTAAAACGGGTGGATGATTTGCGCAATCTGGAAGACTTCTTTTCCTACTTTTGATCCATTTCCCCAGATACATATTATTCCGGATAGTCATTGATTGCGAACGAGATACACATTGTAAAGCGGATTTGTGGGTAGGAAATTGAAAAAAAAACATCATAGATACAAAAAGTAGAAAAATATTGGTTTACGTGTGATATCACTTCGGAATGGTGTCATAGACACCGATTCAGAATGTTAGACTGAATAATATTTCCATTTTGTGAAAAACCTAAAAATTGTCCGTGTTTTTGCTAATATATAAAAATCAAGTATGTATTTATCCGTCGTAGTACGATTGTACTTGATTTCATGTTTCTATTTAGATAGGGAAAAATTGACCTCTATTTCAATTAGAAATCTGGAGGAAAACTTAAAATTCCTATAAATATATTTAAGTTGTAAAGTCGTGCCGACGACTGTTGCCATATCCCCTTGTGACTCATAAAAATTCAATATATGGCAGTTAATCGATTCACAATACGGAATTCAAACCCTCGACCTTGAGTGAGACGTCCGTGGGGTTTTTTAAGGCAGAATACAAACCCGTTTCTTATTCTTGAAGTACGTGTATTTGTATTAAGACAGGCTTTTTTCAAATTAAAATCAATTCATTATATTGTGAATTTTTGTTCACCACGAGAAAATAAGGTATAAAATAATCAGAAGCTATTGACTGAAAAAGAACGTCTAAATATTTAAGCTTGCCCAACTAAACGTGAAGAAATTTTACCGTATTGCTGTTCTAATAATTATTTTACGGAATGATTAAAACAATGAAATAATTAATTTTTTATTTTGCACATTCCGCATTTGTTGAAAAAGTGGTTTCTTAAGTGACTTTGAAAAAAGGCTTCACTTAAATATTAATACTGGACCCCAAGATACACATAATGACCATGTATAAGACCAGACCAACTTATCTCGATTGTGCATCTGGTCCCAAAAGAAGTCAACAGGTTTTCTCTTCTTCAGATTATTCCAATTTCTTTGGTGAAAAAATTTTGTTTTCTTTGACTTACACAATGCTTTATAATTAAAAAAAAACTATGTGCACTTGAATGCATGGATATTGTACTAAGACTAAAACTCATGACCCTGGTTAGAATTCTTCATATTCCAGTTTTCGAGGGCACAGATACAATCCTTTTTACTATCATTTCTTTTTCTTTTTGACTTTCTTTAACTCCTTTTCAGATCCACTTAACGCATCCTCAAAAGTATTGTGGCGATTTCCTCTTCTAAGAATATTTGGAGAAGAATCCTTGTACATCGAATAAAACTAAGGTTATGAATATCATCATATAAAAATTGTGTTTCGCTGTTTGAATGGATTTTTTAAATTTCCGGATTACAACATTTGTGGCAATCATGTTTTGAAATTAACCAGTTTGGAGCCATAGGGTAATTAGTCACAAGTCTCGACATCCTATTGTTAAGCTCATCATTGTCGTGTTCTTTAATGAGAATTATAATCATTATTTTGGTAAAACATCTACCTTCATTAATGCTCTTCTCTGTCCTAGAAGTTTAAAATATTATTTGATACACTGATAATACACTATCAATAAGGTTCAGCAAGGAAGTATTAGTAGTTATCACAAAATGACGAGTACTGTTACGAGCGCTTGGCTGATTTTTGGATGAACCGCAAATATAAGGTAGGAAAAGGATGATAATTTACTTTAGCAATCACAATACAATAGCGCATTGGATTTTGTATTACTATTTTTTTTGGCTCTAACTCTTAACTTTTGAACACTTCTTTTGAAAATCAGCGTTTACCGCGTATGAAACCGCGAAACTACCTAACGAAAGAAATTGATCATTATTTCAATCAGTAGACAGTCACTGATTAGTCAGTTTGTTGGTAAGATATGCGATTAATTTGTAAATGTCTATACCGTATATGGCAATTGTTCTTCTTATTTATAAGGCATATACTAATTAAATTAGTTTTGGAGAATAATGTTTCAGCAGAAGGTGTAAAACATATGAGCTCATTTTAACACTTATAGGAATGGGTAACTTTGGGATAAATTGGTGAGATTATAGGGAATCAAAAAATGTGTACACAACGCAAATACAGGTTAGGTAAACAGAGAACTGGAAAGCATTTGGTGCTTTCAGGACGCCCTCGTGGCAAACGCACTTACAATGAATAAAATCCTACTCTTAACTAATTTGCCAACTCGTAACATTGGAAAACGTGTACGCAAATTTAAGCATCAACTTGATCCTACTGTGTAAAATAGGCCAAACACGCTTTGTTCCTCTTTGTGTCTTGTTCACGGGGAAGCATAAAGGAATATTCACGCTGGGTGACATCATTTCTATTCAGCACCTTTCAACACTATTTGAATATCAAATAAAACCCCTTGTTGAGATGTGTTATCCCAAAGCAGGGAAACAGCAATTTCAACACCCCCTACTTTTGGCCAAATCACTCTCCGTTCGCCCACAGATGATTTTCGCGTGCCTTTTCTGCGCAATTAACACAATCTATTTTGTAATACATACTTAAGCAGAGAATGAGTAGAGCGATATTCTTTCTCTTTCTAGGACTATAATATTGACTGTGAAATCAAGAGTATAGTATATCCATTATCAAACACTGTTTCTTTCACCCACAACGCTTTTTTATTTTTTTCCCAATGAAAATGTTTTCGTTAACTCAGAATTTACCTTAAGTTATTTCTCATGGGAATCGAGAAGTTGCGGTGGCTATCGTACTGACTTCCCACCCAAAATTCCGGGGTTCGAATCCCGGTTACATTGCATATTTTTCAGTAGTATCACGATCCCTACTCGAGTTGCTTTGTGGAGGGCACTTTGAGTGAATAGGCCGTCCGTCGGATGGGACGTTAAGCTGGCTGGATCCCTTGGCACCTTTCGTTAAGAGCAGGCTAATGCCGACGACGAGTTTCTCTCCATATTTCATCCTTTCCTGTCCCCATTCTTTAATCCCTAATGGCTCAAATGACCTTAGTTGTTGGTCGCCTCCCATAAATACTACTACTACTACTTATCTCTCATGAGCAATATTGTTTGAACTGGGGGAAGGTTTATTCAGCACTCGAACGATGTCGACAGTACCACCAGTGACATCAAAAATCCAAAACAAAAAGAATACCTCTTTATAAAATATCTGCTCAACATAAAATAAGGATCCATTCCAATCCATTCACTAGCTGCAAGAAGAGTATTACCGCGATGTCTTATGAGCTCCACGGACGGACGCACGTGCCGATCGATTTTGGTGGCCGGAGAATTCGAATGACCAAGGCCCGACCAGTCGACGACAGTCGCGCGCCAACCCCCTATCCTCGTCTCCCAACGCACTCGAGATCGCCTCATCACCCCCACGGCTTCCCTCTCCTCGACTCCTCAGTTTGCAAGGGCCTCTCCTTTCTCCTACTGCCTTCAATGCCGACACATCATCAACTCGCCCATTCGTGTCTCGTCCGAATCAAGTCCAGTCTAACCATTCCGACGTGTCACTCCTACGATAATTCGAGGCCTCGGAGCGACGGCAGGGGAGTCTCTCGGGGGATGGTCGAGTTTGTGTGTGCTTGAGTGTGTGTGTTGGAGCGTGTCTGGTACGAGTGGAGGGGTACTGCCTCGTTAGACTGTAAGAGGAAGGGAAATGTGGATGAAAAAAATAACGAATGTTGTCCCGCTTGACGCTGTCGCCTCCCTTCACGAGTTCTGCCCCATCTTCGACTTCTCAGCCACCAAACAAATTCCCGTCTCTGATGCGGGACATGATTGAGGAATACTTGAACCGAAGATCTCAAATTAATTTGACTCCACGCGAGAAAGTCGCCCGAGGGTCTTATCATCGATTTTCTTTTAACGAGCGTACCTAAAGGCCAGTGGTGGTTACCCTTGGTGTGTCGTCGCCCGAGAAGAAAGCAGTAATGCTGCGGCGCATGGGGCGGAGTATGGGGGATGGAAGGAGGTGAAGGGTCTTGTAGCACTAGGAACGCATCCGGTTGCTCTATGGCATAATAAAAACTGCTGAATCGTCATCCTCGTTAAATACCGTCTGTTCCCGTAATGTTGAATCCCCTTTCAAAAAACGGTTGTCACGGAATTATTAAATCTAAATTATTATTTTTTAAATTATTATGCCTAAATGTTATTGAGCATTGAAAAAATGATTAACTGCAGTTAGTGTGACATGAGACAAATAGTGAAAAAACCGAAAATGTCATCAATTCTAACGGCGACCCTTCTGCTATCTTTCTGTTCAAATTTTCTTCTACTTACTTCCTAGTCGACATGGGTCTAAACCGACGATAGCAATGGTATTTTGACTCCTACTGGTTTACGGTATTGGATTGTGGAGAAGTATTTCGATAATACGGAGCATCGTCGGACGGGGCGTTGAAATTTTAAACCGCCGATACCTACTTTAAAGATTAAGATTATGCTAATCTAATTTCCCTTCTTCCTCTCTCTCGACTCTCTTTTTTATCCCAACCAAATTATCCAACTTCCACTCATATACAGGTAGCATGCGTCCGTAACAAAGTGTAGCCTCATATGTTAGCCATGTAGTAAGGAGAAGACTACGAAATTAAATTAATTTTTCGAAAAGAAGAAATTGGTCTAAGTGATTTAGCCCAGCCAGCAACCACCTAATAGATAGCATGATGCTCGCCAGACGGTAACCTTAGTTCCAATCAAGAATAACTGCTTAAAAAACCGATACTGAAACCTTGGAAGTTGGTCATTCTTGTCGACCCAACTTGTCATATAAATAAATTTCAACATTAAAACTCTGCACAAAGAATCCATTGGGCGTTCACGCATTAATTCACTACATCTCGAAAACATGATTTTACGTACTCGTGAAAATAAATCCACGATGGTTGTTGCGTGAAAAATCAAAGGAGGCAAGAAAAGTGGTAGAAGGGAATTTGATTCACGATGAAATGTTTTGGTATTGTAGGAATACAGGACAAAACGGCCAATCGAGGTAGGGGAAGGGCATTTGATAAAGTGAAACAGAAAGTAAATGGAATTTATGAAGATTTTTATTTTAGTGTAAAGTGTCACGCTGTGCGTGTTGGGTCAGGATTAGCAGTGAAACAGTGGTTATTCAGTTTGTCCCGCCTAAACCTACCTCAATCAGTAGACAATAATTAATAATAGGCCATAAAAATTACTTTCGGATGTCTCGAACGAACGGGGATACACCGCAGGTGAGAAGAACGACGTCGGAATGAAGGCGTCTCCGTCGTGCTCCATCCTCTCCAGGTGGACGCTCTACGGTAATCTAATTCTGCTGAACAGTTAAAAAACATGATCACTCACCTTACCCTTTCGTCGGACAATTGAGACGTCGCCGCCTTGGTGAGCAATCGCCCGCAGTCAAACGGTGTTCGTTGGACGGCGAGCGCGGTCGAGCGACGATTACGAAGAAAAATGACTGGATCCAGGCGTCGCGGAAAAGGGGGGGAGGTAATGGAAAGGGGTAGTGAGGGTAAATTAAGGGGTTGTGGCAGTGGACGTGAGTGGATTGGAGAGTGAGGTGTCGGTTTTGACCGAGGGAAGATAAGGGTGATATTTTACCTGGGTCCAAAGAAATGCATGCACCACCTAAACCTGTTTCAAGTGTTTAGGAAAAATGAATTTATACCAATATATCTGCTTTGTGTGAATAACGTAATAAGACTAAAATGGAGCAGATTCCTCCACAAACGAGGCTAAAAGACATATCCATGGATAAAGAAAGATGTGCCATAAAATTTATTAAATCGTAGGAGATTTAGCATTGGGCAGATGAACATCGAATTGGAAGACACTTTATGATGAACATTCACGTTCCTAGTCATCCATAAGTTCAGTAATTCATCCATAAGACATGGAATAAACAAACAAAAGAATGTCGACCCGGGTGATATAATTAACTTGAAAAATCCGAAAGTGGAAAAAGAGAATCGTAAAAATCAGGGTTACAGGTATTGTATATTATTGTACGTAAAAATAGAGGGAGGGGCACCTGTTGTGTGCGGGAGAAGAGTTCTGAAAGCGGTTACCGGGGCGTGTACAAATGACTGGGCGAGGAATAATTAGAGCTGGAGAGGAGAAATGGTGGGGGAGGGGGTCGGCGTGGGTTGACAGCTGCGGTTGCCAAGCGACGGAAATGAGAGTTTTCACTTCTCACTCCTCGACCCTGTGTGTCCGATATTATTCCAACTTGGCGGTTGGACGAGGAGGGGGGAGGGAAGGACGGGGTTTCGGAAGGGGCCGGTTGGGGCGATGAGGAGAGAGCTGAAGGGTGGATGAGGGTGGGTCGAAATTGAGGTGGGTGAGGGTTTGGGGGAAGGGGGTACCTTCGTGTCGCTTAATTAACATGCATTTTCGTCGGAGGGGATGGTTCACGGGCGCATTCGGGAGATGGATTAGTTGGAGATTGGAAATGGGGACGAAAGGAGGCAAGTGGCCTAACCACCCACCACCCTGCCTGTTGGGGAAAGAGGAGGGAAGATTACGCACCATTATTTCTCTCTCTCCCCTTCTATCTCCCCCCTCTCTCGAAATTTAATGGCTCGTGAGACATTAATCATCGGGGGAGGGGAAGTACGCGTGCCGTGGTTGGAGAGAGGGTGAAATATTATACATGTCCGGTGACGCGCGTGCCGCCCCGTCGTGAACAGGTGGGGGATGTCTCGACCCTCAGGAATTTTCGAGTTGACCAGAAATGCCGTTACAAGAGGATGTGGAAACATCCGTGCACGGGGGTGAAATGGCAGCCATCCTCTCTGCGCCAATCATACCATGTACGTAATATATTGTTTGGGCGTAGAAATCGTTTGCGGAGGACTGGTTGGAAGGGACAGTGGTTGGGAGCACTGAAACGGGGGGGGGTTAAAGGTTGGGGAATTGATCGAAATGTTTTCGTGCGATGTCGTGTGAAGGAGGAGGGGGAGGGAGAAAAAAATGTCCAACGTGCGCGTCAGCTTCGTTCAAATCGGCGATTGCAAAAACCAATCCCGCGCACGTGCGTCGCTCCAGGATTTAATACTATTCTGTCAAGTTGGAAGGATCTCGGGTCGGGCTGCAGTAACTGCTGTTCCAGACGTAGGCCACTAATTCTTGCGTAACGAGAATATATTCATCAGCGGGATGGTGGGGTATAATTGACGAAATATGACCGCTCACGTTTGAGATTTTGGAATGTCAAGTCTTTTAATAGCTGACGTCGCTTTGGATCGCGAAAAATATTTGACTTTACGATGCATACTTATGAACTTGAGTCATGTGTATTGCCTAATCTGTTATTTAATTTCCGTTTTTCTCTCAATTTTCCAGCGTAAAAATTACTAAGTTGTCAAGCAACAATGACGAACGATGTGCGAACAATAAATTAGATAGTAACGATGCTGTGTTTGGAATTCAACTCTCTATAAACGGATGGTATGAAAGAAAGCATTTCCAATTCACCTGTACAGAGAGCTTGTATCTTTTTGAATATTTCATGGAAATTGAATGGAATGACTCGTCATTTTGTGCTCGATGTGAAATGCTATTAGCTATTGAAAGCAATAAGACATACGCCGCTTAATGTTAATTGCATGTTTGCATACCTAGGTCATTCCGCACTTTTGACGTAATCGTAAAAATAACGCAATGATAAAGCGTTACGATAAATCGATATAAACTGGAGTGAGATCCCAATTCTCATTTTTAGGGCTTGATGGCTAGTGCATCCGCCTCTCCAGGATAACCGAGTCAGTATTTCCTTTGATATAGACATTTTTAACCAGCTCTATCTCTATATATGCACGGAAATAAATACGAATAAAACGTAAATCTCACTAACGTAATTGACTTGTTTCTTCAAGAAAACCCCGAGTAAACTCTTATATAAAGGTGCAAGAAGAAAAGGTAAAATCAATTAGAAGCATCCTGGGGAGTTGTTGTTTACTAAATGGTTTAATAGAAGGAACCATAGTGAGGATGAAAGTAGAGCAAAGCCAAGTGTAAATACGAGAATCAAATGATTTAAGACGAGGCGTGTCACTGCAGTGAAATAAGAAGGAATAAAAGTATTGGTAAAGGAAGAATGCAATATGTTTAAGGTGCTACAAAATATTCTCTGATGGATAACTTGTTGACGTTGATATAATATGTAGGTAAAGTAACAACATACGGTACTTGCTTTTAGACATAAGTAAATAAAGAACGCAAAGTGAGCCGACATCTTCATTCAGATATAACATGAAAACGTCCTCAGGATGTTTCATAGGCTATCAGATCAATAGAAACAAGGAGAGATCAAAAACTACTAACCAGTGTAAATTTGCATCCATCCACTTTATATTCCTTTTGATTTTAATAATTCAAAGTTAATGAAGTAAACCACATTGATCAACCCGAGTTGGGTCTAATAGACGAATAGAACCCATTTCGTACTAGGTGTTTTGCAATATTAGAGAGATGAGAGACCAGAAAATCGATCACTAGTGCCACCTTACTTCTTGAGTGATTAGGATGATGTGTGAGTCAATGATATGCAGTGAAATGAGTAAGAAGAAGGGATAATCTTAAAATACGAAAAACTGACGCGAAATAAGGAAGAAATACCGAAAGCACCACGCCGCTGCGAAAAGAACATAAGAGGGATTTTGGTGCGTAGACTATTTCTTTTGAGGCGTCCACTCTCATTCTTATTATTTAATACAATCCACAGAAATCCACAGTAGTTGATCAGGTTCTTCGCCTAATATATAGTCCCAACGCTACACATTAAAACCACGTGAAATTCAACCCTCATCAGGGTAGAGGGCAGGTTTCTTTCCTTCCGCCGTGCGCAGGTTATCAGAAATAACTGATACACGAAAAGTCACACACTGGGCAAGGCTGAAGATTCGCAGAAACGTCATTCGGACCCTGGGGCTCTGTTCACTGGACTACCACGCTCCAAATATCCAATAAAAAGGACCAAAAACTGGAGAAAAGCAGCCACGTAATCAGGGATAGGATCACCTCTCCGTCGAATAAATAAGCGTTATCCCGGGGCAAAACTCATCCGTCTCTAGGAACACGGGGGATTCTTTCCAGTATTCTGCGGCGGATGTGGGGTTGGCTGGAAGGAAGGTGGGCGAGAGAGCGGGAAGGGAAATCTCCGGCGGGAAATGCAGGAAATGACGGATCCTCTCACGGCCTCCCCATCCCATCCGCCTCCCCGCGCACGCGAGAGCTCCCAATCCACCAGTCTCCACCCGCCCCCCCGCCCACCAAACCCCATTCAAGGAGAGCGATCCCCTTCGGCGTGAGATTAGCACGTACCGCTTGAGTGGATGGACGGTTCGGGGGAGTTAGCGGGCCGGCGGCGAGCATTTCGCTCCCAATAATTTGCACGAACGGAACCCATTCGTCCCGCCCGGGTCCGTGATTCGCCTCGTAATGTGCCATTACGGGTGGAGGAGATGGGTGAGTGGCACTTGGGGAATTGTGTAGGGAGGAGGTTAGAGGGAAGAGTGTTTGTTGGCTATCTTTTTGTGTGAGGAGGTGGAAGTGGGTAGAAATCCTTCTCGTCACCCATTTCCTGCGAGTGAGTGGAGGAGGAGGAGGAGGAAGAAGTGGGTTGGAATTGCACTTCTTGAGTGACTAAAGGCAACACCCCACATTCACACACCCCTCTTCGACCCCCTCCCATACAACCAACTTGCGGTCTTCTGTCTCTCCAGGAGAGGCTATTGGCCGCGCGTGCTATTTGAAGTGAAATGCGGGGGAGAGGTGTGAATGGGGGAGGGAAGGAGTGACGGGTTGGTTGGTGGTGGGATACGAATGGGAAGGATGGGTGCTCGGAGTTTGTTCACTTTGCGAAGTGGCGTGGCCGTTGGCAGGGAGCAGGAGGGGGGTAGGGTGGAGGACGAAGGGAGCGGGGTGTGACGGGTGAACGGCGCGTGGCGAGGAGGAAGTGTTGTGAGAGCGGGAGACTTCCTTAAGGCACGCGTGGGACTGGAAGAATCGGGAACAGGGATGGCCCCCCGAGAAGGGGGATGAACGGTCAAAAGTTTAGTCCACTCGGTATTTGATGAGTCCCAGGGAAATCTTCGGGGAAAATCATCCGTTTTTCGAATAGAGGTGCGTAATCCAATGAATGAACACTATTTCTAAGTGAGCATAACGACGTAGGATGAAATTATCTCATGTCGATTTATTATCATTCATTATTCTTATATAACTAAGGGTTATAAGACAGTCATTAGATTGGATGAATTTGATGCTAACTCCATCTCGCAAGCCCTAGTGGATTCTCCCGTCTCATATTCTCATTCATATGTCCAAAGGCATATTCATTGCTTGAAATCTCCCATTATCCTCTTCTATAGTCTATTTTCACATATTCTTAAATAATCCTTAAGTCCCTTCGGTTTGGTCAAATTCAAATGATCAAGTTCAAAAATCTTCTTTCATTCATAATGCTCCATATGGTCTGGTTCTCATCTACTCTTCTTTAAATCTCTTGTGAATAAGTATGGACATGGAAGGGAAGAGTAGTAAATTACCAGGGATAGCAAAAAAGGGAAATAACTCGAAATGGAAATGTAAATTTGAAAAATCAAGAAGATAACTTCCGCGAATAAAATTTTTAAAATAATTTCCTAAAACAATGCTAGTATATCGAAGAATTGTTGTTCATGGCTTGGAGAAGGACCTGAGTGGTGAAAAATAGAATTACAATTTGCAAAAAGCGTTATAGTCTGCAATGCAAGGTTTTAAAACCACAACTTATTGAAAAATAGATCCCTTTAAAAAAGTGAAATGAAGACACGTAAAATTGAAGTCTTGAGTTATAAGGTTTGACCTTATATTGCTAAGTATATTGATCTAGAGTAAAACTAGAGTCTATTAGAGGCTGGAAATTCAGCCGTTAAATATGGCATATATTTTTAGCAATCGTATATGTAAATTAGGTGTGCTCCCTATCCAAAAATAACTTGTAGGTCCGATACTTACACAAAATAATGAATAGATTTCTATGGCTTGTAGGATAGAATGTATATCAGCATGAATAATCTCATTAGCTAGCATCTAGCATGATGGTAGATTTCCCAAAGCTACGACTTCAATGTCATTTTTTCCTAAAATCACGCTGCGAAAATATAATTAATGACTAAAATGAGACAATGTAGATATTTTTAAAGGCCTTAGATTTAAATGTTCAAACTAGGAAGAGAAGACAATTATTTTTTGGAATCGTGGGAGATATTTAGACAGTTGAAAGCCCTGGTTGATGGATGAATGGCGTGTTGAACGCGCGGATTAAGGAGGAAGCCGAGCAAAATGACTGCCAACCCGCCCACACCCTCTCGAGTGTTTTCTATTCCAAGGGCGCTGATTATTCCTTGAGCGTAAATTTTCTTGGTCATTATGATAGGCTGAAGAGCAATTGATAAATATGCAATGTTTTCTTTCATTTCCAAAGGGTTTGTATTGAAATGTAACGTGTAACAAAATGTATATTGTTTGCCATTTCAAATAATAGTGAAGGATATGAATCGTTGATCTTTAAATATTAGATTATTTATTAGATTTTAATTTTTATGTCCCTAGGTTTATTACTTTTTTTGATTGGTACAAATTCATATTTACATGGAAAATTTAAAAAATATTTAGGTTTTGAATTATTAATAATACCTGAGGCCTTGACTCATATGCAAATTCGTACGTGCATGCATATTCCGGCATGACAAAATTGAGAACCGTGCTTTACAAATCTAATTTTGGCCTTCTTATATACAGTATAACTTTGATTCAAATGATAATTTTTACCTTGCTGCAGCAAACATACATAACTTCATTGACTTTATTTGAAAAAACCCGGTTGAAGAAACACTTTTTTTTTATGGTACATGAATTTTTGAACCTATCCTTGGGACACGCGAGTAGTGTGCAAGATCTCAGCTGAAGGAAGTTTGTAATTCACTGCTCCGCCTTCGGAGGGGTTTTGTTCATCCCGGATTGTGAGGATGTACTGCTTGCCAGACTAATCGGCAAACAGAGGGATGACAAAGGGCTTTGAAGCGGAAGTTCCTTCCAAGCAATCAGGCGCCCTAAGGCTTTAGGAGGCGCTGAGCGCCGATATTATCCCAGCCGGTGCTCAACCCTCGCTTAGGTTGTCAGCGACGCAAGAATGCCCGAGGGGTAAAGCGATGCACTGCTCAGCGCCAAACTTGAAGAGCCAAGGATATGAAGCCCGGCTAGCATACGGACGTCGTGGCATGATTTTGATGTTTTGGAACGAAAAGATAATGCGTCGCAATCGGCATGGGTGCCAAGTTAAACATCACGTTTAATCCTAGTAGAAGGAAAAGGAAAACCGAAAATGAACCTATTGTTAGAACCTTGCTCGGATTGCTCAACTCCGGCAGCTTCCTGATCTTGAAGGTTCGAAATTTCTTCCGGCATCCCGAATTTTAAAAATGTTTGCAAGCGTATTGGAATCCCACATGGAATGGGACCGTGGGCATTTGGTACTCCAATTACGATATATTACAACACGGATAGGTATACCTGTATATTGCAACGTATACGACAGATTTGATGGCTATGCAGGCTTTAAAATCTGTTCTTACTCTTGACAATATATTGCCGAGCTATATGCTCTAAGGTTTTGCAGATTATATGTGTTAAAGTGGGTTGGTAGTCATTGGGATCATCCATATCGCCACCTGTGTGGAAACGAATGTTGATTTAAGATTTCACTTCAATTTGCGAGGCACGTAACTTATTGCCTGGTAAAAAGTTTTTTTATAAGACCTGACATCTTCATCTTCATTCATGACAAGTTCATTCGGTATTCTGGTTGGCATTTCATAGAACCTGGGAGTTTGTTGGTTTTTATGTATTCGGAGATATTTTCCGATTCCTTTTACCAGTTCTTCCACATTTCCGCCTTAGGTCGTTACTTAGGGTTGTTTTCGTGAATAGTGCGCGGAAAAAATAAATTCTAGAATCTATCTTTTCGACAGTCCAACTCTATTATTTTGTGAAAATTTTCTGCACGTACAATGTAATTGGGGGACTGCGTTATATTTCCTATGTCGGTTACAGAAACACACTCTGGTATCTTTGAAATATGTTTAACTTAGCTCTAAGTCTATTCATAAATTTAAGGTCTTCATCCCACTCCTTGTAGTTAATTTTCGACTCTTTGCGCTCGTTTTTTATGAATTATCACAAATCTGGCGGCCATTTTTAGTATCTTGTTGAATTCTGTAATATTTGTTTTGTTGAGATGGATCCCATCTGCTTGCCGAATGTGGGTTAATGTCACAACAGGAAAAAATGCCCCGTATTCTTCACTTTTTCATTGTTATATTTACCTACTAATATTCTAAACAACGTTTAAGTCATAGGGCCTTATAGTACTTTTAAAAGGCTATCGGTTTTGGAGAAGATTCATTTCATCTAGTTCCACGCCGTGAAAATCATAGTCATAAATGGGAAAAGGATATTAAGAAGTATGTCCCCTGAAAAATTTTGTTCACTCTGAATTAATTTTAATATTCAATCTTGATTGTTTTGATTATGTATTTAAAAGTTTAATAAAAATAAATCTATATAGTATGCACTATTCATTGCATTACAGCCATGAATTATTCGTACAAGGTCACGAAAAACATTCGTTTTTTGTATAAACAAAGATTCTTAAATACATTTTTTGAAAAATACATTTTTCGGAATAAAACTTCAACTTGATAATATTTATTTACATTAGGCTACATTAATAAATGTGCCAATGTATATATTGAAGGAAATCTAGGCCCACTGATAACGTCACAAAATAACGTCGGCCCTCTTAAAATTCGATAAACGGTAGCAAATTAATATTACATAATAATAAACGCAAAGTAAAATGGGTCACATACAGAAGGGATACTGAGTATAAGTATGAAAGGAAATCGTCAAATTCCTGGTGTAGGGTGTTCTCAGTTTAGCACGGCAACAGTACGCAGTAATGATTGGCAGAACAGTGGCAACAGTGGCAGGTCATCGTCCAGGACCAGCGCAAGCCGACGACCTCACGTTTTCTCTCCCGATGGAATGATAACTTTTTCGCTCCAGAATGGTTCAGTCGGAAACACACGGAAATCATTCCGGAGGATCCGAGCTAATTCAAGCCTGGGCGGGACATGTGTCAGCCGTGATCGTGGAGCAATGTGCCACGCGTGCTGTGCCTCTTTCAAGTGAATCCGGTGTGCACAGCTACCGCAGGCACTCCAGTGCGAAATCCAGGTGCACGGTCGAGGGTGGAGGGAGTGAACGCGGCGTGGGAGGAGGGAGGGACGATAGGGTGGAGGAAGAGAGAAGCAACGTCGAACGGCGAGCTCGGTGCCGCGGGAGTGGTTGGAGGAGGGTTGAAGGGATTAGCAGTGGGGACTGTAAACGTGTGGGACCCCGATATCACGTTTTAAAGTACTGAACGTCGATTCCAACCCTCTCCGCTTGGTCGGGGGTAGACGCGTGGAGGGAATTGGGACGGGGCGTGTGTCGTCCTCGTCCACGCTTTCACATTCATGCATCACTATGTCTATCTCTCCATCTCCATCCGTGGAGTCGTAATTGTAGGGACGCCCATCCGCCCTCCCCATCCACTCCCTACTTTCCCATCCATTGCTCTGCCGCATATCTTCCACCCCTCCCATATTTTCTCATCCCACCACGAACAACCGAAACGACCTCATCACGTGAGGGCGCGTCACCTAGGGGACTCCTCGGCAGCCTTCCCCTCCCTCACTCTGCTCCAACCCTCCATTCCCCGCGTGACCCCCCCCCTCCTTCCTTGCGACCCCCTGGCGAGTCGACGGGAAACGCCGCAACGTGACCACCACCCCATGCCATTTACATTTCACCACCAACCGGCCGTCCTCTTCCCTCCCCCTCCCACTCATCCCTTCGAAAATTTTCTTCTCCACCCCTTGAAAAGGGTGTGCCCTTCCCCCGCCTTCCGCGCTTTTATTCAACCCCCCTGTCCCATGATCCAAGTTTATCCAACTCCCCCGTCCCTGCAGTTATTCCCACCGTTCAGTTGGGGATCCTTTCGTGCCCTTTTGTTTCGTTCTGTGGGGGGCGCTCAACCTCACGCACGGGAAACAGAAGGGGGGGATGTATTTCGAGGGTTGAAGTGCGTGGGCCTCGCGCGTGACCAAAAATTCAGCGCGGTCATCAAGCACTTAATACTAAGTGAGATGTGGAGTGTATTGAGTACCTGAAGGTGAAATCCGTATTTTGGTGCGAAATTGGCTTTAATTTTTAGGAACATCTGAATTCATCTCCACTCTCGACGTCGGTATATTTGGATTCATGACTTGGTTTATCCAGCGGGCATTCCGAAAATCCATGAATGTCCGTGAATAAATTGTTAGTCATAACAAATCCTTTCGACATGGAACAGAGATCTTACAAGTTGTTAAACATTTTGAAATCTCTTTCTAGTCGTTAAGTGCATTTATTTTATCAGCGATTGTATATTTATGAATGTTAACGAATATCCATTTGTTTGCGCGTATGTGTTCACTAATTCGCTAAACACCTTTCTATTAAAACTATAGTAGATGCATTTACTTTATCTACATGGAGCACTGCAAGCCACAAACACGAGGTTTGACAGGAGGTGGTATCACAATTGAAATGCAGCACTAAAAGTTTTGATAAAAATAAAAAACAAGGAAAAATATGTAAAACATTGGAGAATCTAATTTTTTTAGTATAGGAATATACACAACGGTGTCGGTGTCGCAAAATAGTTTCTTACGCATACGCATGCTAGACGAGCTGTTAATAACATGAAAAGAAGTAAAATCAGACTTAGATAAAAAAAATTATGGCATTATAGGTTGCTCATAATTAAAAAATTGACATTTTTATTCCTAGGGTTGTCGTTTACACTAATCCTGATGCGTTATCGTTCATGATAAAAATTAAATCTTAGATCTGTCAGTTACACTTTTTTTTCTTTAATCATATAATTATTACATCTCCTACCATGGTACGATGGGGACAACAGTACACTGTCAACATCATCGCCATAGGAATTCTCTACCAATTTGGGAAAGATATTTGTTCTGTAAATTAACCTTCGCTTCGAGGATATTTCCCAACCTATTTCCTTTAATACTATAGCGTTGATACGATTCTATGTTTGCCATAAAGTTTTACAATTATTCCTTGCTGCACAAGGCCTAATTTGGCAATCAAAGAGACTTAGGATATTATGTACTATCAGAATGTTTTTCAATTTGAATAGACAAAGACAACATTGCTTATTCACCCTTTCGTCATATTTCCCAAATACTCTTCTGATAAACTTATTCCTTGCTTGCTTGTCTACATATTCACCGTATATGTTTCACCCAGGAGAGGTTCTAAGGATAGCTCCTAACGTTTTAATCGAATCAACACTTTCTATTTCGTTTTTTATGAATTAAGCTCTAAAGATAGAACTGATTCGATTGCAGAGATCCATAACTATACATTTCTTCAAGATTAATTCAAAACTCCGTGATTCACACCAAATTTGTATTGAGATAAAGTCATCTGATACTGCTATTTAATATTAAGGATTCCTAGTATTTGTGTAAACCTCTAAGTTTTAAACAATAAGCGAGTTCACCTTAACTCTTATTAATTAAATTGCTGTAATAATATTAATAGCGTTGAGAGTGAATAAAAGAGATCCAACAACACTTACATGTTATGTGACTTCGACTGCATTTACGCTAAAACCAATTATTATTCTATCAAATGTTCGGAGTTTTAAGAATAGGCGTAATCAGCCAGTCGACAAAAGATTGGGTAGTAGACTTAAAAATGACTGCATGCAATATTGGGCTGTAGGCAATGTAGACGGCGTGAGGAGCTGGAATGAGCAGGTGTTTGTCAACGAATGATTCTAAACGGGGTATAATATTGGACCGAGGGTGGTTTTGAAAGGGGGTATGATGTTGGGCGGTGTATGATTTTGTATGGTGTATTGTTTGACTGTTTGTAGTAATCATTCATTTGCTTTGGTAATAGCTTTGGCTATATTACTTGGTATACTGCTGCTTTTGATTTGATTTATTATTGAATGATAATCTGTTGTTAATGAGAAGAAACCTTTTCTGATAGCGATTAGCATTGAGATATTTATATATATGGTATTAATTAGTTTTGTTTGCTTCGATTAGATTCTGTGAATAGAAGCTTGATTTAGATTTTTTAATGATTCAGAATTTGTTGTTAATCAATGTGAATGTTCGTATTATTTTTTATATGTTGTTGAGATGTTTCATGTTATAAGGTAAGTTTGATTGTGATGTGAGCGATTTGTATGCCACCTGATACTGTCTACCGGCAAATTTATATTTTAATAATAATATTAACACCCGGAGGTCGGAAGTCCATGAGATGGGGGTTGGGGTGACGGAACGAGGGGAAAAGGGAAATGTGGGACGAGGAGGAGGGGGCGAACGAAGGATGAGACACTCGTAAAGAACGGGATGCAGTGGAACGAAAAGGGTTTTCGCGGTTGTAGTGGGGGGTGCGACGACGAGAAAAATGGTTGGAGTAGCTCCGCACCTTGGGTATGCTTCTCGATACGAGGTTTTCTGGATTCGACCTCGATCCCGGGTAAGACAAGACGGACAAGAGACGGATGGAATGGCGTGCACGTCGAGGCGAAATGTTAAACCGTGGACGGCAACTACTTTCCCGGGAGTAATTAATCCTTCAAGTGACCTCAAAGGTGTGGGGGAGACATATTGCGGATGTCAAGGACGATGGAAAAGACCTATCTGCGCATAGGCAGAGCTCGCTCACCTCGACCCGGAATAAATGCACACGGTTAAGGAAACAGGAGTGTGATGGAAAGCTGTTCGAACAAATTAATGATGAGGAACCTGACACCAAGCGGCCACAACGCTTCCCACTGCGGAAACCTAGAGGGAGTGGCAATCGACTACTCCTCGATCGGACACTCGAGTTGTCGCTTTTCTCTCACCTTTTTTGCTGCGATACCAATTTGAACTCCTAGTTTTTCAATAATTGCAATCGCAATTTTCTCTCTGGTTAAATTATACTTCATTAGTGTGTGTGTATCCAATCGCAGTTAACAAAACTACAGTGGAATTTAATTTTATAAACGATTTTTTATGGCCTCTATTAGGAAAGTTTTTTTAATTTTGGTGTAGAGAGAAGTATCACCAAAATTATGAATTTTAAGTAATGCGTGTCCCGATCATCCACCTAATCCATGGATCGTCCGTAAGCTTTGAAAAACCTGGATTCATAACATCTGAATTTTCTTCTCTTAACTATTTTTATGAGTATATGCTCACATCAATTTCTGTATGGAATTGATAGCAGATATTAAACAGAAGTTTTTGTCAGGAGGAAGAACAGTGCTTTAATTATTTATGAGAAATAATATATTATGTAAAAATTGTAATAACGCAACAACCGCAAAAAAACAAATTATACGTGCCATTACATTGCTTGATGCAAACAAAACATGCTTTCAAAATTTCATAAAAAATCATGCATTTTCAATGAATGATAAAATGAATTTGCAGTTATAATTCATTCTTATTTACCTAATAACCCTGGTTATTCTAATCTTTTTTCCTGTTTGGGTCCACACCGCCAAAATTCAAGCTGAAGTTATTACTCCTCTCCATCTTGTGAATAACTTTGTTTAACTGAAGTGACACGTAGATTCTTAGATGAATGTTAATCAAACAAAATTATTTGTCTTTCATCATGATGATATTCAGACAAAAAGCCCTTAATTAAAATTGAACATGTCTATTTACGTTGAAGACGCCGGGTCCGTACCTTTTCTCAACATTTTTGATATATTTTTCTCTTATCATTGTGGCTTACAAATTAATTTTATGCGACTGTGGGCTTCTTTCGGAAATGATAATTACCTAATTAATCGGTAAAACGGTATGAATTGGCAATACCATTGTTGGGAACACGTCAAAAAGCCATTTTCGCTTTACGGGGCTCATTCTTCAAACTCCGGTAACCCATAATTGGCAAACTCAAAACTGCCATCTTCAAAGGAAACAACTCCAGAAATATCGACCTAAATCTTATTATAGTAAGACTTTGTGGCAGAAAACTTTGGACAGGTGAGTGGTGGAAATAAAGCTGGCGAGATTCGGAAATACACTGAAGAAGACGACCCACTAAAAATATAAACCCGAGATGTGCTCAATCTCCGCATGGGAATACATTTATGCGAATAGTTCTATTTCCTCGAAAACAGAGCCGCCCCACGCGGTGAGGAATTAGACGGCCATAAAGGGGAATAAGGGGAATAAAATCGCCGCTTCCCGGAGGAAAAATATTTCCTCCTTTCTCCCTGTGAACTTTACGACGGAGATAGATGTGTGTGCATCGAGAAGGAGGAACATGGATGGAGGAAGACAAGAGACAAAAGCCATGGAGAGAATGAGAGGGGAATTTGGAGAAGGGAAGAAGGGCGAGGAGAACGTAAGGGTGGCAGAGGTAGTGAAAACTTGCAAACGGTAAAGAAGAGAAGGTGATGGAAATTTATTCAATTTTTGGCGCGGTGGTAAGGTGAAGAGAAGGCGAGATAAGTGTATGTTACTGAGGGACTGTTTGGTGGGCGTGAGAGGGAAGGAAGAGTGTGCGGAGATATAGGGGCGGGTTTTTCCGCCTCCTTGGGGTTTAAGCGGACAGGAAGCGAGGAGGAAGGGAAAACGGATCGGAATGAAATGGAAACAAAAAACCGACACGCGAGGGATATTCAGGAGAATAGGGTAGGCGAGGAGAAAAAGAAAAAAAAAGACATTCTACTGTGGAAGTTTAAGTAAAGGATGCAGAGAGAAAGAGAGAGAGAGCGAGAGACACGGAGTGGATGTGGAGTGGAAACAGCGTGGTGTGTTTTGAATGTGTGTGTTGCTTAGGGCACGCGGAGAAAGAGAGTGAGCGAGTGTCTGAATCTTTTAGCCTCCAACGGGGAATCTATTTTGAGACGCCCAATGGGGGTGAGAGTGGGGTAAGGAGGCGGGGAAGGAGGAAGTGTAGGGTCGGGGTAGGGGGGGAAGACTTTAAACGGGTTGTGAGGGAGGGGAAAAAGGATTGAAGAGTAATGGGTTGGGAGTTGGGGAGATGGTAAAAAAAGGGGTTAGTTTTTAAAACGGGGTTGGCGGGGAAGGAAAGGGATTCGATAACGTTTGGAAGTGTAGATTTTTGTTCGCGCGCTTGGTTGAGTATGTAGGTGAAATATATGAGGTTCAGGTCGGATAAGGAATATAGATTATGGGGAACGTATGCATAGAAATTGGGTGTGACTACTTTATTGAGTCTGGGACCATTCTCTCTCTTTCTCTCTTCCTTTCTTGTACGTGAAGGGTGTGGTGCGCGCTCTCAGGGTGTAGTAGTAATTAAGCGCGAGAAAGAACGTCTTGGTCGATATTTAAGGCCGCGAGGGTCGAGGTTCCGTCCTCGAAAAAGTTGAGGTTGAGGATTTTGAGTGTCACACCACTTCGGAAACAAAGCCGGCACGCAGCGAGGGAGCGGGAAGTGAGAGGGGTTGGTGAGCAAAGTAGAGAGGGATCGATAAAGTTTCCGTGGGAGAGGAGAAAAAAATAAACACCTACGGACAGAAAGGGACCGTGTCCTTTCTTTCCGATTAAAAGCAGTCGTTTGAGCAAATTTCTGCGGCGAGAGACGGGGATTTTGTTTCCGTGACCGGAGGAAGAGTTCACTCTAATAAAGGAGAACGTGGCTGCGCTTTGCGTTCCGGCTTGACGAGACGTGGTGGAGAGGTTTGATCCTCTTTCGAAGCACAACTTTGAGGCAGGTTTTTTTTTGCGTGCCATTATTATATACAATTTCGGATAATTGGCTTTAAAAGAACTAAGCCTTTTGATCGTCGTAATATCGTAATTTATCCAGACCACGCGCCGGGCTCAAATAAAATAGTCTAACTTTGAGAGGAGAATTCAGAAGGAAATGTCTTCAAGCACCACATCCCACTTATATTAATTCGCTGCAGAGACTTTCGTTCGAGAATTTCACCGCGTAGGTTGCCATACTGTTTCATTCTTATGCGTCTCTTAATATCTTAATTAATTATAAGTGTTTGGGGGAAAGAACAGAAGTTTGTCACCTATGCAACAACAGGTTTACAAGGGCTCATTATTTATGAGTACGAGACTAGTCGTTTTTGTGTGACTTAAGTTAAGAAAAAAACAAAAACAGGTTAGCGTCCTCTTCACAATCTTCTTTTCGAAAATAATTTAGCTTCGATCTTGGCTGCCGTCGCGCTCTTATTTTTTTAATCATTGGCAGGTAGAATAAATTTTTAATTTTATTTACAATTAGAGAGTAATGGCAATGTAAAACTCATAATTTGTGCAATATTTTAAAATATAATTGTGCTTAAATTTCATTTTTTAAAAATGAAACACTTCCCGAAGAATTAGACCCAGCCAACCTCGGGCTTAGTTCTTCCTTATGTATGGATAGAGTAATACATCCAGTTCTCAGAAAAAGATAGTGTACAGGTACTATCTGGCTCATTTTTTTTCTGGAGTCATGCAAGATCCTGTTTATTTTTTTCATTTACTCCCTTTAGTCATAATTTTCAAAACCAAATTTAGGTTTTCATTTTCCTCCTTCCGTTGTCATCCATCTGATTTTACTCCGTATTTTGGCGCTAAATATTCTAGTCAAACATTTAATCTAGTTTCCTCGAAATAAACTCCTGTGTCGTATTTGGCTACCAATTGTAATGTTATACCCTTCAGGAGAAACTTAATATAATCAGGCCTGACCTAGAGGAAGTTATGGGCATCAGTAATTAAAACAACAACTTTCACTGTTTCCAAATGTTCAATAACGTGTTTGAACGTGTGGAAACTGTAAAGCTGTAGTTTATATCACCGCTTCTGTCTGCCGTTATAGAAATAAATACAGAGAGTTAAACAATTTATATGTGCGTATGTATTATATTCATAAGTGTGGCGTTTTTTGACAATGGGAAGAAGTATTCTAATTTTACGTTCATTTACAATTAAGGTTAACATGAGATACGTAAATTTTGAAGTAGTGGTAAAATTCATTTTTATTTCCAATATTTGATGGTATCCATGTGTCATATCTCATGCAAAAACAGGTGTTGTGTTAACAATTTGAGTTGACTAAAATTACAAGAGAATTAGTTATTTGGTGGAATTTAGCGTGCATTTTCAAAATTAAAGTAACTTAAGACCAATGGCAAAGGTCAAGAATATTGATATTTGACTATGTGTCTAAGTTTGGATCTGTAAATTAAATTTTAAATCCAATAAGGAAATAATTATTTTCATTTTGAGATTAATACGAGTGGGCTCTATCGCAGTATGTATTGCCGCACATCATCGGCTCACAGGGTTGATAGTACAGGCTTTCAAAATACCTGATAAAACCCTTCGTTCATTTTCTCCTATTCATATTCGTTAAGCAGTCGCAAATTGGATTGAGCACCATAGCTCGGTACATTTTAGTACGGGAGAACTACAGCATGTAGGACTTCCCCCGACACGTCGTTAAAACGAAACCAGTAGCTCTCCCTTCCCCCGCGCCTCCGAAGGGTGTAATCCATTCCATTTCCTCGTCGCACGCTTCGAAGCAAACTCCCCTTTCCCATTTCACTTTCTCCTCCGGACGACTTCATCGCCTTCCAGTGATAGTCCAGCAATTGGTTTCGCAGGCGACAGAGCAGGATAAACCAGACGCGGAAAAAAGGAAGTGGATTTGAGAAATCGTTCACCGGGGAAATTCTACCCACATCATCCTAGAAGCTCTCCTCTCTTCCCTCGCCAGTCTAATGCGCAAGCCTCGCCGACTCCTCTTCCTTTCATCGGAACCTTCTTCTTCCCGGAAAACTCCCGTCGCTCTCACCTTCACCATCGCACGCCCCCATCCTCTCCCACCTAGGTCTCGTCCCGAATGAAACCTGCCTGGTCCCATGGTTCCATTAGATTTCAAAGGCGAGATCCACCCGTCTTGTTTCGTCGATGTTCTACTTCCCCACGACTAAGTACCCGCCTTTCCTACCCCGCTCCCGATTTTTTAATTTCCATTGGAAAAAAACATTCCCATTTTCTTCGACTTGCCTGAGGTCCTTTGGTGGAGGGAGAGAGGAGTTTGGGGAGAGAAGAGAGTGGTTGATAAGGAAAAGGGTGTAAAAGGGTGGGATGTGAAGAACGGTGTGGGCGGGCGGAGGAAGCAAAACGGGGTCGAGATTGGATGCAAAGGGAGTGAGGGAGAGGTTTAGGTGCGAAAAGGGACCTCATTGAAGGGGAAACCGTAAAGTGATCTCTTCTGTAGGATGACGACTTATTTATAGTAGTACGTAGCAACTGGTATTAAGTAAATGGCTAGCTAAATCGAAAAATTACACGCCTAATTCAATGTTAGTTGTGATTAGGGGAATTTCCTAATATGTTTGTACTCATCGACTGCATAAGTCTTTCCTCACTTCTAATTTGAATAAAATGACTTACATTCTCTCATACCGAAGGGAAACAATTTTTTTAACTGTTCATATTTGGTCGTTGATTTAGCTACATTTGTCAACATTTTTTGAAATTTAAATGCCCCGATTCCTGATGGTTCATGTAGCTACAACATTTTCATTAACATTATTTAAAAAATACTCTCAAATATCTGCGTTCTTCATAGACAATAAAGAGATTACTAGTACTTACACATATTAATCGAAAAAATAATTTTTCATGTGCTCAGGTTTGATTTTGTGCGAGGTGGAAATTAAACTAAGTGATGTAATCGGGGAGAATCCATTCCTGAAAAATAATTTTTAAATATTGAAATGGAATAATGGTGATACGAAAAAAGTGGAGAGCATATTTTAAAAATATACTTAACCTAAGTGATTCTATAATTTCGTAAAGGAACATTTTTCATTAGTTACTGAAGAGTGAAACTCGACTGAATGGTAAAAAGTTAAATATATCCTATTCGAATGAATATTAGGAAATGTGTAGCCATAATTGGAAATACTCTAAATACGTGAACTTGACAACCAGCGGGAGAACATTTCGAGTGGAAATTTAGTAGTTTGAGGACAGAGATTATGACAAAACCAAAATCCCCTATTTTAGCTCAAAAAGCATTGCTCCGTCACCGAATTCTTGACGACTTATTGACCACCCTTATGCCACGATGGGGTCGGAGCGTTTACGACTCTTGGATCAGTCTGCCAATGGTACGAAGGTGCCTGACCCATGTTATTGTCAAAATAATGTGTTTGGGTGTAACCTTATTCTGGACAAGAATCGTTAAGTGAAAATATCGAAGAAGCGAGAGATTAAGCGATCTTATTGGGAAAGTATTGGGAAAAAAGGAGGGGAGAAATGAAGAAAACTAAAAGAGTTTCGATGAAAAAAGAGTTATTTCTTTGAATATGCCAGAATTAAGAGAGTAGGGAATTCTATTCTACATCCTTTCCCTTCGAGAGATTAGGCGGTGGCATCCAACTCGTGGAAGATTGTCGCATTTGTCGGGTACAAATATGATTGTTCTCATTATGAGGCGATGATGGGCATTTATAAAAGTTTATTTCTTTGAGTATGCGCCCGTTTCAATCCAAATAAGTGTTTAATCCGATTTGAAAAAACAAAATACGCATGCCTGTGAATTTTTTGCAGTGTTTTATAATCATTAATTGATTCCGGAATGAGGAAATTTTATAAGAGGAAACATTAATTTTTCAAAGAAAAACTAATACAATTTTTGCAAAAAAATTATTTTCAATATATATCCAAGGCATTGACTCTAGGATTGTGGTTCCTTGACTCGTTTTGATGATCATACAGGAGTAAGGGAAAATTTTCCCTTCCTCCCTCTCCTTGGACACTACCACTGCTCATCACGCAGAGAACGAAGATGAGTGGGAGGATGGGAGGGAAAATGATGAGTGTGTGGAGGACTGTGAGAGGAGGAAATACGTGGTGGTGAAGGAAAGGAAAAGAGGAATATGAGGCCAAGAAGGGTAGTTGGCCGAAGGACGTAAACAAATAAACGTCTTTATTTCGATGAGAGTGGCGAACATAAGTCTCCCCCCACCTTCCACACCCTCTCTCCTGCTTAATCCACAAAGCGAGAGGGAGAAAGTGAGAGTAAAGGAGAGAGAGAGAGTTGGGCTTTGAGGGTTAGGTAACGAGTTTTTGGGGAGAAGGGCGAAGGTAAAAGAGGTAAGGCGGAGCGGGTTCGGAAACGAAGCACGGCACCAAGCCAAAACGATTAACCTCGTCTGAATAATGCAAGGGGTCAAGGATTTTTTTTCCTTGGGTCCCAGGGATGGAAGAAGTGGAGGAGCAAGGAGAGTGAAGAGACTGAAGAGGGAGAGAGTAAGAGTAAAATGTAGGATGGAGATAGAGGGAGAGGAGAGAGCGAGATGGTGGAGGAGCAATCATTTCGCTCGGGATGAGGAGGCAAACGATTGTATTCATGAGGGGAGAGACATCGGGCTTTGCGTGGCCGCTGGAGGAGAGAGAGAGAGGGGAGTGGAGCGAGGGGAGTGGAGCGAGGGGAGGCGACCGCGCACCTGGGTCACTTTCGTCCTCTCCCGCACGACCCCCCCTCTCAGAATCCCCTCCTTTCCATCGCCCACTCCACCTCACTCCTCCTCCTCCTCGCCTTTCCTTCCCTTTCGCTTCTCTCCTCCCCGTTTGCTTCCTCCGCGCGCGACGCCATGTACGCCACTCGTGCTTTCGCAACGAGTCCACTCTTTCGATGTTGGCCTCTTGGGACTCTGCCACTCACCATTTTACTTTCTCTCCAAGTATGGCGTAATTGCTAAATAAATGTTTCAGGGAGAGCTTTAATGACTGATTATTCCTCATCACGGGGTTGTCACAGTATTGCACTCATTTTCGAGTTCAGTTACGAGCATGTGTTGACGATTTTAATTTCCCTCCGTCCCGTTTGAGGAATTTGCGAAGAAATAGTCCTTGAATCAAACGGCTCGGTAATGAATCTTCTCTCACTTTAAGATCATCACAAACTGTACTAGAACTTTATAATTATTGATGCATAAATAATTTAGTTCCACATACTTACTCCCGCATCTGAAAATTAATTTCATGTTGACTTTTAGAGAGAGGTTAGTGGGTACCGGGTTCTTTTACAGATTGAGGAGTCATATTTTAGGTCCATGGCTATTGGCGACCCAATATCATTCCATTAACCTTAGCTGTTTGTTTGTGCCACCAAAATCTCTCAGAGGAGTGCAAAGGGAGTAATCTTGCTCTGGCGTATAACACGCTGTTACCGTTGTGCACTATTAGTCTTAAAGCTTCATTTTACATTCAGTGTCATTATTGTGATAGCTAGTAGTGGCGGCATCTAAAATTCTAGTATGTCACATTTCTGTTTTGTGCAATTACCAACCCACGATCATTGATTGCGTACACATCCGTGATTACCGATATTGGATAATAATTACTCCAGTCATCTTTCCAGTGAACGCTGGACGCGAAAAATTTCAGGAATGGGATTCGCATCCCGATTTTCATACGTGAGAGGACTAACTACCTATATGAAGTCCGTTCCGACACGAAAATGACTCGCTAATAGGATTGAACAGTTAATTAAAAGTTTTAGCGCAATTTTGTCTATCGTTGGCTGATGATATGGAGGCGTTCTATGAAAAGGAGCAAGCACAAAATTGTGTGCTAGCTCTGAGTATTATTCTTCCAATCTAAAATGAATAAGCTGAATTAAAAGTTGAATACAATCTATGGTCGCGTGGTTTGGTATTTATTTAAGTGCTTATTTTGGTGGTTTCTTTTTTAAATTCAACGAATCGTCATCTAATGACTAGCCTTTCCGATTTCAAAATTAAAGAAATGTAAATAATAAAAATCCTCGGGTTGAAAGGAGTGAACTGAAAACTCAGCTTGAGGCAAGAAATAACACTCTCAAACTGGTTGCTTATACAGGCTCGTACTAGTGAGTGGGGTGTGCTAATTTTTCTCAAGACTTATGTTACACAAATTGTCAGTAGAGATGCACGTACGTATGGAATGGTGACTAGGTATGTCATAGCGTGGATTTTACGATATTATACAGAAGCGCCACACATCAGCGTTGGCAAGCGATTAACTCAGGTTCGAACCCGCAAACATTGTGATAGCGTCAAGGCATATGGTTTGAGAGACCCGGCGTAACCCGAGACGAGGTCATGGAGCTCTGAATGCCACGCCCGCGTCATGTTTATCATTATGATGGGTAAAAAAATGCCACTAGAGTTCTTCCAATTTTTTAAAGAGACAACACGATTCCTGGCTAGCTTTTTGACGCATATTTTTGGACTGGTCTCACGCCTGTGATCGTAAATAATTATACAGAGAGAAATATAGCATTACAAGTAACAAAAATAATATACCCAGTTACCCGAGCGGGAATATGTTTATAACGAGCAACTAATTTTATTAACCTAAACGCAACCCGGGATAGCTTACTTTCACATATAAGAATATAGGTACGTGTGGCTCTATTTTGCTATTTTTTGCGTCAAAAATGATTTTTTTACACCAAAAGATGGGACATTCCTGGAATCGCCGCTTCAGTTTTCGTTTTTTACTCACCCTACCTCGCTCACCCTCCATCTCTCTCTTTTGGAGCATTGACGATGCTACCGAGACCGAGGCATGGTGCGTGGGTGATGGGAGGGGACCGCAGATGGGTCCCGGACGACGGGGATGGGGTAGAGGGAAATGCGGCGGGGGAGGGGTCGAAGAAAAGAAGAGGTTTTCAAGCGAGGTTTTCGCTCCGAATGCGGGAGGACGTGGATTGCGGTCTAAGCCGGGGGGGCCTAGGCAGTTCCTCCCCGAGGGGACCGACGAGGAGATCCAGGCATTGCTGGGAGTCGTTTCGGACTCCCGGAGAAAGGAAATTAAAATCGTCGGTAAAAAAAAGGGAGGTTTCGTTATTTATTTCTCCCCACGCATGCATATTGGATTCGAGCCACGTAACGCGGGACGGACACTAACTGTAGGCCGTGGATTTGCCGGGCGTGGAGCTTTCGTCATCGCTAGGATTCGGGATTTTGCCAATAAAATGAAAAAAAAGGACTAAAAAAAAGCAGGCGATACCTCTCTTCTGCACGCGGTTGCCTGCAGACGAAAAATAAATCGGCCGGAATGGATGTATGGGATGGCGAGTTTTATCTGGCCAACAAAAAAGACATTTCAGGGAGGTCACGATATGATTTACAATTGGCGATCAATTGGCGTTCGATTAAATATTCTAAAATGAACATCACCTTTGCAAATGGAACGAAGTATTAAAACGAGCACGTCCAATTATGAAAGATGGGCGCGCACGTCTTGCATCTCATCTATCATTGAAAACCTTGATGAATGGGGCTTTAAATTTTCGCCGAAGATATTAATTTCATGAGACAAGTGCCTTTTCATGGTCAAAATATTCTATAGCGTTACTGCAGTAACGTAAATAATAAATTATACAAGGTTTGTATAAAATGTATCGGTAACAATTTTTTTCTGACGTTTGCGTGTAGTGCTGAATTCAAACCGTCCGTTAAGTGTGCGCATGATCGCAGGTCGTGTTGGCATTGATAAGATGACAGTACGCACACACATTATCACTGAACATTTGGCGAAGCGAAACATCTGCGCTAAACTCGTCCCGAAGGTCTTGACGGACGACCAAGGGCAGAGTCGAGTGTTTGCTTGTGAAGATCTAATACAACGGCATCGGCACAATTCCCCAAACCCCTTACAGTCCCAACTTGGCAACAGTAGACTATTTTCTATTACCAAAAGTGAAATCCTCCCTCAAAGAAAACCACCATGGGATCCTAAATGCCGTCAAAGAATCTTGCACGCTTACCCTTAAGGGCCTTCCGGAATCCGCCTACCAGGGAGCCTTCGTGTCGTAAAAAAAGCCGCTGACAAAGGTATTTAGACGCTCAAGGGATATACTTTGAAAAATTTTGAGGCATTCTAACAAATCTGACATAAATCTAATTTTCCAAAACTTTTCCCGATAATTTTAATACAAGCCATGCACTGCTACTTATTTCATTAAAAGTACTATCTCTAAATAGACCCTCTCGACTTTGTTATAACATTTAATGATTTTAAGAGTTGGTATTTTTATTGAATAACATATTATTATCAATTTTTTAAGATTATGAGGAATAATCCCTTTCAATCTGGTCTTCGTACAATGTTGTTTGGTATTTGCAGTATGCTAAATTTTTCATATATATAAAAACCTTATTTTTTACATATTTATTCTGAGTAGCTCATTAAAGAAATGTGTACGTTCTGAAGTAAATTCCTTTTTTAATATAAAGTATTCTGTCGAAATGTTAATTATGTATTTTTTAATCAACCGAGAGGATGCAGATTGAGCAAAGAGTGTATAGGTTTATACGAGCATGAGTGCAAATTAGTGAACTCTTGGATAAAATATTTAATTAACTCTTAGTAATGAATAATTCTGAGACTCTTAAAGTTCTGGACTGTTAATTAATAAACAAAATGGAATGTCTAAATTTATAGAATTGCTTAAAGAAGCATATGATTTATTCACCCTACCTCGCTCGCCCTCCCTGACAATTTTTTAGGGCAATAATAATGATACCGAAATCATATTAAATCAGTATAATTTCTCCCACTGCTCGGACACGTGATGGCATTCAACGCCTCATTGGAGACCCAAACAGAGAGAGATTGAAAGCTAAGGAAGCAGTGTATGGAAGGCGTGCTAAAACAACCGAGGGAGGACTGGAAGAGTGAATTCTCAAGTTTAAGCGTTCCATCCAGCCCACCGTTCTCCGAAGGAACAGACGCGAGAATCTTGACGGACTCGCGGGCATCTCGTGCGTAAAACAGGGTCAGCCGATGTAAAAAAAAACACCGTATCACATTAACAACCGATAATCGTAATTGCCAACTGAAAGCCTTCGCTTTTTAAATAGGCCGTTACACCCATTTCATCCTTCCGCGTTACCGTGGACCTTTATTTACATACGACCAATGTGTTTTAATTTTTCTTTATTTTTTTAATCTCATTTACGACCATCATGGTCCGTTCATGTTTTCTTCGGCGTCGGGACACGAATATTAAGTACGACGCTGTAAAAGGCGCCATGTGGCTGGGAGTAAAAGAAAAAACATCCTAAGCCGTGAATGCACGGTAACGACGGCAAAATATACACTTCCACGCGACTCTGCGGCGGAGGAGGGGGGATCGGCGGGGTGGAGTGGAAGGGAGAGGAGATAAGCAAATCCAGAAATAGAGAGAGAGAGATGGATGCTGGTGAGTTAAGTCATCTTTGTTGCGAGGGCCACGAGGAAGAAGTAAATTGAATCGCCCCGAAAGACGACGACGCCTCCACGGTTTGATTAATGAAACGCGAAACGTAGATTTAAATTGAACGATGAATGGCAAGGAGGCATCAGGGCTGGAGGAATCCTTATGGAAGAGGTGATGGTTGAAAAGAGGGGAGGGTGAGAGGAATGGTGTGGCGATGCGGCGAAGGGGAACGTAGTGTTGTTGAGGAAAGGGAACCAGAGGTTAGGGAAGATGGGAAACATTTATTCCGCGGGGGTGTGAGAGTCGAATGGGGTGAGAGAGGGAAGAAGGGGGTCAGAACGGGGAGGAAATAAAAACGACGCAATCCGGACGAAATTGAGATCGCGCCATTCTTAACTCTCCCTCAATCCCCACTCCACTGGAAAACGAAGAGTGACGGAGAGGGGGGAGAGAAAGAAGGATGGAAGGTATATAGGGAAGATGGGGCAGGAGGAGACGAATGGCGGTGAGGAGTGGTAGAGAATGAGGGAAGTGGAATGAGAAGGAGGGGGGAATTGGAAACAGTCTGGCAGAGGCAGGGATTTTTTTTAAGAGCGAAAGAAGTGTCGTGGTGGCGGTGGAAGAGATCTGGGTGGGCAGGAGGAAGGGCGGGGGATGGAAAAGTGTGTGGAGAGGGGGAGTGGCAGAGGGGAAGAGAGAAGAAAAGGCAGAAAAGAGGAAGATTGTCGCATTCAAGGAGCGAGAACTTTTTTTTCGCCCGGCGCCGAGGGAGGAGTGGTCTTATTTTATCCCTTCGTGCAGGCAGCCAGAGATTCGCGAAGACGGAGGGAGCGAGGATTTGGAGCCATCTGCGACGGAGGAGAAGGGTGAGGGGGCGAGTGTATAAAGAAAAGAGGAGGAGGAAGAGACGAAGAAAGGGGAATGAGAAGAGGACGTTTCCTCGAGGGGAAAGGATTGAAAGAGAGAGAAAGAGAGATGGAGGGTGGGGTGGCAGAGGTTAAAAGGAAGAGAGAAAGGAAGGAAAGAGAGGAAGGAGAGAGAGTGGGTGAATAGCAAGTGAGATAGAGGGAGAGAGAATTTTGAGGGCAGAGGAAGCGGAGGGCGAAAGGAGATGTCCACCGTCCCGTTTCAGTTTTGTCTTTATGCGTCGAGTGGGAAAGACCGAAAAGGAAGGGGGGGTGTTGTAAAGAGGGCCTGCTTGTTCTATGGTTTGGGTGGCTGGAGGGAGGACGAGGTGAGAAGGGAAGCAGCAGATCCCTCAGTGGGTGGTGGTGAAATAGGCCTTTTTAAGTGGGATCGAGGTAAGAACCGGGGGGAAGATTGCGGCGCGTGGAGGCGTCGGGGGTAGCCGCGATGATAAGGTGGAGGAGGATGAGGAGAATCGCGTGAAGGAACGGATTCCAGCAGAGAGGTGTCGCGGACTGTGAATACGACGATACTCTCCGCCTCGCCATGAAGAATACGACGTCGACGCATTCTCCTCATCTTGGAACAAAGAACTAAGATTTCGTTTAAACTGTCCTCCACACATCCCCTGCAAACGGTTGCTATGGTGTTTGGAAGATTGAGATTCCAAATCAGGTATTCAAGATCAATTTAATGCATAAACGTTTGGGCTTATGAGTTCATTAGAAGTTTTTAATTCAAGCAATGATTGGGACTGGGGCTAAAATCCTTGAATGAGGGAAAATATGCCAATTCCAACTACTATTCTACGTATTCGGTATGAACTTTAAGCGGTATTTATAATAGGAATTACATAAGATAATAGCCATATAATAAATAGGTCTATCAAATATTTTAGTCTAAGAAACAATCACCTACTTTCTTTATGGTTCAAAAAATATATTATAGGCAAATCCCATGGCAATGCGTCAATTCCCTTTACTTTTGACAAGGGGTTCCAGAAGAAAGTCATTTTCGGAAAATAGATCTGCTACCCATATAAGAAAGATATTACATCTACAATTTAGTAATCCCTCTGCGAGTGATTAACAAACAGTCGTCTAATAGCAAATGATAATTTAAGATTATGGAGAGAAAATTGAAAAAGCCCATCGAAGTCGACATCATTATAAAATGCCCTCTGCTAGAATACTGTGAATATTCAATCAATAAGAAACTTAAGAATTCAAATTTCATGTAAAATTTTGAGAGATACTCTATTCCAAAGATAAATTGAATTTTGTGATATTGTCTAATATTTTCAAGGGCACTGGCGTGAAATCATTCGTGTCAATTTGCATTTTCATATAAATTGTTGATTACGAATGCATACCTGGAATTTGGAGGAAATTATAGCGTTTTGGCGTTTCATAATGGTTTCGTAAATTAGTTTGTTTAACTTTCTGAGCGAGATGCTGTTTGCATATCTGACGAAATCCGCAAAGCGATACCGGTGAAATTACTGCGAAAACGATGAAGGTCGTTATTGCTGGCATTCAGTTCTGATATCCATCTATCGATTACAGCTGCACACCAGCAGGGTTTTCGAATATTAATGACCTAATTTTCTACTCTTCCAGTGAACGCATGAATAACAGCTCAATAATGAAGTCGTTTCCAGTGTTGTTTACCCCTAAATATTTATACTCAGTTACGAATTTGGGTTTGCTAATTGACGAAGGACTACGTTTACGACAGGCATTTTAAAACTACGTATTGTAATTAAAACTTGAGTTGATAGATATATTTGCGTCACCTGAGTGGTAATTTTCACTTGGGTTTATCACGCCCATTTCACTAGCTATTGTTAGCAGAACTCATAGTTTTCCATCAGTTTTAGGAGGATGGCAGGAATAACATATCGCAAGAAAATTGAAAAAAATAGCATTTATTTTATTGATTTTAATTTATCATCGTTGTAATATTATCAAACTTTATTTGCAATGGAAATTTTGTCTCTAAAATAAACGCATACATTGTAGAGTAATTAGTTTGAGAGCATTTAACCCGTAGTGGTCACACCTTCCAGTTTAACACAATATCTTAAAGGAGATTGCTGTGAGTTGAGACTACAACGGGTTAAGAGCTGATGAGGTACCGTGGTAATATTTATTTTGATGTCAGGTCCAATATTTCTCGTCATGACAACTACTTGCGTATGTGTTATTATCGTAGATGCATCCAGAGTGAATCTGTAAAATGTGCTTTGATAATTTTAGAAGTCGATATATTTGTAGTTGAACATTTATTGGGAGAAATGTGACAAGTCAACACGACCAAAGTCCAAAACGTATAGATAAATTGATCAACTTGTTATGCCAAGGAATTCGAATCCCTTAAAACAAAATAAAATGAACCCAGTTTTTCGGAAAAGAGAAGCAAAGAAGTTTCCCCTTCTTCCCTTCACCGACGGACCTTATATAAATTGTCATAACGCCTCTTCAATCGTGGGTGCCCCTCACCGGGTGATAACCTCCAAAATTGGCCTCCTAAAGGCCTCGGGTGCTTCATGCCTAGGCGGTCGTCCCTAGTGCCGTTGGGGTCATTTGTGGGGACAATAAGGGGAGGCGATCGAGGCAGAGGGAGATCGAGAGAGAGATAGGAACCGAGTGGGTTTCGGAGGGCGCGAGAGAGGCGGGGTGAAGGATCGAATTCGGAACGTGCGGGAGGGGGGACAAGGGCGAAGAGAGGAGAGGTTGGAGAAGGAAGGGAGGGGAAAGGGACGCGTGAGCATATTGATTCGCGGTCAGTAGGGTGATGTGAGGTGGGCCTTTGAAGGGACAACGACGGAGCGGAACATGAGTGCCGGCCGAGGGGGTGAGGTGGGCGGGGGGGGGGGGTGAGTGAGTGAGGACAAGGGTGGGCTAAGCCTGGCAACCGGGTGCGAGGAGAATTTAGTCGAGTGAACGAAGCGAAGTGGTAATAGGTTTCACAACAAGTGCGAAGGAAGCGGAAGGATGGCTAATTTTTCCCCCGACAAGCATGGGAAACGGACTGAACCCGGTTTCCGACGACTTGGAGGTTCGAGTAGGCGTGGAGAGATTAATTGTATGAAGATCGTCGATGAAGAAGACATCATTCTCTCTTTCTTATCCGATCGGTCGGGTAGTTTTACTTGATTTCAGTTCACGCCGTGAACTTCACGTGTGAGCACAAGTATGTTCAGGCAGTTTCCCTCCAGGGAATTATTAGAAACCAGTCCCCAAACTTTCTAGCAAACTCGATCTTGATAAACAGTTATCGTTTCTTTTAGATCTATAAAAAGCGGAGAATTAAAAGTTAAGTTTTCAAGGGAATAATAAAGCCTCAAGAAGTAATCATTCGGGGACGGATGTTTTCTTTTTTATTTGATAAATCAGAATCATAGTAGGTGGTACAAATCTACAAATATATTGGTTTCTCTTTTTGAAGTGTTGGGAATGATGCGGTGGCTGACGTACTGGCTTCCCACCATGAGGGTCCGGGTTCGAATCCCGGAGGCGACAGATATTTTTCAATAGTACCACGATGCATACTTGAGGTGCTTCTTTGTGAGCACTTTGAGTGAGTACGCTGTCCGTCGTATGGGACGTTAAGCTACGGACCCCTTAGCTCCTTTCGCTAAGAGCAGACTAATGCCGACGCCGGGTTGCTCCTATCCTTCCTCCTTTCCTGTCCATCCCTAATGACGCAAAAGACCTCAGCTGTCGGTCGCCTCTCATAAAAACTACTGCTACCAGTTCGAACGGAGCAGCTGATCTGAGAAAAAATAATAAATACAGCAAGTAAGAATAGATCCTTCCCAACTCTCCCTCTAATTTTCAAACTATTGAATAAAATGTTAAATTTATTTACTAAGTTCCGTCTCTCTACGCATTCGGTGATAAAATTACACAAAAAATTGTAGCAAAAATATCTGTTGCAAGATGGTGGGCATACGCGGATGGAATCGTAAGCATGTATATAAATCTGTATCATATCACTTCTTGCCAGCCGTGACAATAGCTAGAATATCAACTGTTTTGTTCGCATGTGATGATCGAATCCTCTTACTTGTTGTTATCCTTGGGATAGGGTTGTTGGGAATGAGTTATAGTGGAGATGCGATCATGAGACTGGAGATTTTTGCGAATTTGGTATATGTTGTCTAGTAAACGTTTATCCATGCCACGGGGCTGTATTGAGGGGATTTGTGTACTCAGTAGCAAATCAAATAAACGAGATTAAGGATCCACTTTCCTGAAATAACATTGCACAATATACTGTGATCCCTCATTGCGTTTGATTACATTTTGTTTAAACATTATGTATTTATATGTATCCTGCTCATTCCATTAACGAAATCGATTTACCGATTATGTAAATATTTACGGCACTGGACGTCAATATTTCCACCCCGGTGTGTAAAAATGGATCAGGGTAGTTAGCGACCCTTGGAAATAAATCGATGCCTCAAAGTAAATGAGAGGAAATGTTTGGAAAATTAAGGAGAAAGGGAAATTGACCATGAAATTTGGCAAAAATGTTATTTTTGTTTTTTTTTGTTAAAATAAAGTTGAAAATATCAAAGAAGGGAAATGGAACACTGGATAGACATCAAAGAACTGGAGGTACAATAGTCAACGTTTATACACGTTATATATAGGCTTGATAAAGATTATTAAGAGCAAATGTGTCACAGAAAACTGGAAATCTCACATTGCTTTCGAAGAAAGTGGTGAATTGATCAATATCAACGAGAGTGTCTTGTGTTTATCCAAAAGAAATTAATTAAGAGAGATCAAGAAGAGGTAAATAAGTTTCTTGTAGCCCACACTCTGGGAAACGCCGAGAAACTCTTAGCCGCTTCAAGAGATTTCACTTTCTTTTTGAATAAAACGCCCCAAGACATTTCATCCCTGGTTATAAATTAACTTAGAACGAACAAACTTGAAGATGTTCTGAGGAACTTTAAGGTTTTCAGTCCATTAGACTCGCAGTTTTTAAGTGAAAATTTCCGAAAAACTACTTGCTTCTCTCGCATGGATTCCGTTTATAATTTGCCTGCATGAACTTCTTGGGGGAGGGGAATAATTTAAACTTACCTTTTTCCTCCCAGCATCCTTTTCCCTTCCAGCACACGCTGTTGAACTCATGGTTTTCACGCAAAAGGGAGATATCAGTGTGGGGTGTAGGGAGAACGTGAGAAAAAGAGGCTATTTTGGGGAGAAATGAAAAGAAAAGAGGGTGAAAAAGCGGGGAGGAAAGAGATGGGGAAGGTTAGGAGGAGGGAAGGACATGCTTCACGGATTGGACTCCCTCTTTCTCATGGGGATTCACGCGCGAGGGTTTCTAGGGATGGGGAATCGAAGAAGAAGAAAGGGAAAAAAAGTGCTGCGGAGGAGGAAGGGGTGGTGGTGATCCTCCTCCTCTGGAAATAAGACTTTCGCGTTCTCCCCCCTCCACACGGTCGAACCGTCGCGTCGCTTCTTTAAACTCGTCAAGGAAGAAAGCGTAGCAATACCGTTTCAAAATCATGTCGCACCGAAAAGGAGTCGGATTGAAGTGGGAGGTGAAAGAGGTGAACGGTTGATTTCTCTCTCTTTCTCCCTCCCCGTGGAAATCACAAAAGTGAGGCGAAAGGTATGAAGAGGGAGAAGCAGTGTCCGACTCGTCAAGTCGGAAGCCTATCAGTTTCGTGGCGTGGGGTTATTATGAGAGGTGGAAGGACTCCCAGAGACGTCTGCGCTGCACGGACGGTTGAATAATGTGGGGAAGTTTGGGATTAGGAGTGGGCAGACGGGCGGAAGGGGACTTTACCTTGCGAGGGTATTAGATCACACTTAAAGAATTACGCTTTGGGAGTTCTTTGTTCACCACTACGTCAATAAGACGATAACTTTCACCTTAAGTGCATTCGGGGTAACGCGAAGAGGGGTGGAGTTAAATACAGAAATGTCCACGAGGCTAAGCGTGAATTACAGCAATGTGAATTTCTATTGCGATCTCAAATATACCTTAACGAGTACCTACGCGAGCAGGATCTTTCCAGGGTTGAAATTCTCCCGAAATATTTTCATTCGTATAATGAAGTTTAGAGATTCAATAGATATAGTTAAGGTAACAACAAATTATAGATAATTTAACCTGATCAATTTTGATGTGATATTTTTATTATTAGGTAGTCTACCCTTTTTTTAAAGGAAAGTTTTGGATGTACTCAAATTGTACTTTCTAAGCCTTGTCTGACAAGACTAAGAAATTTAAAGAGTGTACCTGACACCCCACGATGCAATAAACTGTTCTTTAATTCCACTTACATTATAACGCCATTCGTTCCGTTCGGCATATTTATTATTTTCCCTACCTCGCTTGCCTAAATTTCCCTCCAATATCACAGATTTTCCTATCCGTCCATTTTACCTTTTCCATCATTTTCCACATCTCAAAAGCATCTAATCTAAGCCTTCTAAAGCGTCCAATCTTATTTCAACGACAAAGTTCATAGCCGCAAAACTCAAAACCTTGCCCCATACCAAAGTTTATAGTAGTCTTTCCTTAACCTCCTTGCTTAACGTCCCTCTCAATAGTCTCTCATTGTTTTGAAAACTTCCTAATCGAACGCAAGTCTTCTTCTGTTGTCCCTGCTGCTATAACCGTCTTGGCTGAAGACAAAATATGTAAACTGTTTCACCTGCTATAGTTTTTGCGGCCCTATGTAAACGCTTAACTTAGCTTTCCTATTTCTCAAAAGCCTCATACCATTTTTAACGTACACAGATTCTCATTCTATATCAAATTGATTTTCTAATGCGCTCAGCATTGACAGTAATTCCATGGCTGACTAGCTAAGAAAAATGTGTGCATCCGCAAACCTGATTTTATAAATTCCCCACTAACTTTCATTCCTATTTCAAATTTTTCTATGCTTTCCATGCTTTTTCCTTCTTTTCCCATTACCTTTTCGTATATGTAACTTAGAGCACTTGATATAATGTGAACTTCTGTTTTACTCCTCATCCTATCTGTGCTCATTCCGACTCTCCGCCCACCACATGCATCTGAAGAGTTTTTTGATATGCAGATATACAATTAAGTCGCCAGCCCCTCATGTTTATTCTTATCTTCTGTGATTTCACCCAGTTCTCTCTAATAAAAGCTTAATTGAAAAACATGAAACAAACATCCATCCTGATTATACACCATTTCCTCCGCCCTTTCAATTATTGACCTCATTACTGCTACGGCATCACGAGTACCTCTCCCTTTTTGAACCCAAACTGGTCGTCCCCTAAGTAACCATTTGCCCTCCTCTCCATCGTTTTATTGATGATCCTGAAAACTACGTTATCTGCATGTGAAACCCATCAGGTTGCTTTATAGTTCAAACGCATTAATACCTTTCACTTTTTTCGGATGAGTACAAACACTGATCTAGCGAATATTACCTCATAAATGCTACAAATTACTCCATAGAAACTCTTTCATCCACGTTTTCCTAGTAGTCCTTCAAGGATGTTATCAAGCCTTACCAACGTACTTGATTTCAATTCTCCGAATGCTTTTTTATCTCGTTGTTAAATAAGCCTGGTCCTAAGCTACGTCATATTCGATTTTTATGCATAAAACTGCTGCCCTAATGACTTGAATGACATAGATCCTCTAGGTATTCTTTTCATCTTTTTCGAATCTCTTCTGGCTCAAACTGTGATTTCCCTGCCTAACTTTAATAACATTTACTGAATAATGAAAACTTCGTTGCAATTTTCCACAGTTAAAACTTTATTGCCGACCATGGTTTCGATACACTGTATCATCTTCAGAACCTGAAGATGATACAGTGTATCGAAACCATGGTCGGCAATAAAGTTTTAACTGTGGAAAATTGCAACGAAGTTTTCATTATGTCTCGATTCCACAATATCACGCCTGATTCTTCACTTTTCGAACATTTACTGATTTTTCCTTCTTACTTTCTAATAGAAGTTTCACCTTTCTTTAAAGAGAACCCTCTCACCTTTCCTTTGGAAGCTCTCCATTCTCCTCACTGTCTTTCACCACGATAGTTTTGTCTGATTAGTTCCCCACCTTTGTTTATTACTCATCTTCATGAACATCATCCATTCGTCATCCATCTACCTGTGATTTCATTCTTTCATTTCCAACTATGATTTCTCTTTTTAATAATCTCGTCAATAAGCCAAAGATTCCTTATCCTATTCCTATTATCTGCCCCTATAATTTCGTTTGCGGCTATCTGCTTCTTGATATGTTTTCATTTTCTCCTGTCTCACCTGTCTCCCTGTTCTCACTCATATTTTTTTCTGTGCTAATTGATCACGCCATTCCTAAATTATCTAATCTCAGAAAGATTAGACAAACCAAATTACATTGGGCGGAAGGACCATCAGTTCAAAATAAAACATAGAGGGCACAAAACAAACATTAAAAAAAACTCCTTCCTCAATCGTGGAATAAAAGAATGGAATGAGTTACCTGAGGATATCTTTAAGTCCTTACCTTATTCATTAAATAAATTTAAAACGAGGTGTATGCTCGCCTTAAAAACGTGTGAGTGAGAAATAAAACCGTATGTACTTGTGCTATGAATAATGTGTTAACGGGACGCGATTTTGAACGGTATGTGAAATTGAAGATACGTGATTACGGACGAAGTGTGGCGATGGACGGTGCGTAGTATGTACTCGTGTGGTGTACACCTAATCCTTGTGTGATAGTAAAGGAGAGGTCGGTAATCTTAAAAGTGTCATTGAATATACGAGCATTTTGTCTCATATCTGTTCTTCTTGTGTGTGTATGTATGTGCATTGTAAGAGTGACCAGTGATCACACTGGACCGTTGCCACCAGGTAAATTGCCTAATTGCAACGAAGTATGTATGTAAATAAAGTCAAATTCTCAGCCTCATTATAATATAGTCGGATTGATATCTCTCTAAATCATCGGGAATTTTCCACGTATTTCTACGCCCACTATGGTGCTTTAACCGCATGACCCATATGATTAAAGTCTGTATCCTGCAGAACTCCATTGGTTTCTATCAGCAGACATTCCTTGTTCCCAAACCATGGTGCTCTACCTCACTCCGATTTCTCCCTTCTCCCACCATTACATTATGATTCCCATAGCTATTGAATGTTTCCTCCCATGGACACCCTGCAATATTTCGTCTAATAATGGAAAAAAACTGTTCATTTCTTCCTCCCTATGATTTCACGTTTATGTATTATGATCACGTTTTGCATATACGTGTAGACCTGAATAATGACAAAAACAAGTATAAAGAATGATTTTTCGAAGATACAGGCACTGATATTTCTTTCTACGCCTAGAATAACACCAAAACAGATTGACATTAAGGTTAATATCAATTGGCTAGCTTCCTTGAAGCCTTCGACAGAAAACGCATGTTCACTGAGAGAATATTGGAATATCTGCCGCCGCTGCTGACCAATACAATGCAATTCGGCCTATCATAAACATTGAGAGTTATTCCTATAGTTAAATGTGATGATATAGATCAGCATTTTTTTCTTAACGCTTTGATAAGACAATGTTCTTATATATTTTCCTAATTCAAAGGGTTTGCATATTTTTCACTGCAAACAACAGTATAATAACTACGAGTAAAACAATTTAATTAAGTTATTTTTGATTGTCAACTACTTTTTATAGCCGCTCATTCCTGCGGCTATTGTAGAAATAAAAGTTGATTAAAAATAGAAAAGGGTCAAGAAGTTGCATCATCGTTCTGGAGGAGAACAGGGGATATGGAAATGAGCTGTCAGGGAACGAGGCAAGAGGAAGTACGGTTTGGAGAATTAGGGGCAGTGGAACTGAGAGAAACTCCAGGAAAAGGGGAAAGGAACACCAAAGGGCCCTCTAGGAATTTCGGGAATGGTCTTGAGGGCTGCTCAACGTGAGGCGGTCTACAATCCGATCCTTACCCGAAGAGTAAGATATTGCTAACTTGACGTTACCGCGAACCTTCCAACTCCGTCTCCTCTACCTCCAATTCCCTGTCACCATCACTTGTCTGTGCCGGCATGGAATGTTTTTTTTTTATCCTCCCCTTGTTTGCGTTCCCCGCCGAGGCAGAAAGGATCCATCTGTTTAGTGGACGACTCGCAATTTTTCGTAATTGAGAGAGTTAAGTGTGATTCTCCACTGTGAATTGAGAGTGTTGATACAGATACCAGGACTGCTCGAAATATACTTCGTATATTTACCCTGGCAACTGGACCACGCATGTTATATGCCTAAATACCAAGATATGGAGTGTAAATGATCATCAAGCTCGTTCTTGGCTGTTTTTTGATAGAATAAGATAATAATTTTCATAAAACCTGGACTCTAACAACCATGTGAAGGTCGATGGCCAGTAATTACAACTTTGCACTGGTTGAACTTAATTTATTACTGCTTATATTATAACATTTTACGTTATTTTCATGCAAATTAAGTTCAGAGGTGGAAAAATTGTAATTGGTGGTAATTCGTTGTACTCCAGCTCCTCTAAATCACCTCTCAAACTATCATAATAGAAAATAAGATATTTTTCGTGATCATTTTTTTCCGTTGTTATAAAATAATTTAAGTACGCATAAAAATGTACAAGTAAATTACGCCGGTTTCCAAAAAATCTAATGACTAAGATATTTATGATTTCTATAGTTGTTAATTACATATTTCATCCATATTCACATAAAATAATATCGTATAAAATAGGCCCCGCTTATATACTTGTAAAGGCCCTTAAAATGTAATTTTTAATGCAACTTTTACAGTAAAATACAGTTTTGTCAGCTTGCAGGAGATAATTATTCAAAGTATTTCTGCTGCAAAAGAACAAACATTTGAGGGAAAAAATATCTTGGTACCCTGGTAGTACAGAAAGGCCACTATTAACGTTGGCGATGGAAATTTCCAAATGAACTCAACGACAGGGGTTTTATTAGGGGAATGCCTCAGTGAATAAATTCTCTCCATGCTAACTGCTTGGGAAACCATTTCATACGGTCCTGGGAGTTTTCTTGCACTGATTCCCAAAATTCATGTGCAAAAAAAGTCGTGGGATAAAATTTGATTTTTGCTTGATCTTGTTCGTTTTAATGATAGGTAAAAGAAATTCGAGTTTACATGCAGCCAAAAAAATTCATCTGTTCCGTTTTGCATGTGAAATATATGTATGAAATATGAAAGTTCAAGAATACCATATGATTTATTTATAAGGAAAAAGCCACATTAAAAAGTGGAACCTATATATCCAAAAACAAAAACGTATCCAAATAGCATTTTAAATGAAATAGCATAAAATTATCTATTCTGAGAAAATTAACAACAACAAATTATAAAATTATTTGAAACTGCAATTTTATTTAAAATAACTGAATTCTACTGACCCCATTGAAGTGTAAATAATAAATAATAGCCGGCCTGCCATCTTCTTTTAAGTACTAATCTGAATGAATTTGTCAGTTTATATTTATTATTCATGATGAAAGAGAAATATACGATTTTATCCAAAGTTTGGTGGGAAAGAAGATACAAGAATTTGAATAAAGTTTTAAAAAATTTAACAAATTATTCACATTCAATATCTAGTAGATTCATTTATTTTTGAAATTTTATTTTTTTTTTTTGAATTTTGAAATGAAATACAAGGACAAGGTTGGGTCAAATCGCATACTTAAAGTATACGATTTGATCCAACGTTTTGTGATAAAGAAGATACGGGAATTTGAATAAAGTTTTAGTAAACTGAACAAATTATTCATATCTCATATCCAAGATATTCTTTTATTTCCCCGATTTCGTTGATGGTTTATGCTCTCTTTGGAAACACGGATTACTCTACCCTCGAGAAAGTTTTATTGCATTTTTAACATATTAGAAGTTATTGACTCTAATATTTGTTCCCAGAGTCTGAAGGAATGTGCAATAATTCGGAGGCGCAGGAAAAAATAGCGCTGTAGGTTTGTCCTTGGACATAGTAAATAGCTGAAGAATATGACAATGCAAAATAATGAATCTTCTATGGAAAATGAAGCCATAATACGACATGCTCGAGTCAAAATAACCTTTCAGCACTAACATTACAAAAAAATTCCACACTCTTGTTTTTACAAAAATGACGACCAATTACGGATGTAACAAACAGTTTGCACGGGAGTGAAAACTATTTCGAAGACATAGAAATAAACCAGCAGTTGGCGGGGGAGCCATGGAGGAGGTAGGGGCAGGGAAGGGCGGGTCTTTTCGAGTGAAAGGAAAAAGGGCTTCATTCCGGATTTTATGCACGACTGTGTCCGTACCCCAAATTCAAGGGAGAGGAAGGGGGTGAAGCCGGAGGCCGGAAGTGGAGGTGAGAAAGTTGGGTGAGAGGGAATGGCTGTGGGTGCAGAAAAGGTCCATCGATCGGGGTAGGAGTGCGGGGGTCAGCGGAGTCACCACAAAACACCGCCTCATTTTCACAGCGCACCCCATTCCTAATACATTCGTTTCCACTACATTTTCCTGCTTGAGTGACCGTTTTGGCTGTTTGGGCAGACCGATAGTCACACGGGGTCGCTCTCTCGAGCGCTGGGTTTCCCTTGGGGGATGAAGGTGGAAGGAAAGTGAGAATGTAGGTTCCAAGGTGTTGGCGCAGAGCAAGAAATCCTGAGTCAGTCGCGTTTCTGGAATTTATTCGAGTCATAAAGCAGATAAGCTGCATGCATGTGCTTTTAAGTTTAGCGCCCTTCCACCTCAAAAAATCTCATTTGTTTTTAAATGTCAAAAAGTTTTTTAATACGCATTTAAAATATAGCCTGGGTAAAGCCAGAATTCCAATTGGAAACTTTCTTATTACACCAAAATTACGTCCGAGGATAGACGGCTGCAAGTGCACCTTAATTGAGTGGTTTATGAACTGGAATAATAATAATTGTAAGCCATCCGTAGCATTTCCGCGGGTCGGGTGGTTTCACAGAGGAAGTTTCCAGCTACAAAATTTCAATAAACAACAAAGATTGCTTTCGTCTTTAAGACGGTGGTCTGCCACGCTAAATTTGAAATATCCGTCGTAAGTACCGAACGTAAAGATAAACCAATCACGTAGAAAGGGAACGAGCAAGAGAGCAACGTCCGGAAGTAATAGAATTGCAACTTTTATAGGCCACGTTGAAAGTCCAGTGAAGATGACCCGAGGTCGGAGGTGCTCTCCTTAATATTCCCCTCTCTCCTCTCGGACTTGAACGGGTGGTCGAGGGGGTTGCGGAATAGGGAAGTAACCTCCTCGCTCTAAAACGTTCGTGATTTTCGAATAGTTCGGAGTGGAATGGGAGCACTACTCTAATAGGGCTCGTAGCCTTTCTCCAATTGGTCAGTGAAATACTACACCATTTTGAATCCATCGGATCCACCAACGCGTCAGGAGCCCGCAATGAAAAGGAACGTTTTTTCCCCCCTTTTCGAGGCGTGCCACCGCTCAGGGAATTTTCAATCGGATCGAGGCTTTTGTTCTTTGCCCAAACCGTTGGACGGGCCAAAGACCTTCAACACCCTCCGACGTTGTAGTGCATGGGACGGAAATGAGCAGAGTTCACGTACATGGCAGGGGAGGGAGTGCTCGGGGTGTGTTTTCGGGTGGTTCGGGGACGGAACTAGGGGGGCGGTAGACGAGGGAACGGTGGGGGCTTGGGGAAGGAGGAGGAGAGGTCAGCATTGAAGGAGCTTGAGGGATGGCGGTCGCCTAGTTTTATGGCGTCGAGAGGAGGGGTTATAGGGCCCCAATCTGCCTCGCAGGGGCGCGCACTGGAGCCATCTGCTCCAGGGTACGGTGATCCGTGGCTCTTGTGGCCCTGGACCCCGAAAGTCCACCGGGTTTTTAAAGGGAGGAGGTCAAGACAGGAGAGGATTTTTATCCCACCAACCACCCCTCTGATTCTCTCCTTCCGTGTCGACGAGCTTACCTCGCCGAGTTATCGTAAACAAGATTACGCGACCCCGTGCATCCTTGTTTATATCCTCGCTTGTCGGATACATTTTTCTTTCACCGTGAGGTATCTTGTCACGACTGGAAGGCGATTTACTGGTCATTTTTTTTCCTCAGTTTCATGCACTGTAGACCGTTGAGATTAATTTGCGTTGTTTTTCTAGCCGCTTTTCTAAAACTACCCATGTCGTTTTAAAGGGAGAACAATATTTTGGTTACATATTTGCGAATAGGTAACTTTCATGTTAAAATTAATGGTTGTTAGTGAGTGGCGGTGAATCTTTTCACTTAACAATTTACTAGGTATCGTTCATTACTTCTAAAAATTATGGCCAGTATCTGGAATATTGTGGCTAGAAAATTAACTAGTAGTGCTTTATTTCATAGCGTGATTTTAAATTATTGTGTGAAGGTATTGTCTTCAATGCCATTCACAATTTCTCTTTGTTCATGAGCTGCGAAATCCCAAAAAAGGTATATGGTAACATATGTGATATGTTATATCACGCGTTAAATAAAGAAAGAAGCTAACATATTAAACACTCAGCCATATTGACATTTTCTGTGATGCAACCATACATGTGAAAATGGTGATCATTTAAAATGTCAAAGGCAAAGTTTTTGTGGATACATGCGCCATGAAAAATATGTTGAAGTGTAAAAGAGGAGCGAACAAATTTCCAAGCTTTCTTAGTCTCTTTTTCTGGCCCATCATTTTATGTCACTATCGATAAACAGCTTAACAATCGAGAGAATTTATTTATTTTCAAGAGAAAAAACCTAATTGGGGTCCAATTTGTAAATGTAGAAGTGGGAATCAAAATAATATCGGAGAAAATTTGTTCGAGAAAAGGGAAGCGTTGTTCGCATAAAAGGCAACCGTGGGATCAATTATGGAATTTTCCCATTTATTCTCCCGAGAGAAACAGGCTCGGGAAAGAACATGAATAATTACCGTTTATTATATTTTTCCCCTTCAGAATCTCGATTTAATAAGAGGGTTTTACATTTTTGATGCCCAATAAAATGGAATAATTGGCTTCATTAGTCAGAAGCGTGTGGATGAATCTTTTCAAGCGTTAAAGGAAACGTGAATTTGCAGAAATCCCCAAGGAGTTACTGTAAATTTTGTTCGAGTGAAATAGTTTCATAGCGACAAAAGTGGATGAGGATTTGGGATCCCAGTTTTTGTAGACGAAAACCAAAATTGGCTCTTTACCTTGGCGTAAATTGTTACTGAAATGAACTCTAAAGCCCGCGCATAAATGCTAATACTCATATCGAAACATCTACTGCGTAGCATATATGTAGGTACGTTTCATAAACCTACCAATGGCAAGGTGGAATGTTGCCGATTTGCAATTAACGCGACACCGGGAGAGACATTAAAAAAAAATGGAAAATAATAGGTATCAAATCGAATTCTGCTGGTAGTTGTATTCAATGGAGCGTATTCAAATTTGAAGTGAATTTGTCGCCCATGGATTACTCTGATTACAGTTGAAAAAATAATACATAGCAAATGAGCAGTGTGACAAAATAAGCCTCTTAAATTCGGTTACCTTTCCTCGCGAAAACCCGTGAGTGCTCGAGGAAATAAGCAAATAAAATGCCTTTGTGTGCAACCCACACAACCTCAGATGTTTTGACTGTACCGAAAGGCTTTCAAAATCCGCCTTGTCCAATTAAAGCACATGGGCAGGAGCCGCCGCCTATGGCTTGCAAAAGGTCCCTTTTCCACGAAATTCCTTTGAACTCGTAATTGGCCATGAAGGGTTTCATCCAGGAAGAAAAGTACGGCACCTACATATAAGAAGAAGCCACTAGAAGAAAATGTGGAAGCTTATAATGCCTACTATGAAATCATCCTTTGTAAACGTAAGTCTGCGCACTTTTCGTGCGCAAACCGTGAAATCATTATGTATGCACGCTTATAAAGGTGAAGACTCTTTTTTAAATCAGATATGGATGGTTAAATAATGTCGAATAAGGTGATAAACTTACATGTAGTAACTTAAGTGCATGAAAATACCCTGTTAATGCAATATCACCAGACCATAAGATTTCATTAGTATTTATTTGAAAAGCTTTCAATTAGCTCAATGTGCGAATATACTTGCCACGTGGTGGTAGATGCACGAGTGTACTATGTCAGGATAATAACATGGAACTGGAATTTAAAAATTATAAGGCTTTTTTCTCATAACAAATTCTCATTTCTCGTTGTCTTCCGGCTGATTGCAGTTATGACTACCTGGGAAGAGGAAACTGACTTCAGCATATATCATCGCAATTAGGGGTTGGTATTGGCAAAAACGACGAGTTGCAATGCATTTCATTATCCGCGGTTGTTATCCCAAAGTTACAGAGTGAAAGGGGGCGCATTGTTTGCTCATTATTTGATAATTGGAGGATCCAAGCTAAATGGTTTACGCAATGTTACCGAATTTAGAAGATGAAGAGTCACTCTTTGCTTTCGCTTGGATTTCTCAAAAACCCTTATTCCTTTCCCAAAAGCCCCTGGAGCAATATTTACGAACTATTATTTTGAAAGAGGAGTTTCATATTAGTGCGGTCGGATATGTCCTGACCGGTAAAATCCCGCCGGTAGTGTATTTTGAGTGTTTAAATGGTCAGTAATTGGATGACGCGGGGACAAAATTTCAAGTGCAGAACCTTGAGCATCGGGTGGGATATAAAACTATTGATCTCTTTTCATCCTGGGTAAAATATCAATAGATTCCTCCATTTTTTCTAAAACCTTTCCTTAATAATAATCGTTATCAATCATACGAAATGAAACTTACTGACTGTTTGTAAAGGAACCATGTGTTTAAGTTTCGTTTAATATTTATGCTGTACTAGTAAAATATATTTAAAACAATGCAAAGCCATTTCTAACTAGATTTCGAAGTACGAGTAATCAATGTAAAAAATTAGTATTCGCCAACATGGAGCTGAGATATCAAATTTTTAGTCAATGGAGGTGGGTAATAGTTAGGTGATTGACGTCCCATAGCGGAGAGTACAAACTAAATCGCAACGGTGATGGTTTCTCTATAGAATTCCGATCATTGCTACTTATCGCTTAGAACCCTCTTTTGTTTTCGATCACTTGCCCACCAGTTGGAAGATTGAATTGCGGATACTTTCATTTAGAGTAAGCCAAGTCCGGCCGTTCGTGTTTGAGTTTAATTGGTAATTTCCGCCCCGAGTGCTGATTTAACGCCAGGGAGCGTGGTTTGTGACTTATATAGAAGCAGAATTTCGTGTTGCCTTTTGTCTTCACGTGTTGGTTCACCTCCCTCCTGTTTACTGATGGTCTTCATCCCTGAGCTGCAGGGATTAAGGAATACCCAGTATATCGAGAGTACACGAGCACAACAGTTTAATTCATCCATTCCGGGAACTTCAACGGAATACCAACGCCAGTTTTCTCGCTTCACTTCCGTCGCTATTTCAAGTCCCATTCTGAGTCACTCATTTATTAAGCCACTTATTCATCCATCATGTCACAAATTACTTCAGCAGGCGGTCTGGATAATTTAATATTTATATGCAAAATGAAAATATTGCAAAAATTATTATTTCAGTTTACAATGAAATGAAAATACGTCACTCACCGGTAGTGGGTTTCAAAGTAGTTTGACGACCGGTTTTCTCGATAACATTTTCCTATCCAACCTCGCGTTATGAAATTATTAGGTACCACCACAATTACCCGTAAACGGTATTTATTTCAACATATGCATGGAAGATGCTTTTTCTCGTTAGCGAAGAATAGTCATTAGTGGTAGCCGACACGAGATGGTTGAAAGCAAACGAAATGCTGTGGAGCGTAAAAAATGACGGTTATAAGGACGAGAATAACCACCAATGAATTATTTCTGTAGCTTTATTTGAGCAGAGTCCTGAAAACTTTGCAAATGACAGGAAAGAAGAGCTTCAGTGAGGAATAACAGCTTTTCGAGGCTAATTTTGGAGAAAAAGTACGGCGTAAGTATTTCAGAGGGAAACAGAAAGAGAGAAACGTCGAGTACATAATTTAACACGTGAGATACGAGGTTGACTGACAGGAGTAAAGAGTGGGGAAACCAATTTCACGACTGAAAACTGTTGATGGTGATAGACTCGCGAGACTAGAAAACCAGTTTTCACACGACTTGAGTTCGTCGCCGATCGAGTAATTCCTACCAGTAGGCTACGCGCAACTTGGGAGCATGCCCGCCGCATCGAAACCTCGCGGGTGCTCAGAGAAACGTCGACACACCTCCCTTATCCACCTTCCCACCCCACCTCCCGTCGCCTCCTCGGCCACCACCGCTCCCTCAATAGACAAACAACGTCAGATTGGGCCGGTCAATAACGAGGGAGCATTCGGACTGGGGAAATAACCGTCGAGGGAAATGGCGATGCAAAGGGATCGGGAGGTTGGCGTTGAGGCCCGGACGTGATCTGTACGGATGGGGGACTTGCCGACCGGACGGAGGATCGACGTCACGGTGTCCACCGAAAAAGGATAATGTGGGGATTTTCGTGGCGTGCCTCCAGATAGAATTCGCCTGAGTCGAGGGAAATGCCAACGGAGTCGTTGAGAGCAAACGGGCCGAGGGGTACAGACGAGGGGGCGGGATATTGGATAATGGGAGCGGGGATTCGAATCAAATAATAGCTTTATTGTCTAGGGTTAAATAACTACACTAGGGTAGACTATAACTAGGTATAATTGTAAATAGGGTAGAATAACT